>CM043113.1:24696804-24809678 GCA_023701765.1 Hylyphantes graminicola | reverse complement strand
AGTAAAATCATAATAAAGACAGCAAACAAAACAATAGTACTTACTTGTAGCCACTGTTAGTGTCAAACATTGATTTCAACGGTGTTGTGTTGCTGAAAGAAAAAGCGAGAGGTTAGAAGTGCTGCATTTCTTCCAAAGAGGTCTCCATGTTCCGTGTAGTAATTTTCAAATCCTATACCAACTGCCAAACCTGCGCCACCCCTTATGGAATTGAATAGTCTTCATTCGCAATTCCTGAAAATCACATTTTTGAAAATTTCATTAAATTTTTTTAAATACTACTAACATAAAGATAAATTTAAACTACTATATATGGTTTTAAATTATGATTTAAATCATTGTCTTTCATTTGGAGTCATTGAATATGAATTTTTAAGTTTAATCATATATATGAGTAAATGTATATGGTTTGAAAACAGATTATAATAGCAAATCTCATTATTTTAATATGCTTTAAAAAATTAATTAATGATGTTAATGAAATACAAAAAAAATGAGATACTTTATTATATCAATACAAAAATCTATTCAAAAAACGATTTTTCTAAAAACTATTAAAAAACAAGTTTAAACATTAGGGGTAAAATATAATAGTATATATTTAATCCTTAAAACTTAAAAGATATTTTAATATAAACTTTCAGGTATACATCTCTTTTGTACCTTAATGTGGAAAAAGTTGTCAAGAAAAACTAAGGAAGAAAAATTTGTACAAAATCTAAGGCATACATGCAGCAGTTCCATTAGTTTAGCACATAACTACTTTCGACTCACTTTTGTGTTGGTAATTAATAAAAATTAATAAAAAAACTTGCGATCATGTTAAATGTGAAAGAATCCATAGATAACAGTAAAAAAATATAGTTTATTGCTTCCGAAAAAAGGTACCTCGAAACTCTTGTTTTCATACTCTTTCATGCCTGTAATGCATTGAAGCATGGTTGAGATATTAGTCGACACTTTACCCTTTATCTCTGTATCTGTGCCAATTGGAGGATTGAATTTAATTTTGGTTCCACTTATGGCTGCAGTAGCATTAAAACTACCTAAAAAGATTATACAAAACTAATTATAAACATTTCGTTTCTTGATTTAAATTTATATCCCAGAGCTGACGGGAAATTTTTCTTTTTTCAAATTAAAGGAAGGTGTTCCCTTCTTGGGACACTTTTGATGATGAATCAGAGTACTTAGGCAGAGAAGATGTAAAAAAATTTCTTTATGGAAACTTGACATGTTCAAAATGTTTGAAAAAAGATGATTTTTGTATTTTTGTAAGATTATAACGTAACTTAGGCCGAAGCAAGATGTAAAAATTTCTTTATGGAACTTGACATGTTCAAAAATGTTTGAAAAAGATTATTTTGTATTGTTTGTAAAGATTATAACGTAACTTAGGCCCAAGCAAGATGGTAAAGAAATTCTTTATGGAACTTCACAACGTTTACAAAATGTTTGAAAAAAAGAGTTTTTTGTTTTGTTAAACTATGTTGAAGATCGGTCATGAATAACTGTTAAAATTTTTTAATTCCTAATTATGAATACATTGTTCTGCTCCCTTAATAATAAAATCATGTAATTACGTTTAAAGGCTTTTGTTGTAAAATCTTGCTTCTAAAAATAAAATAATTTTCCCTTATTAAAACTGAAGTTAATTTTTTTAAAAATGGTGATCAATAGCATTATTCTGCACTGTGGTAATGTCAATCATACGGGGACCACACGTGGATCCAGGAGGAGTCAAGGGGTCAGATGACCCCCCCCATCTTTTTTAAAATTTTCTTTTGAGCCACCTCCTACTTAAAAATTGCAAAGGTAAGTACTACCCAACCCATTCATTATATCTACCTTTCGAGAAGGATGAATTTTGTCTTAAGGCTCCGTACCTCAAAACGGAACTCTTACTTACCTATAGGATCAATCAGGGGGGTACCATTTCCCTCCAGTTTCGGTATCAGGGAGAGATTGGGTTGTGATGTCATGATGCATCCACGGAAGCGCTGAGAAGAACATAGGCAATAGAAAAAAAAGGGAAAAAAAAAAAAAAAATAAAAAATACCAAACTTATTTTGTTAAATTTAAAATTGAATATCTGTAAAAAAGAAATGTTTTTCTACATGAAAGCAATTCATTAAAGATTCTCTTTTTTTCTTTGCCTGAAATGAAATCACAGTGTAATCATATTTTCCACGCATTTTAGGAGAAGCAACTTATATTGTTAATTATCTCTAGTTGATCTTTGAAAGAGTGGGGGTTGATGGCAATTACTGTGACATTTTTTTATTTTCTTCCAATAAAAGTCTGTTTTCCTTACACAAAATTTTAATTGCTTTTTGAAAGCGAGACTTTCGGTCACTTTCATTAGCTTTCTTAGAGATTAAGCAGAGACGGGCGTTGTATTTTAGAACCACATTCAAATGACGAGCCGACACCTGAACAGGCACCCAATGCAAACGATAAGGGCAACATCGTAGCAGCCTTAGGACTTCAAAGGATATTTAATGTGCACTCCCTTTCACAAGCTATTAATTTTGGACATTTTTGGCTGCACGGGCCCAGCAGTTATTTTGCCGATGCCCGGACCCAAACCTGGGATCTTTCCCATGCTAGGCGAGTGCCTAACCGACTGGGCTCCCCAGCCCCCGAAACAGCCAAAGAAATAACAGAAGAAAAGATTGAAAACTGATGAGTTATGCCATATGAATCAACCCAAAATACATTTTAATAGATATTTATTATTTTTTCACCCTTCCACGAAAAACTCAAGTTACGCTGAAGCAAATATTTATATACCACCACAAATGTCTTTAATCATTATTCCATTTCAAATCCTTAATCCAACGTACCTAACTGACATATAGAACTGTCCCCCTGGCCATTTAAGAGGTTTGAGACCATCAAAATTTTCGTTGGAGAAATAGAATACAGTTTTTATTATTATGGTTATATCAATATTCAGTATAGGTACATTCATAAACTGGTTAAATTAACAACAACAAAAAAATTGCCATACCATTACCAGAGTCTTTTATTGTTTTTTCCAAAACTTGAATTGCTGCATTAGATATATCTATAAGTATTTCTGTGGCATTTAACTTTTCCACCAGCTCCTTCATTTTACATTTCATTTCTCTTTTATCATTATCTAATGTACTACGTTTTATCTTTTCCTTACTTAATTCACTTACTATTAAATTAATAGAAACAGAATTTGTACAAACTGATTGGAAAAAGTTTGTCATTTTTGTTTCAGAATTATCAGTTTTACTTTGAAAATATTTCTCAGCCATTGAAAAATTTAATTTCATAAACAAGTAACAATCGTATTTTCTGAAAACGAAACGGTTCTGTTATCACAACAAAGTTTCCGACTTCTGATTGGTATGTTGGTTGGTATACATATATTTTCAGGCTTATGTGCTTGGGCTTGCACTAGGGTACTTCAATACACTGTGTGCACACTGGCTACTTGCTCTGTAAATGAACTAGAACAAAACTATAATATTGTCGTTTAATGATGTTTATTATTGAAATGGATGATTATTTAATAGTTTCTTAAAGTAATAATTTCAATCATTGACACTTATTGTCTCAATATAATGTTATTCGAGAGTTTTTTTCGAAAATTTCTGTTTGGCGACCGATTGTTCGGTTTTGGCGCGTTCTATCGGACGTAAACTAAACAACAACAAAAGTAATTTATATTAGTTTATTAACTTATCAAAATATATGTACATAAGATTTTATACCAAGATTTGTTTTACTTGTTGCGGAAACTAATTAAAATTTCTCTTAGTTCGTTTTGTATGTAGATTTTCATTGTTAAGTTGTGGGTGCGAATGCATCGTTTTTTTAGTGAGGATTTTGAGTTACGTGATTAGGAACTTAGTATGGATTTAATAAATTGAAAACTCAAAATACAAAAATAATATCAGGTGCTTACAATTTGGTATTAAAGTATGAAGCTTGTAGTCTTGAATAGTACTTTTAATATTAGGAAATTGTGCAAAAAAATATATAAAAATAACTAAGCAGCTTTAAAAAATAACAATGTATAAGTAACTAGTAAACATATTTTTATTTTAAAAACTTAAGTTATATTTATGTATGCAAATATTTTTATAAACTGTATTGAGGAGTTTTGGTTTCGTTTTGTTTTAAATTTTAAAATATTTTTTTTATTTAAATATATAAATGATTAAATTACTTATATAGTTTTTTAGCTTCATTTGAACTTATCTAAATAAATCCTAATATCTTAACATGTAAATTAATAAATTGTTGTGTATTTATAATAAAAACTAATTTTATTGTACATACGTTTTATTTTTTTAGTTTTCCAAAAGATCCTGAGGGATGTAAGCTATTGGTGTCAAAAATGAAAATAATTGACAAGCAACAAGATGTAGCAAGATTTGTTCAAAGCACTTTTTATCAGAATGCTTTAATATTTCCAAGCTTGGAGGCATCATAAAAATTTTACCATTAATTATTTAAAAGATTTTATTGAATGACAAAATATTATTTCCATATTTTTCAAAAAAAATTGTTTGGAATAGTTTGAATATACATTAGTAATAAACTAGTATTTGTTAATGCAAAGTCGTTTGTTGAACTAATTTTGTCTGAAATGATGTAGAATTATATTGTTTTTGAAAAGAAAAATAGAAATTAAAGGAGATTATGTCTAAGGAAAATAAAAAGTAATTTTATGCAATTTAATTTTGTCGCAGTTACTCATCAATGTTTATACTATCAAACAAAACAAATTATTTTTAACATTTTTTTAAAAAATCGTTTCCAAATATATATGTAAGAAATGTGATAGAAAAAATATTCCATTAATAGTTTAATTTCTAAATCAAACTTTTTTAATAACATGCAAAATAACCCATATTTGATGTAGCAAGGTGCTTAAGAAGCTCCATTACATATAGGAAATACACTTAATTTTCAGGTTATTTAAATTTGCTTTTAATTTAATCAGAAATGTTATCAATAGAACTTGCATTATTATGTACCACGCTTTAGAAGACTTCCTTTTTTTTACATCGTATAATTAACTTTGGCAAACTGCCTTAAAAACTACATAAATAGTTTTTTATAATTTCAAACCAAAACCCTCTAAATGCTAACTTGTCGTTCCATCTTTGTAAAGACCCCATTTATAAATATAACTGTTGATTTTTGTCAAAACTGCCTTAAAAAAAATGAAGAAAAAAAAGTAAAGTGCAAAAAAAATGACTTGAAAACGCGAGATTTTGAGCCCCCGACTTCTGTTAAGCCTGCAGCACATTGGAGCGGCGAGCGAAAAGTCGAGCGAACAATAGAGCTGTAACACACTTCGGAAGTTTCCCCTCAGGGTCTTGGCAACGGGGCCTTAGCAACTCCCTGGAGATCCTACAAATTTTGTTGTTGTTTAGCGTTACCTTTGTATTTTAGTCGACTTCGCACTTTTATTATTATATTTCGGAATTGAAAGATGTCTCATCTGGATCACTTTGATAATATATCAAAGGAAAGGTTCATTAATAAAGTTCAGCAGTTAAATACTGTTGATCCCTGCATAATTGATCGAAAAACCTTGAAATTGAACGTGGATTGTCTTCCGAAACTGACATGGCCCCTCGGCTAATGGCCTTATAAGCTTTCGTTTAATTTTTGTTGCACTACTTATTTATGGATTGAAATATTTTGTTTGATTTTAAAGGGTTCTTCAAATGATATGTCAACTATTATGGATACTGCAGTGAAATTATTGAATGTTTACATCTGCATGAATGTTTACATCTGTATGAATGTTTACATCTGTATCCTATATGATTAAGTACAAAAATTAAAAAAAAAAACCCACTTCATTTTGTTTATTTATTAAATATTTTAAAAATCTGCTTGAGAATATCTCTTATAGTCTTATTTATTACTTTTTTATTTATTCAACCACAATTCCTTTTCAACCGTTTTCAAGAAAAGGATTAAATTTAAAAGGAAACAAAAATATCAATCAAATCACCATTTTATTTCCTATTAAAATTAAATTTACGAAATTTGTGTTAATTATAATTTTGATTTATTGACAATGATAACTTTAAGTTAACTGGTTAAATCCACTATGGTGCAACATTTTTTTTTATATTACATTTCCACAAAATAAGTTAGGCTATTATTTTTGGATCAACTTGTACAGTTAGGTTTCCAAAAATAAACTTGTTCTATTATATTAATTGGGAATTGGATTAAATCATCCGTAACTGTTTTACTGCACTTCTTATAATGGGATTACAAGATTAATGTACCATTGAAAATAGTACATTTTCACATGGATTTCACCCAATTTAATATTCTATAAAACACATTCAAAGTACATAACAGGTGAACTATTGCTAACTGGATTATTTATTGTATATTCGTTAAAATCACACACCAGTAAGAATTGAGAAATTGTCCATATGCTGCGATAAAAATTTTAGAGTAAATTCTTACTTAAGTTCAATAAGACCTGAAAATTGAGGAAGATTGATTTCATGATTTAGCAAATATCATTTTGTACTAATTACTAAGAAAAAACAAAACTATATTGAAGAAGCCATATTTATTAAAAATATACACTTCAAAGGGACAAAGGCAGTAAATTTTACAAATGTTACATCTTTCAAACAATACAAATACAAACAATACAAAAATTGTCGACCAACAACAGGCCAGAGGCCCAGCAAGGTTGGTCCAAAATATATCTAATTCCTTGAAAGTTTCCAATAATTATCGAGATTCTTCTTAAAATCTTCCACTCTCTTCGAATACACAACATATTCTGGTAAAGCATTCCACTCATTGACGACTCTATTGTAAAAATAATGTTTTCTTACCTCCCTTCTAAAGCATGATTTATTAAATTTCTGACCATGCCCTCTGGTCCGGCTATTTAAGGTAAAACCTAGCCCTCCATGTCTCCCTGTTTAATGAACTTGAACAACTGAATGAAATCACCCCTTGATCTATTTTTCAGGGAATACATGTTTAATGATCTTAATCTATTACCATAATCAATACCCGATAAACCCTTAATCATTTTTAAGCCCTATGTTGAACCTTTTCAAGCATTTCAATATCTTTTCTGAGAAAGGGGGACCAAAACTGAACAGCATACTCCAGATGTGGCCTTACCAATCTCCTATACAATGGCAAAATAATCTCTTTAGATTTAGAAGTGATACTTTTTCTAATATACCCTAACATTCGATTGGCCTTCTTACTTGCTTCAACACATTGTTTACTCATTTTAAAATCATTGCTCACAAAAACTCCTAAACTACATAATTGCTTTGTTCTCAGTGTGATTTGTACCTGTAAAAACAAACAAAATATTTCACTACATAAATCATGAATAGAATAAGGCCATTAGCCGAGGTTCCCAATCCTCGTTACTGAAACACGCATGACTCTCCTCCAACCGGGCTACAACATTGGTTGGTTAAAGATGTCGGATGCTGCCTCTATGTGCTTCCTCCCACCCCATTAAAATTAATTTCATCTGTCCAACCCTTTTATAAATATTACAATTTAACATTGAAATCCCTTTTAAAACAATCAATTACAAATACTGCAAACATAAACCCAAAATTTGTATGGTTGTGAAATACTATTACAAAAATGAACTCTTTACAGCAGAAGTACAAAAACCGATAAGACTATTTGTCAAAAGTCGTCGACTGAAACATTTGCACATCAGTAGGTATAAAATACAATTATGAAAAATAACTATTTAGAACTGTAGCACAAAAAGATATGTCTGATAAATTTGATATCTATACACGACACGTACATAGTATATATTATGAAATAAAATAATAAAAAGTAACTAAACTATTCATATCTGAAGCACAAAAACATGTCTGATAAAAATGTTCGATAAAAGTCCTCAATTGATAAACAAGTATGAATGGTAAAATACAATTATTACAAAAACCTTGTACAGAAAAGTTATTTGTTTTCATATTTTATAAAGTGAAACCCTGGTCACAATGGAGAACATGTTAACCTACAAAACACTTTTGATACTTCACTAGTGTCAGTGTTGGATGGGGCTTTAGTCATATGGCATATGGGATTACAGATAGGCACTATTTAAAAATGCTACATCCATCATAACTATTTTATCTACGGTTGAAATGTTCTCGTCTTGATTTGAAGAGTGCGAAACCAAGGTCGGATATAGGCATTTGACCCTCCAACATTCGGTACTTCTGCCTCAGAACTCCAATGACCCGTTCAACATGAATCCGAAGACTGGCTAAACATTTAAACATACACAATAGTTTAGTAACAATAATAAAAACAAATCAAACTATTCAATTTAGGAATCCTAAATATAAGGAAACCAGGGCCTGATTTCCGGCAGGGCAAACGGAGCATGTGCCCAGGGTCCCCCACTGTAAGGAGGGCCCGCAAACTTTCTTCATAAACATTTGTGCTCAATACAACTGCCCCAAACTTTTCAATCTGAAGTAAACAAAAAAATTTAATTCATGAACAAAAATTTACTGTTAAATTGAGTTTAAACTCTTAATTAATCAATTAACAAAAATAATTATTGTGGGAGAATAAAGCATACTTTTGAAGCAAAAATAACTTCGGCTAGTTTTTTTGGTAAACACACAGTAAGATATGAGAAAGTACACTCAAATAGTTCATCGAGGATGTTTTGGGGCCCCCAAATTTGCTCGTGCTTTGGGAGTTTGGGCCCCTAAAGTTGTAAGTCAGGCCCTGAAGGAAACTGACTACTATAATGACTCTTATAACAAAGTGTTTAGTACCTAAGGAAGATATAAAGAGTAAATACATAACTTCCAGTGCTGCTTGGCACCTTTTCAAAAGCTTGTCACCAAGCCAATATCATACGATTTCAGTTGTAGGAATTATTAAAGTTGTCTGAGATTTTGCAATAAAATATATTTATAATTAGCTTATTAGTATCTTATATTTTGAAAGTTGTGTTACATGATGGGAAACTGCCCATTGGCAAATGTATACCTTTAAAAATAAACTTTATTTACCTCTCGTTTCTTCAATGTAAATAGAATTAACTGCGTTTTCTCCCTTTTAAATGCAGTATAATTCCGCAAATCGAACCATGTGCATCCATCGTGAAGAATTAGAACGCAGATTTAGAATAACTAAACAAAAAACAAAGTTTGTTATTTGGATTCGATTTCGAAACTGAATGTTGTGACCCGGATGCACCGCTTCCTTGGATTCGTCTACGTCATTTTTCCCAGCATTCATAGCTTCCTTGGCAGCCGGGTACGTCATATGTTACAGGACAATTGCCGCGGCAAACCGGTCTGAGGGGGGTTTTCTCTACTGCGCAAGCGCGAAAGAGATGCCGCTCGGAAAACCGCGGCGAACAATTTCTCGATCGCTCCTCTGAGCGATTTTTGGGAGCGTTGTTTGGAAACCGCTTTCGCGCATGCGTAGTTATAGATATTGGAGGTTTGTTTGGTCCGTTGCCGAAATGCTGTTCATAAGCTTCCATTCATGACGTTTCGAGAACACCGAGGATAGTTTAGTTAGAGGAACTAGATTTTTCGGCATTTTTTACATTGTTTTGCATTTAATTTGTTATTATTTAATAATGGTTTTGCAACGTAAGCATAACATCTTTTATCATATTTAATATTTCTTTTAATTCTCGACGTCAAATTTAGTACACCAAAGGAAAAATTGTATAATATTTTCTGAACCATTTTAAATCTTTCATCAAAATTATGAAACGTACACAGATAATTAAAAGCTTATTGGTTAATTTCCCCTTTCAGTAAGAAATAAATACTTTAAAGAAAGAGTGACTAAATGATCAAGCAGCTTCTTACATTCTGAGCATGCGCCAAAGCGGTTTCACCACGTGAAAAAATTCGCCACTAGGACCCGGGCGACAAAACGTGAGGGAAAAAAATGTTCGCCGCGGCTTTTCTTAACGCATGCGCAGTCCGAAAAATCGCTCGCGTCATATTACGAGCGGGAAATCGCTCCAATGTGCTGCAGGCTTTACACGTTGGATGGGTTTACTGTTTTACTGCTTCGCCACAGCTGGCTTATACCAGTCATAATCCTAAAGTATTTTTTTAGTTGTGATAGCTCAACCACACCCACCTGAGCCTCAATTCCAAATCGATGTATGAAAAAAAGCGGTTCGACAGGTTTGAGTAGTAGGAAAACATAAGCACGTGTTTCGATGGCTGTATAGGATAATATTACCACGTGCTTCCCGAGCTGATGCATAACAAACCACGTGACGTCACATGAATGCCCCCCTAATCTAATAGAAAAAAAAGGGATACTGCAAAACAAGTGCTCAAGTCCGCTCTAAAACGTCTACGTCCGATGTCTGTCCACGAATTTTTCACAAAAGAATTGTTTTTAGTAATTCTTGTTCTTGTGACGACATCGCTAACAAAGTAACGTTAAAAAAGAACACACATTATAGAGACCAAGATCTCGAATATCAAACCACAACAAACAATACCCCTAGAAGGATATGACGTACCACATGTCATTTCCGGAATGCCGGCTATTTGCCCAGCACATCTGAACATGCCTCAATCTAACTGAAATATCCCAGTATAGGGTAAGGTGGGGTAAGTGGGCCACCTTTTTGGCATAATTCAACTTTAGACCCTCATACCACTGGATGTAATCGGCCTAACAACTTATTTTTTTTTGTAGTCCATTCTCTCATATGTTATTACTGTACCCATGACAACCTTAACACAAATTGGCAAAAAATAAATATAAAAAGTATGTTTTTCATTTTGGTCATCCGAGTGGCCCACTTGCCCCGCAAGGTGGGGTAAGTGGGCCAGCCCCCCAATATATTTTTACACATAACTGGTAGAGATAAGGCTGGGCAAGTGGAATAATCTACATGATTTTTTGAGTGTTTGAAAAAAAAAGTAATGATGTATCTTTAATAGTTCCCCCATAGCAACTTTTTCTGGCTTGCAAGCTTACTACAAGAAAAAATACGTTAATTTTCATCTTGTCATTTTTGCATGTAGTGTAAAAAAAATGTTAGGGCTACAGATTTTAAACTGGCCTATGTCAATGAATAGGACTATGAATAGTGTATATGACTAAACCTATGAATCAGTAAATATGACTTTTTTTAAAGTATATTAAAGAGTTGGGGCTAGTGGGCCAGGGGTGGCCCACTTACCCCGCCATTAAGGTGGCCCACTTACCCCAAACGCGGGGCAACTGGGCCACCCCAATTTTCTTTTAACTTTATCAAGATCACAAGTACATGACACTACAAAAAGATAGTATGTTTTATACACTTTCAAAATATATAACATTTTGTTTTGTATCATGAACCGTTTGGAAATAAATTTAAAAATAGTATGATGGCGTGAATTACGAAAAGATGCAATTTTAAAAATTTTCACAAAAATGATTGTACCTTGTTACATACTTAAGTGAAAATGATGCCATAATGTTTCCTGAATCTATTGGGGTAAATACGTAAAAATATTGCAACAGATTTTTTTTTACGTCCATAATTCGGGAAATGCCAGGGGGGTGGCCCACATGCCCCAATGGCCCACTTACCCTACTGGTTTAGGGGGTCCGGATGGCTCAGTTGGATCGCAGCCCTAGGGTATGTGAGCAGTTATGCCTTTCCATATGGAAAGTCGTCTCTCAATCTCCCTAAGCTAAATGTACTCCGGCTGTTTTCAATGTTTTTACAATTAATTTTTTTATATGACGAATGTAACTGGCTTAAATGTTCCTAGAATACGATTCGAACTGGGCGGACTGAGTTGTTGGGCAGAAGATACAGTTTGAAGTAGTTGTAACCTTATCATAAGCATGTCCGTACAAGTTTGGTCGAAGTATGTAGTTTACCGGATGGTTTACGAGATCTAAAAGTTTGATGAAGGTGTTGAATCTTCCAAAAGCATGTCTGTCAGTTCCAGCATTTTGATTTTCAATACACAATTTTGCAGTAAGATATCAGAAGAAATTTCAAAAAGCTGAATTGTGGTACAGTAACAGTAGAATTTAAGTCTCAGCAGTCTAAAGCTATACAAATGCAATTGACGACAGGCAACATACTTTTTGGAACCACAGTTAGGTAACTAGGCTGATACCTTACAACTAGCCCTCTTTTCAACCTTATATGACACACATCCTAAACAGTGTCAGGACATTGGACCACTACATATTCTATCCGATGGACCATGCAGAACTCTATTGCGCTTAAAACATAGTTCTTTTTCTTTAACACAAGGAAAAAATTTCGTTGCAATCATACAAACTGACATTATAATATGGATTACAACTTGATTATGGGTCATTCTCTGTAAAAGGGACAAATTGATGTCCCGGATACTTTTCTCTTTATTTTTAAATTATATATGCATGCTTGTGATTTGTTAGTGTAAACTGCCCCACAACCTAGCTAGTCCCACTTAAAAAATTTAAAATAATTATAATTTACTTACATAAAATTTCATTTAAATACCCGATTTGTCACTCCCTCACACTGTCCCTGCATGCTTTTACAACTTTTAACGTTCTAAAAAAAGCCATTTTAAATATATGATCCATTTTGGCGGAACTAATTATGGTTAATTAGTTTCTGTAGTTTCCGAAAATGTGTCTGATGTTTTTCTACCATCAGTAGTTTTATGTAATTTTTTGAGTATGTATGTGTCCCTGGGTTATAGAGTTACTCCTACAACACTGCTTTAAAGTTCAATTTAAAACTTACTGGAAGACTAAGAAATCGAATTTAAATTGGCATATTATTCCTAAAGGATTGAGGCTTCTAAATCAGCCATCAGTTGTTTTAATACATGAGTGATAACGTTTTTACAGTACTTTTAGTATTAAAAATATCATGGGAGTCTTTTACTGCCGTCACTCACTCAACCTCATTTACTGATTATATATTAGTGCGAGAATCTTTTTACTAGTCTCAAATTGTAGGCATTTAAATGTAGATCAA
The DNA here is from genome assembly GCA_023701765.1 of Hylyphantes graminicola. Taxonomy (NCBI): domain Eukaryota; kingdom Metazoa; phylum Arthropoda; class Arachnida; order Araneae; family Linyphiidae; genus Hylyphantes; species Hylyphantes graminicola. Next base: position 24,796,672 of record CM043113.1, on the reverse strand, counting down.
CATACAGTCTCTTTATTTCATAAAAAATTCTAAGAAAATGAAGTTATTTGACTTTTCCTACGGAATCGTCACTCACTCACACGTCACTAACTCACAAATCAGCTTTGAAGGTCAGTCCAAATTGGATAACTTCATCTTAGATCATTTTTTCGAAGCGCATTCAATACTGATCGGTTGTTTCGCTTCAAGTGTAATTTTTTTTAAAACGCATGCCCTTTAGATATTTTACGAGAGTGATTATTCGTTTCTTCTTCTACGTTATAATTAAGAGTTGGGGTCAAACTTGCCGACCAGGCGGCGCAATGGTTAAGGTGCTAGCCTTTGGTGCTTCTGGGTGCTTGTTCGAATTCCGGTATGGAAAGGATGTTTGTGTTTGTCAATAAATATTGTTATTTGTCTATAGGCGTGTTTACATGAGACATCGAATCCATAGATTGAAAAGCACACTCAGCAGTTTTTCCCTCCTGGGGATTTTCTCCCAGACAGAACCGGAATTGCAGGGTTCATTAGGGTAGGGGGGTTCTCAAACTCTCCAATGAAGGAGGGTTTGATGTTTCATGACATGGATTCGGCCACATACTATCATTTGGGTTAGAAATCCTGCTCGTCCTCTTTTTACCTTAATGGAGATTTTGGCATTCTATGAATTCGATGGCTCATGTAAACGCGCCTTATGTGTTTGTGTCGTCTTTCCTTGTGTGTCTCTTGTGACTGTCTCTTCTGGCTAGCGGGGTAAGGAGCTATTAAGCCTATGTTCTTCCTTTCTATAGGTCGCACTCACTGTCATTTGTTATAGGGACTGTTAATTAATTATTTTTACACTAGAGCTACACTTAGGCTATTGATGACGGGTATCGTAATTTAGAACCACAGTCGCGTTATCATCAAGATATTTATGACGAAAAACTAAAATAAAATGGGGTGGCATTTTTTTAACCTGCTCTTCTCGATCAGGAGTCGTTTCCTCTAAACACATTATACGCATATCAAACCCTTCTTAAACACAATTTATTCCTTTGAAATTATACTTGACCAATATTCAAGTATGGTCAGCGTCGGCTCGTCACTTGATTGCTGTTCTCAATTACGACGTCCGTCGCCAAAAGCCCTCATGTAGCTGTAGCGCGACGGTAATTCAAACTAACCTAACCTAACTTCCCCATAAACAAAAAAACTCGCATTCCTATAGAGATGTATATGTGTAATGTCTTACTGTAGGTTTAGTTGCGTCTGTTATTCAACCAAGCCTAATCGACATAGACTTGAATCACACGTTTTTGAGCTAAAACACAATGCTTAGCACTTGGGGCAAGTCAAAGAGGCATGCAATGGTTCCGGTGCTGCATGAGCATACATTGTCTACTGCGCATGCTCAGCATCTAAAGAAGTTAACGATAGTTTTCAAATGTGGAAAAAAAATATATTTGATTAAAAAAAATCATTGAAGGGATCTGAACCATTTTTTTTTGCTATATATGAATATGTGAAACACATATAATAAAAATTATTCAATTAGAAAAATATTTTTTTCTCCAGTTTTTAAAAGTGCAATTTGTCCCATTTACAGAGAATGACCCTTATACTAAATTTTTTTTTATTCAAAATAGGACTAATATTAAAGGATATAAATTCATTAAAGCAATATCAATAAACAAAAATTTTGCACTTTTTATCAGTCATTATATTCCATTGCAATATATAGAATGGCATAAGCAGTTTTTGTTAGCTATTTTTATTATGTTTTCAGAACTTCTAAAAAAGTTGGAAGAAATATTTTTGTCATTAAAGGCTTGTAGAAAAATTTATAAAATATTTGCATGGATATCAAAATAAGAAAAAAACTTTTAGCAGACGAAATGAAAGCCAGTCTTCCCAATATTTTAATAATATAAAAGTTGCAATATATATATAGTTGAAATTAGAATCCTTCTATGAAAAGAAATAACATTAAATAAAACCTCCGATGCTTGGTTCAAAGTTACGCTAAAAAACCTAAGTTGCAAAATCGACATTATGTGCTTTCTCTGTATATGACAATTAATATGCTCTTGAAATTGAAAAGTACACAATGGGTTGAATTTTAAAATATTTATTGCTAACATTATTTTTATACACTGTGTTTGTAAAAAGAATTAAAATACAAAACTCACGAGAAACAGGTTAAAATTTTATCTAATGTGATGAGATCAAAATTTACAAACAAATGCTGCTTAAGATTAAGTTTACACTTCAATAAAAATAACATATCTTTACAGATTTTTCTAGAAACTTTCCTTTCAAATGTTACAGAATATAAATAACACCATGAACATATCACATAGTTACTTGGAAGATTAAACCTGCAAGAAAACGAAAACATATGAGAAAATTGATCATATTTGTTGATTACAATAACTTTTTTAAAAATATATTTAAGATACATTTAAGGATTGTGAGTGCTTTAAACAGCTAATCCATAATTTTAAAAATGAAGTTTTGTGTATGTATGTACGTATGTGTGTGTCTTATAGACTCATAAACTAGACATTTGTTTGATTCGCAACTTGGCACAAATGTGTATTTGGTGCTTAAGTTACAGATTTTGAACTTTCAGAGCTCAAAATGTTCTATTTTTAGAGAAAATTCGAATTTTCTGAAAAACTACACCACTTTGGCTCAAATCCGATATTTTTTTACTTTCCTGATGCCATCGTTTGAAAAACTTAAATAAAACTTAACAAATAATTAAAAAAAAAATTATTATTATATTCTGTTGCCATTACTTTCTGAAACTAAATTCATAATTTGAAAAATAATTGACATGTTTCAAGTGACGTAACTCCGTTTAGTCTCCATTCCAGAATTTTATTGTTGGTTTAAGTTATGATTATTTTATGGATGGTTCTGTTGTTTCAAATTAAATCGATTTACAATTAAAAAAGCAAATAAAAATGTATTTCTTACCAGAAATCAAGAGTTAATCTGATTTTTCTACAATAGGAGATTTAATTGCAATTTCTTTGCCCTGCAAACAATATTACAATTTAAAAATTACACATTGTCATATAGTAAGTTATTAAAAGTAAATAGATATTTTTACATCATAGTAGTTAGTTATAGGTAGTAGTCGGTAGACAAATAGTAATAAATATAAATGCCACTAATAGGTTTAGTAAATAAAAAAAAGGGACTTTTGTTCATTAAAATAAATTTGAATTCAATTAAGTTAGACAATTTTAGATAAATGATCAGGGTTCTTACTCCAATTTTAGAAAAAAAATAAGTACTTTTTAAGGACCTTATTAAAATCGTTTTAGAGCAATCGGAAGCTTAAATTTGTTGGGCAGTTAAGATTATTAAAAAATTCGAGGAAATACAAAAAAAAAATGTCTTACTAAGAAAAATGTGGTAACAGAAAAAAAAAGAAATTTGTGCTTTATATTATTTATCAGCAACAGGTGAGAAATAATATTCAAACCTATAAAATACTAAATTAAAAAGCATGCAGGGAAAATTTCAGTTATATATAGACAATGTTCAATAGTGCACTGTAAAAAATCTGGCTTGAATTTACTAACGATTACTTAGTAACTTTACAGATTTTCACCATTTACTAGAAAATCATCTGTAACCTAAAGAAACTACTGTAGTAATACTAAGCAATTCTAAGTAAATTGATGTAACGCTTACAGTGCCCCCTGGCTATCTTTTCTAGAGATTATGACGAATCGATATCGCAACAATAAAAAACCTAAAAACGTGGGTTTTTTTTATTTTAGTATACAAAAATTACGTTAAATTATTTCGAAAACTTCACATCCCCCCCCAAAAAAATGAATCTTAAAATTTCTTAATCAATAACATAAAACTCCTTTAACGATCAAGATTTTAATCTCTTTATTTACACGCAATCAAAATGCAAGTCCCCGATAGCGGCGAGGACTAACGCGCAGTTCTACGTTGCGAGACATGCGGATACCGAGGATCTTGGGTTCGGTCCTTACTCCTTCTCTGGAAATTCGATATAAAACCTGACTAACAGAAAAAATAGTGGTGCCCTCTGGTTTTAAACTTTTGTAACCAGTTTACTACCAGTCTCTTTGTAAACATACAAGAAAATCCCTTGCAAATCTACTACAGTTTTCTTAGCATAACTTACTAAGCTTTACAGGGTGGCTACAGAAATTGAAATGTAAAATTCCCTGAGATTTCCCTGATTTCCAGAATATTTTCAAAAAATTTCCCTGAGATTTCAAATTTTGTTTAAAAACTAATTTTTGAAGTAATGCATATAAAAATAACTTAAACACAAAAATAGACTAACTTTGCATTAATTTTTATATAGCAAAAAAGGATATGTGATTTCCATCTTTTATCTCCCAACACAAAATATATAATTAACATTTCCTACAGTGGTTCTTGATATTTTCGTAAAGTAAACATTTTAAAAATTCCACATTTATAACTTCACTATCGTTTTCACCAGAACTAAAAAATTTCCCAATTTTAGATGTTTTTTCAACACTTTCAGTGTGTTTCCTCGAGTTGATGTGATTTTTAATGTAACTTAAACCACCAGGAGCAATTTTAATATCACAAGCACACACTGCGCAGAAAGGGAAATCGGGTACTTTCCGAGAAATTCCGATGTATGGGAATTGTTTTGAGTAAGAATCTAAAAAACTTGATACTGTTTAGTTTCCTGACGCTTACATCTTTAAAATAATACACGAATATAAACAAAAGCGGAATTCACTAGCATTTTTATAGCATGCTTACAAACGAAACCATAGAGAACGAAACAATAACAATAAACAAACTCATTCCAATCCGAGCGCGCTACAGCTACAAATGGGTCGGTCCGGAGTGAACGGGACCCAAAGAACGAATCCACAAAGGGAACGATCATCCGGATCCTCTATATCGCGTCGAATGAAAGACCCGTTAGAGACCGGGAAATCCCTCCGAGATCGCTGGTAATGGGTCGGTCCAGAGTGAACGAGGTCAAATGAACGGATCCACAAAAGGATCGGTTCGGTTACGTAAAAAAAAATCCGTTTGTTTTTTTTAATTTGGGGGTAATAGGTAAATTTCCCTGAGATTTCCCTGATATTCTAAGGATTGCAAATTTCCCTGAGAATTCCCTGATTTCCCGGTTTTCCCGGTCTTGTCGCCACTCTGCTTTAATTAGTAATATATACACATATTTCTTATGTAACATTACTAAAAAAACTTATGGAAGCTGAGTTTCCTAGATAATTCTTAGTAACCTTACAGATATTTTTTTAGAGTGTGGTCTTATTAAGAAATAAAACTTACAAAAGTTATTAAAATAAAATTTTACAATAATATAACCAACGTATTAATTGAATAGTACTGACTTGCAAATTTAAACTTTTTTATATTTTGGAATCCGAAAGTAGCGAAACTCCGGCGAGCCGGAAGTCGCGATACTCCGGCGATCCGAAAGTCGCAAAACTCCGCCTACCCGAAAGTCTCAAAACTCCGCCGACCCGAAAGTCTCAAAACTCCACCGACCCGCAAGTCGCAAAACTCCGCCGACCCGAAAGTCGCGAAACTCCGCCGACCCGAAAGTCGCGAAACTCCGACGATCTGAAAGTCACGAAACAACGGCAAACCTAAAGTCGCGAAACAACTGCAATCCGAAAGTCGCGAAACTCCGCCGACCCGCAAGTCTCAAAACTCCACCGACCCGCAAGTCGCAAAACTCCACCGACCCGCAAGTCGCAAAACTCCGACGACCCGAAAGTCGCGAAACTCAGTCGATCCGAAAGTCACGAAACAACGGCAATCCTAAAGTCGCGAAACAACTGCAATCCGAAAGTCGCGAAACTCCGCCGACCCGCAAGTCTCAAAACTCCACCGACCCGCAAGTCGCAAAACTCCACCGACCCGCAAGTCACAAAACTCCGCCGACCCGCAAGTCGCAAAACTCCGACGACCCGAAAGTCGCGAAACTCAGTCGATCCGAAAGTCACGAAACAACGGCAATCCTAAAGTCGCGAAACAACTGCAATCCGAAAGTCGCGAAACTCCCGGCGATCCGAAAGTCGCGAAACTCCCGGCGATCCGAAATTCGCGAAACTCCCGCCGATCCGAAAGTCGCGAAACTCCCGGCGATCCGAAAGTCGCAAAACTTGGGCGATCCGAAAGTCGCAAAACTTCGGCGATCCGAAAGTCGCGATACTCCGGCGATCCGAAAGTCGCAAAACTCCGCCGACCCGAAAGTCGCAAAACTTCGCCGACCTGAAAGTCGTGGAACTCCGACGATCCGAAAGTCACGAAACAACGGCAATCCTAAAGTCGCGAAACAACTGCAATCCGAAAGTCGCGAAACTCATGGCGATCCGAAAGTCGGCAAATTGCGAACCCTGCTGTAAGCAGTAACGAGAAATGACAAATAAAAACAAAAAAAGGCAAATAAAAAATTAATTACGAAATATTTGACAAAAATTATAAGGTTTCTAGGAAAAAATAAGCATTTATTAAGGACTTTGGTTTAAAAATTAAAAATAAGAATAAACTAAAAAAATAAGTACTTTTTAAGCACTTTTTAAGGGCCTTATAAACAAATGTAAAAAATAAGTACTTTCTAAGGTTTTTAAGCACCGTACGAACTATGATGATATCCACACCAGTAACTTTATCGCTTACTAGCCATTTCTTTGTTCTGTTTACATTTGACAGACATAAATTTTTTTAAAGCATCAACACATCGTTAGAAATTGATTATTTATTCTTGCATTTAAATTAGTAAAACTAAATGAAACATCAAGATGTTTTAAGAATAATTTGATAATATATCTTGGGGTCAATATCAATGAAATATAATTTTCTACTGAATTGAATCATTGCAAAAAAATCTTACAACATTACTTAAAATAATGTTTTCACTTTATGTAATAAAAGCTTAAATAAAACATAAATTTGTCTCCGACTATTGTTTTAGATATTTGAACAAAGTTAAAATTTAAACTTCATAATAAAATACTTATATATCGCTTTTAGACTACTTGCCGCCTGACAAAATAAACATCTTGTAGTACTTGTATAATTCAACAATATTGAGCACAAATTGATATGTGTGAATACAAAAACGTACTTCTTCAAAATGTTTACTAAATTCATTTAAGGCCTCCATGGAGCTGAAGGTTACGCGAAACTGGCGTCGGGTCACAGGTTCCATGCAATAGTCAATGGCAGCCCATATGGCTGTTTTCCCATCGGTCCTTAGGCAAGTTTGCACTGCAATCAGATGTTCACACAAAAGTCTACCATCGTCAGCTTCCATGAAGACACGATACCCGAAAGAACTGTCGTCATACACTATTTTGAGGTAGCCCATACCTTCAACCTGAAAACAAAGCACACATTATAAACTATTCAGAATTGGCTTCCACACTATGTTTATAATGTAAAAAAATGGATTATATGTTAAAAGTGGAAGTATTATAATCGTTCGATCGGTCTGTCACCCACTTTCATAGCCAAACTACAAATGTTACAGGCAAATGCGATACATAAAAAAAAATTCAGCACACCGAAATTAGAAGACATTGAAAATCTCAGAAAAATTCAAATTTGAAGTACTTCAATTTTTTAAAAAACTGCAAAATATAATGCTCATTTAAAAAGCACAAGAAGCCATTTTCATTAGAATTAAAACACCATCGCCATTCACAACAATCGCTCGAAAAGTTCTTTTAAATAATATATTTCACAAAGAGATTCATTGATTGAATGGCGATATGAAATGTTTTGCTTCTATTTAAAATAAATTAATAATGTAAATTTTTTCTTTGAATTTAAATTATGTTAGCAAACGATAACAAATAATTATTGAATTTTCCAAAGAAAATAAATCAAAGTAGACTAAGTTAGCGTGCATAGACTAGGCACGCTGTAATGTGTTGTGTTATTAGCTAGATATTAGCAAGCAATTTAAACTTTTACAAAGATTATTTACAGCATTTAATAACAATATAATTTATCAAATCAAAATATAATTTTTTAAAAATTATAAATTTTACCTATAATCATATTCCTCATCCCTCAGGAAGATAATAATATTACAGACTTTCGAAAATATTAATTTCTAAAGTATTTCCCTGAACCAACCTGGTTTTAAAACCACGATGGACATTTTAAAAAAAAAAACATACCTTGAACTTGTTTTCTGCATCATCAAACACTTCCAAAGTTACCCTTTTCTCAAATATCAATTCTTCCGACTCTTCTTCCTCATCATCTTCTTCCTCATCACCTTCATCCTCAGTCACTGATTCTTCCGCAGCAGAAGCCCCTCCACTGGCACCAACAGGCTCAGCATTTTGGGCTACAAGACACAACAGCTATTAATGCAATGTTCTCAGAGTAACTAGTTCATATTATGTAAATCTTCATACTATTTAGGGAAGAGATATCCACAAATAACTTAATATAAACTAATTTTCCATTTTTGTTTGAAGTGCATTATTTATATGCATGGCTTAAAAAAATTTTTTATAAATGATAGTAGTGAAACATTTTTTAAGACTTATCCATGATTAATAAAACAGTGAAACATTTATTTAGGGATCTCTAAAACAGTTAAAATCAAATTTTTATTTAATTCAGATGAAATTATTTCAATATTAAGTATTTAATTAATTAAAAACAAATCTACAAATACTCTACAACCAAAGTGAATTTCAATAATTTACCCTACAAACCATCGACACACAAAATTTAATTACCAACTGCAGCCACTTTCTCCTCAACACTGGTTTGTTTGCAGTTTCTCAACTTCTCCTGGCAATCTAAGAAGACCTCTTTGAACTGCTGGGTCTGTTCCTTATGCTGCAGAAATTAAAACAGTTTCATTGTTACAAATGAGGAATTGAAAAATTTATTAATGGCATGTCCATGTTGTCCCTACGATTACAAGTTTCTCAAAGGTGAAAGGGCGGGAGCAGAAAACTCAAAATTTAAAGGCGCTTTATAGGGCCCCAAAAATTTTCTAAAATTATTTTAGGATTATAAGGTATCATTAAAGTTAAGAGTTAGCAATATATATCCTGATTAATTGATTGGATTTAACAGATACAACGAAAAACAAATGTTGAACTTAGTTTAAAAGGGATGTGATGGTAATTATTAAGTTTTGTATTTGGAGCTTAAAGGAATTTAAAAACTTTTCAGGAGTACCAAAGACAATAATAAAATTGGAGGACTTTGTGGTAGTTTATCAAGGGAATAAGAAATCTGAGGAATCAACTTGAAACAAGAAATCTTGATAACAAGGGCAACCCCTGCGTCTCAGGAGATAAAAAAAATATAATAAATGTATATTTAAAAAATATATATTTAAATGAGAATACCTTAAAACGAACTGCAAATTGGGTTGCCTCTCCTTTTCCATCAGAAAAATCCATAGCAGTCCAACAAAGTGCATTTTCACTGGTCGACAACGGAGTGAGAGACATCTCTTCTGTGATGCAGTGGTTACAAGCAACGTTGTGAACTTGATCTCGCCTCAAAATAATACGGAATCGCACTGCAATGAAAAAAATATCTTTACAGAAAATGAGACCATAAACTGTGTAACTACACTTTATGTTTAGCACTCTAAATTGTTATGGATGATTTTGATGCAATGCAGCGATCACAACACAAGTATTACCCCAAAATAATTTACAATAACGACTTTTATATAAAAAATGCTACTAAATACTCAAAGAGCAATTTAAAGTTGTTTTAATTAGTTTAAAACTATTATAATTCTTAGACTTGTAATAAGTTATTGCATTATTTTAACAGTTAACATATAAACATAGAGAAAGGGACACACTTACATTTTTCCTTATGACTTAAGATTTTGATATCCCCTATGCCTCTCTCTTTCCACTGCTTGGTATTTGGATCATATCGAAATAACTTGGCGCGAAAAATGAACAATGGGGTTTCATCTTCTTCTCCGGTCTTGACTTCAATTAAATCCGGCAATGGAATCACAGGTTCAAAATGAATATCTGGGTTTGGTGCAACTTCATCTGAAAAGTAAATTAAGGAAATATGAAATTTATGCCCAAAAACTGAAATGCTTGTTTACAGGAGAAAAAAAATTCAGAAGCATTAGACATCTTGAAGCTTACGACAAACAAAAACCATACATTTCAAATGATCATCAGGGTGGTTACAAAATCCAAGAAAAAAAGTTCCATGATTTTTCTGATACTTTCACAAAAATCTCCCTTATTTTACAATTACTTAGAAAACAAAAACATGCAATACACACAATTCAATGCAGTACAGAAAATTTAATCCAGACATCGCAGGAATTAATTTTTTCCGGATTATGAGTTAGCCTACCTAACTTTTCTACATTTCCGAAAATTAGAGGTTGATCCTTCCTCCAAGATTGGTCTTCAGGCCAATTGGATCAACCAGAATATATATATATTTTCTGATCAAGTGTCCGTTTGTAGTGATTACAAGAACCTAAACCTGCTGTTTAAGCAATCCAAAATAGAAAAAATTCCCTGATACTTTGCAAAATTTGAAAAATTCCATGAAAATTCCCTGATATTTCCAGATTTAAAAAAACTCCCTGAGAATTCCCTGATTTCCATTATTTAAAGCTTTTTCATTACCTTAAGATATAAAATGAAAAAAGGCTGTAAAATGTTTCATAAAGAAAAGTTCTGTAAACTAACCAGTCCCCTCTTCAGCAGAGGTGTTCAAGTTTTGGAAGAGAGGTGTCCCAGCTCCAGCAAATACAGTCTTTCCTGATGCTGGAGACTTGGCAAGTTTCTCAAAACCAGTGTTACTGACAATGTCACTAAAGGAGAAAGTGCTGAAGCTTGAGCTCGAAAACGGCATGGAGCTTTCTTGGGTCACAGTGGATGATTTTGGGGTGGCATTGGTGTCTGGAGTTGAGGTTTTTTCAGCAGATTCTTGGGATTCAATTGCTGTTGAAACATAATTACAGATTAGCTTGATTTTTCAAGAAATACTATCATAATAATTAAAAATGATCGAAATAGAAAATAAGTAAACTTGAGGCCAAACTGAATCTTGCATCAAGCCTCAACAGCAGGTTTGTGAGTCAGGCTTAATAATACATCACTTGAGTGAAGCGTTGGAAATTATCACTACTACAAAAGTAATTCTGCTAATATTTTTTTTATTAAACTAAATCCGTACCAAGCACAAAAATAAGTTAAACAAAAATAATAATGGAATAGAATAATCAAAAATTTCAGTTTATATATCATAAAATTTTTAATTTGCTGAATGTCTGAAAAAGAATTATGTTAGTTAGAGTGAGTAGTAACAATTTTGACCGCTACACTTGAGTAGATTTTTGAATATATATCAAATCTTGAAATGTAATGTTAATTTTATTTGAATGCCAAGGCCTCACACTTGAGTTAACATGAAACAGTCTGGTCTTGTATTAACAAACTAAAAGTTAACTGAACAGTTATAAAAAAGAAAGATAACTACTTTTATAAGGCGGTATTTTATCTTCACAACCAATACAGCCAGGGCAAGAGGGCTTGTTATCATATAAAAAGAAAAACTTGGGTAACTGCAGCTTTTCAGCGAGTTTGACTTTTTCTTCTGGAACTGTGGGCTCGTATACAACTTCAATGTCTAAAAAAAGGTGCTAATATAAAAGGTGCTATATAAAGTGCATACTAACTTTTTTAAACGGGTTAATTTCATAAATATTTTTTTTTTAAAGCAAGGTTATCCTTGTGAATTTATGTAACATGAAGCAAATTGGGTTAGAAAATGTTCATCTTAATCAGTTTTAATTATAAAAAATATTTGATTTCTAATAGTTTTTAAATATGTATAAGGGAGTTTGAGACTTAAAAATTTTAAATACTTACCATCATCCTTGCTTTCTAAAGGAGCTACACCTAAAAAGGAAAGAGATTGATTCCATTTATAACAATTTGAAAAAAACATTTAATTAAATACCAACACAAGTTCAAGTAAAAATTTATGCTGTTAAAGTTTAAATATTTGGTAACTAGCTTTTTTCCCAATTACCCAATTCTCCCTTATATTTTTAAAATACACTGTTTTAAGAAAATAAATCTGGTTTATGGAGTAATCATTGTCTTAACACCATAGTGTGGGTGATTTAAGACTTTATACTACACTGCTATAAAGGAGTTAATCTGTTACTTATATCTAAGTTTACATTCGGGAAGTCTGGACAACATATCTAATAAAACATTACATGCTACGCCACTGATAATAATCAATTATATGCACTCACGCAAGTATGATAAGAAAAATCTAGGAAAGGGTATGGGGAAAAACAAATAAATTTTAAAAATTCATAGAAAACCTTACCAAAACCTCCAAAGACTGAAGACTTATTGAAGAAGGGAGAATTAGATGAATTATCTTTGAGAGAAAAGGAATACTGAGATGCTCCACTTCCAGCAGTTGAATCCTTGAAGCTAAATCCGGTTGCAGCACTTCCAAATACGGTTTGTGATTGTTGTGGGCTACCTCCAAATCGTGAAGAAAGTGAACCAAAACTGAAGCCTTGCGGTTCCACCTTGACTGGATCATTTGTTTTGAAAGAAAATGTGGAGGCTGGTTTCAGACTAATGTTTTCCGATTTAGGAGATTGGGCTGGTTGACTGGATACCTTGAGGGCATCATCAATAGCTTTTTTGAATTCTTCAGCATATTCGGTGGTTTTGAACTTCACTGCAAAAAGTTCTGGGGAGGGTTCATTTTCAGAAAAGTCAGTTGCAGTCCAGCTTAGAGATTTGTCATTTCGCCACTCGAATTTCATGTCTTTGGTAAGGTGATGATTGAGGCAAACCTTCAGCACCTTGAAAAAAAAAAAGAAAATATGGACATGTGCTTATTGTTAAATATTTTATTTTAATGAAAAATATGCTATGGAAAAAATTCTTACTTGTTCCCTTCTCATTAAAAGACGGACTCTATTGGTTTTTTCATCAAGTAAAATCTTGATATCTCCAAGGCCTCTCTCTTTCCATTCACTGTTGGAAAATCTAAATAGTTTGGCTCTCTTACAGAATAGCACCTTTTCTTCCTCCTCTCCAGTTTTAACTTCAACCTAGGTAGATACAAAAGGCATTTATTGAATATCAAAATTTAAAGTTTCTGCAGGAAAAAATCCATTTACAGACAATTTTTCATGACCAGGTAAATTTCAATTTCTTAGACAAACTTTGGAGTAAATTAACCCTTATAACTTAATAATCTTAGTTTCATTGATAAATGAATAATATCATCACTATTGTTTGAATGAATTTTAAAAGGCCTCATGATCATGATGATTCAAGTAAAAAACAAGTTTCTATTCCAAAGCAAAGAGTAGCAGTACAACTTACTTTAGGCGGCAACGGAATAACTGGCTCGAAATACAAGTTGTCAGCCTCAGAGTCTTCTACTTCGTCTTCCTCATCAGCATCTGAAGGGGCAGCAGGCGATCGGGGAGATTTGGGGGCTTTGGATGGACTGTGTGGTCTCACGCCATCAAAGCTGAACTCATATTTCTGAGGACTACCAAACGTAAATTCTCCTGAATCTGCTTGAGATTTTGCTAGGTCCGCAAAGCTGAAATTCGTAGCAGACCCAAAAATACCTTGTTCGGAAGCATTACCTTTATCGGCCGATACTTTTTGGGATACCCCTCCAAAAATTGATGCGCTATTATTACTTGTGGTTTCGTTGGCATTGGTTGAAATTGTTGACTGTCCAAATGTGAAAGTAGCTAGTTGACTTTCAGGCTTCGAGCCAAAGACAAATCCGCTTTCGGATTTAGGTGTTCCAAAAGTAAAGGTAGACTTCGGAGTATCTGAAGAGCCAAATTTAAAAGCTCCAAATGCATTAGATCCGCTTGTGCCAAACACACTAGATGCTGGCTTTGTAGTTGAAGACGTAGCATTTTCTGTGTCACAGGACACACATTTGGTCTTATCAGCACTGTTACGAACATAGCAACTTTTGCATTCCCAAGTTCCTTCTTTGGGTTTAAACAGATCCCCAAAGCCACCGGTAGTTTTTGATGTAGATGAAAATAATGGCTGAAGAATTGAGGCTGAAGTGGTTTGTGGTGCTGCTGTAGAGCTGGGATTAGGAGACTCGCAAGACACACATTTACTGTCGCCAGACTTATTTCTAACATAACAAACATTGCATTCCCAACTACCAGCATCAGGTTTAAAGAGCTCAGACAAGGGTTTTTCTTTCTCAGGTTTAGTGATTTTCTCTGAAACATTAATTTTTGATTCACCAACTAACTTTTCAAAAGCTGCACTGTTACCTTTGCATTTATCATCACTAACCGTATCCTTGGGCTTAGTTTCCTTTAGTTTTGCTTGGCAGTCTAAAAAGACAGTTTGAAATTTTTTTGCTATGTCTACGGTTTTAAATCTTACAGCAAACTGTTGTTGTTCCAATTCCTCTTCTGAATAGTCTTGAGAAAACCATACCCATGACTTATCGCTTTTAGGTTCAAGTTTCATTTCGGGGAGAATATAATGATTTGCACAGATTTTAAGAACCTGATCTCTCCGCATAAGGATTCGATATTTGTGACTGTGTTTCAGGTAGAGAATCTTCAATACCCCAGTACCTCTTTCCTTCCATTCTTTAGTAGTCGGGTCGTATCTAAACAGTTTTGCTCTTTCTTCAAACACTAATTCATCCTCCTCTTCTCCTGTCTTTATGTCAACCAGAGCTGGCAGAGGTACAACTGGTTTGAACTCAGCTGTTGGTATAAACTCTTCTGGGCTACCATCAGTAGACAACCTATTGTTGTTCAATGTAGTTTGAGGTGCCGATGTGGTTCCAAAACTGGCATTATTTGATACTTTCTGAGATGCATTAACAATTGATGTATCAGGAGTTTTAGGAGAATTATTTGGTTCTAGAGAAAAAGCAGGCTTAACATTTTGAATCATTGATTGCATTTTTGAAAGGCTACTTGCATTACCATCAATGGCAGAAAAGGTTGGTGTCACAGCTGTTGCAAATGGTTTAGATGCTAACTCTGAAAATGAAGTAGGCTTCTCACTAGTAACAGTAACACTTCTTGAAGTATCAGATACTTGAATCGACAAGTCAGATGGGAAAGATGATTTACCAAAAGAAAACCCAGAAAAGGGACTAGAAGTTGGTTGATCTATTTTTGAAACTTGAGGTGATTTTGTATCTTTAGTTGAAACTACCAGTATCTCCCGATCTTTGATAGAAGGCTCTGGAGTTTCAGTTATAGTGGGGGATGATGAAAACGTAAAACCTCCCAATTTATTCTGGGTGGCACTGTCAGATGATAAAGTGGTAGAGCCAAAAGTGAATCCCCCTGATTGTGTCGAAGCTGGTGATTTAAACTGGAACTGATTTATTCCCGATGTTGCTTTGAAAGAGACAATAGGGCTTTGAACAGTTGCAGCAGATGCCACAGTTGTTGACACATGGTTAGCATTGGAAACTATTGGAATCTTTTTTGTAGCGCAAGCTACACAAGACAATTTATCTGCTGTATTACTGACATAACAAGTAGGACAAGACCATGATCCAGTTTTTGGTGCAAACTGAGAACCAAATCCTTTCTGGGCTACTGGAGCACTTTCAGTGACTGAAACTTTAGGACTAGATACTTTCTTTGATTCTGTTTCTTTAACAATCTTTATTGCTTTATCAAAAGCAGCCTTGAATGATGCAGCAAGTTCGGCAGTTTTAAAACGTATGCAAAAATGTTCTGGCCTCAAAACCTCATCTGCAAAATCTTGAGCAACCCAAGTCCAGGCTCGATCAGAACTTTTCAGAGGACTGATTTCCATATTAGAGGACATGTAATGATTTGCACAAACTTTTAAAACCTGAAAACAATAAATGAATCTCAGAACATTTACATAAAAAAAGTTGTATAAAAGAAAAAGCTATCAAATATTACTTTAAATTTCTTGAAATTGATCAAGAAAGTTACATTTTTAAATAATGGCTTTTAATTACAAACTTAAGAGGACCCTAGAAGTGTCATCTTGTAAATCGTAATATGGTATTCCTATGGAGAATATTCTTAAATTGCAGCCACAATTTCAATAAAAGCAGTAGAATTTATAATTTTTTTAAATGACTTATTTAGCATTTTTAATATTTTTTTAAAACTTAAAAGCAATTTATAACCAATATTAAAAGTTTCGACAATTACTTATATATTTTTGTTAAACATGCAATTTTTATTTAAAGCAAGATAAACAATTTTCAAGTATTGCATACAAAATATTACTATTTGTCACCACCCAATATTGGGAAAAGAAAGTCAATTAATGGTAGGGTTAGGGAATAGGAAACAATTGCAGGGGTCAAAGTGACAAATTGGGAATATATAGGATTTTTAAAAAAAATATATAGGATTTATAGGATTTTTTAAACCAAAATATAGGACAATTTAAAACATCACATAACTGCATACACATGGGTGCCACTCTTCAAAATTTACAAGACTGAACTTTACAAAAATAAAAATACCGAAGTAGCGTTCTTAAAAATAAAATATAACATTACCCCTTCAATTAGCAAAAAAAAAAACTTCAATGTTTCTGCCATTAGTATCCTTTTAAAATAAAATAATTATAAATTAATGGTTATTTTTGCGAAAATATTTCGTTGCTTGAGTATGATAAATTTGTTAATGAATTGGAAACCGTAGTAGCCATGGCGCTTAGAAACTATATTTAAAAACAATTTGAATTTTCCCTTTTTTGTTAACAATAGTGTTTGGTAGTTCAGTCAATCGAAATTATAATTAAAATTTTTAAACATTAAACGTCCCTAATATTATGCTTTTTTAAACTTTGGGAGCTGTATAAGAGAATTATATATGGATGGGCCTTTCAGCATTTCATACAATGCTCACACTCCTTTTCAAAGCACCTGGGCATGGGTGAAAGTAAGGCGAAGTTCCAAATACTGAAAACTTCACTAAGAGGATGGGGGGGGGGGACAAAATATGTTAAGTACCGTCCGAATTTCGTACTATGAACGAATTTCGCTATTTTGGGCATCTTTTCATCCCAACAAGCAAATCTCCATTGATTTCATTGATTTCTTATTCCAGGTTCTTTAACTTATAAAACTTCTCTGTCAGTAAAAATTCCATATTTCAAGAACTATTTCGTTCTAAACTAATGACAATTTCAAAATAAGCGTATTTACCATCTCATTTCATTATTTAAGTTCGGGACCAATATCATTATCAATACATCGTTCCTTGTATAAATTCAAAAATATGATGTATCATTCGTGAACATTTTATAAATAGAAGAAAAACCAACGAAGAAAAACAACTCCGGATTAAGCAAGATCCAAAGCAGTTAAAAATTCTAACAATAGACAAAACAAAACTTAATCATTTTCTCTATTAAAATAAAACAGTCTCGCAGCTAAACCAAAAACATACATTGCCCATGCGTAGTTGTAGTTGTGATGCAATAATGAGAGAAGCGCTGCGGCGTCCAAAGAAAAACAACAGTAACATCCAGCAGAAACGAAAAGTGACGTCACGATTTGATCCGTGTGACGTCACCGTTCCGATCACAGAAATAAATATGTTGTATTAAAAAATAGCCAACAAGTTTTCGATTGTGGAAAGTGTATATTTGATACAGGTGCAGAGATTTCAGAAAACTATTTCCGTCATGCTTCCGTATTTAAAAATAAAAAAAATACGGAAATCCGTATAAATACATATATGGATGGGCCTTTCAGCATTTCATACAATGCTCACACTCCTTTTCAAAGCACCTGGGCATGGGTGAAAGTAAGGCGAAGTTCCAAATACTGAAAACTTCACTAAGAGGATGGGGGGGGGGGGGGGGGACAAAATATGTTAAGTACCGTCCGAATTTCGTACTATGAACGAATTTCGCTATTTTGGGCATCTTTTCATCCCAACAAGCAAATCTCCATTGATTTCTTATTCCAGGTTCTTTAACTTATAAAACTTCTCTGTCAGTAAAAATTCCATATTTCAAGAACTATTTCGTTCTAAACTAATGACAATTTCAAAATAAGCGTATTTACCATCTCATTTCATTATTTAAGTTCGGGACCAATATCATTATCAATACATCGTTCCTTGTATAAATTCAAAAATATGATGTATCATTCGTGAACATTTTATAAATAGAAGAAAAACCAACGAAGAAAAACAACTCCGGATTAAGCAAGATCCAAAGCAGTTAAAAATTCTAACAATAGACAAAACAAAACTTAATCATTTTCTCCATTAAAATAAAACAGTCTCGCAGCTAAACCAAAAACATACATTGCCCATGCGTAGTTGTAGTTGTGATGCAATAATGAGAGAAGCGCTGCGGCGTCCAAAGAAAAACAACAGTAACATCCAGCAGAAACGAAAAGTGACGTCACGATTTGATCCGTGTGACGTCACCGTTCCGATCACAGAAATAAATATGTTGTATTAAAAAATAGCCAACAAGTTTTCGATTGTGGAAAGTGTATATTTGATACAGGTGCAGAGATTTCAGAAAACTATTTCCGTCATGCTTCCGTATTTAAAAATTAAAAAAATACGGAAATCCGTATAAATACGGAGTACTTTCACCCATGCACCTGGGGTTTCTTTGCGTTTGCCATGGAAATCCAATTAGTTTGAAAGGTTAGTCAATACTATTCATGACAGTAAAAAGGTGAAAAATTGAATATTATGGTCCATAAAATGCCAGGTCTGGATTTTGGATAGAGTAGTAAAAGACTGATAGTATAGACAAGCAGCTGGCAGAAAAGAGTTGGAAATTTTAAGTAACATAACTGTTAGTATTTCTAAGCTAACATGTAATATTTTAATTGAAAAACAAACCTGGTCTCTTCTCATTAATAGACGCACTCTTTCCGCTAGCGTTATGATGCAAAATTTTAACAATTCCAGTTCCACGTTCTTTCCATTCTTGATCAACAAACCGGTATAATTTAGCTCTATCTTCAAATAAAACCTGAAATAGTTTTGATGATAATTAGCAATGTAAATGTTTAAGGGGAGTGTTGAAATCTTGATATTGCAAAAAAGAAATTATTTATACTTAATCAGGGTGGCTACAGAATCTGTGAAAACAAATTCCCTGACTTTTCCCTGATTTTCCAGGCTAAATGTAAATAATTTCCCTGATTAGCGGCAATGAAGTATATTAGCATGACGGTTTCCTCCTGGTTGTAGTAAAACCACTTTCTAGTATATTTAAGATTAAAAAAATATTTTTTTTTAAAAAGAAATTTAATTAATGAATATACAATGAGCTTTTAAAACAAATCTATAAAAAAGCAAGCGTTAAAGCCCATATAACAAAATTTTTTACCTATGATGAGACTTTTATCATTATCAAGCTATGATATAAAAATAAAGTATTATAGGTGTTCAATGTCATCAGTGGATTTAAAAAAAATTACTAGGCAGCAAAATAAGTACAATGAGGAAGCATTGTTGTATTGCTATTAGATTTCTCATATCTTAATTATTATTTAAACTTGTTTTGTACTGAAATTTAAGTTTGGTTTTTATTGATATGGGCCAGGAATGGTGAAGTTGAATATCGTTGCACTAGAGCTTGGAGAAGGGGAAAGGCAGTTAAAATGAAAGATTAGTAAGCAGTAACTCAACTACTTAAGTGAAAGCCTTTCCAGGATTAAACTTTTTTTAACCTTTCTTTTACCGGTTAAAATGGCACTTTTGGAAATTTTCCATGATTTTTTAAAAAAATCACCAATTTCCCTGACTTTTCCCTGATTTTTCCAGATTGATTAAATTCACTGACTTTTCCATGATTCCCCTGATCCTGTAGCCACCCTGTTAATTGCATTATATTCAAAGGTTAACTTATTTATTCTATGCAGATTGAAAATTATAAATAATTGTTTTAAATAAAAATCCTGAAATACTTTTTGTTACTTAAAAATGTTTTTAAAAAAGTTTAGTAGGCAGGCTCAAAATTGGTTTGATCGTATTAACGTTCCACTAAACTACCGACATAAAGCTTTAAAGATAGACATTTAGGTAACAATGAAGATTTCAACATAAGAATGTTGATAGATAGCAAGGTATAGGACTAAATTTCATCTTTGGGCTGACTTTTAAAACCCTAGAAAAAAGTTGACAAAAAATAGTGATAGCATTGGAGACTAATTATCACATACCAATTCATTTTCCTCTCCAGTCTCTACAACAACTTCTGCTGGAAGTGGAATCAGTGGCTTAAAGTCTCCCATAACTTCCCTCTCCAAATCTCCATCAATGTCTGGACTGGCTGCGTTTTCACTGTCACACCGAGAACGCTCAAGCTTGTTAGTCTCTGGTGTCTTGGAGATGCCTGAAACGAAAATATATTTCTTTTTAAAAAATTTATATAGTTAGTTGAAGGACCATGATTGAATGTACTTGCCATTTAAATAATTTAATATTCTACTCATTAAACTGAATTTTATGTAATAACTAATTATTGGAAGTCAAACACATATCCTTTTTTCACTTTCCATGATGACACAGTTAGATCTAACAGTTTTAAGTGCACATTGTCTTTGCTTTTAGGTTTATCAACCAGTGTTGTTTTGATAAAGTTATTCAGGAAGTTTTCTAGGGATATTAGCATTCACTTTTCCATTTTATAATGACAGATTGTTAAAAATTGTTTTTAAAAACATTCTGCACAACAAAATGAAAATGTGTTCGCTAATAACTCTAGAAAGCTTCCAAGAAATCTACTTGATAAACTTTAAAATAAAGGCAGAGCACACTAAAAACTGTATCTCAGGCTTAACAGACACGAAAAGTAAAAGAGGAGATGGCCGACTTTCTTTTAAATAAATTAATATAAGTAGAATAGCAGTTCTCTAAATTTCACGAATACATTTAATTACCGGACGGCCTGGAAATGGGCAAAAATTTGTAGTTTTCATTGCAATTTCTAAAAAATAGACTTCAAATAAAACATTTGTTAAAAAAACGCTAGTTTACGAAGAAGGATTTTTGAAGAGATGACCCTAAAATCATTTCCAAGTGAAAAAGCATATAATAAATCATACAATTTCGAAAAGCAAGCTTATTGTTTAGAACGCTGCATAAAACCGAACCTGCGAAAATCGATGGTGTGGTGGTCGGCGCCTCATACGATGGGTGGGAACACAAACACAGGCTGTCCAAACCCATAGCCCCGAACCGTGTCGGAGTATGCGGGACTATGGGCGCTGGAGGGAGGCATCTTTCAGCATCTCCTTCTAACATCAGACTGGGAAGGAGGTGCCTGCAAAGTGGTGATTGGGCAGAAGATACCGATCTGGGAACGCATGCTTGCGAAAGACCGGTCCTTCCTCCCAAAAAAGGGGGGGGGTGGGAAAAAAGGCATCACTCAAATCAGCCCGCCAGAGTCTCCCACCCAACTCCCGAAAACACCCCACCACCCCGTGACTACAACCCGCCAGGGACCAAAGGTCAAAGACACCCCCCCTGGGACATTAGAGGGCTGTCGGGACAGTTAGGCGGCTGCATGTTTAACAGAGTGGGGGCAACTTTCCACAAGAACGACGCCAGCGCTGCGGTGGAGGAGGGGCTCTGTGTATACTGGTGAAACTGGGCATGACTGGGGAGGGGAGGGTGCTTCTTGAGACACACCGATTCGCCATCGCCAAATGGAAACTGTTGGAACTGCGCAACTTTGAACCATTAAACTTTTTGACACATTCCGCATCCGCTGAGAATGTAGGACCTTGTCGTGGTGGTTGGTATAGTAGGGGGAGTTTCTTTGGGTCGACCGTCAGGCAAAACACCATGAGGAGGATATTGGTAGTTGTAAGTGGGTTAATAGGAGGTGGGCCTGGGTCTCGAGGGCCTGGGGGTGGAAGGGAGGAGAAAACGTAGTTCAGAGGGTTCATAGGTAACATGCGCAAAAGCATAAAAAAAAGAAAAAAAGAAAGCAACAAACAGCAATCGTGAACCATACGGCAGGTATGCATTGTATGGAGGGCCAATTAAATGCCCTCCCCTGTTTGAAATAGTCTTCGCGGTCGGAGTTTTCTTTCAGGAAAAATTCTAGTTTGGGTTGCTTGTGGATCGTATCAGTGCGTAATCTATCTTTCTTCATCTGCTCTTTTGAGGTTGGGAGCTCTGGAGGGTAGCTGTGTTTAAACAACTTTTGAAACATCCTGCTAGCCCCCCCATACACTCACACTCATTCTGGCTTGACCCACCACGAATAGCCATGATACAGCTTTTTGAGGGGGGTCTTCCAACAAATTTTCTGAAAAATTATATTAAAATGGGAAACTTATCTACAGCTTAAATTGAATTCAAAAAAAAAAAACACATTATAATAAAAAAAAACAACAAAACAATAAAGGTAGGCAAAAAATACCCAAACTTCTAAAAAATAAATTTTATTTTTTAAAAAACTATTACTTTAAAACATATTTCCCAATTTTATGTCATAAGAGGGGGAGGGGTGGGAGAGGAAGGAGATACGGATTCCCCCCCCCAAATAAAATAAAAGAACAATGCGTTTTGGGCAATTTTTTAAATTATAAATAAATAATAAACTTGATTTACATTTTAAACAGTGATTTTTCAACTAAGAAAAAGGGTTCACGCCAACACACTTCTAAGCATAAAAAGTTTTACATTAATTTAACCTGAAATTTTTCCATTTTTCACAGATGCTATTTCAATATTATATCTCATGCCATGAACCTTCCCCCCTCTAAACATCTGGTGTAAGTAGTATACAAGTTTTTTTTTAAAAAAAATGTACCCAAAGTGTAAATATTCAATCGAAAAAATCCCCCCTTTACGTTTTTGCGGTTAATAAAAACAAATTTTTCTAACAATAGAACCAAATCTCCCCCAAAAATCAATTTCGCACCCGCAAACTCTTAAACATGACCAAATGTAACTCTAGACCCCATGCACTCGTGTAGCAGTTTCAAAAACGGCCGATCAACCCGAAGAATTTAAACACATAATAAATGTTCATAGGATGAAAATTCAATGTGGAGAAAATAGACTTGTTATCGTTAAACCTCTTTTTTAATACGCGATAAACCTCAAAACTACCGTTTAAAATAAATAAATTATACCCCCCTTTGTATACCCCAAAAACCAAAGCCTAAATAGTACCCACCCGCCCCCCCCCCCTCACACCCACTACAACCACCACACCCCCCACATTCATTGTATTTTGAAATAGCCCCACCCAATCACTATGCCCCCCACAGTCCCCTTTGGAAAACCCTACCCGATTTACCCCCCCCCAAGCACTAATATTCCAAAAATTTAGAATTTTGGGAAATTTTGGAATATTCGCCTACCTTAAGCTTTCTATTTCTTTTTTAATTTTGGGAAATTTTGCGATATTCGCCTACCTTAAGCTTTATATTTTTTTTTAATTGCACAACTCCACCACCCTCCAACCGTTTAAAAAAATTAAATTGGAATTGAAATGGTGAAATAATACCCCCCAGTTTTAGTTTCATTCATTTTCAAGCACAAAGAGAATTTTTTCCTCCTCCAACCAGCGAAATTAAAACCCCCCAACCATACTAACCCGACCACGGCACCCAGCTAAAGGCACCTCCAAACCCCCTCCCCCCCCCCCCCACCCCCCCACCCCCCCCCCCCCACCCCCCCACCCCCCCCTCTCCGCCCAAAAATTATTATTCACCCCCCCCAAACCCCTCAAAAAGATTTTTTTTTTAAACATTTAAAAAACTAAAAGAAATTGCTTTACTTTGCATTTAGCACTCATTTATATCAATCAAAAAAGGATACCTTCAAATGCTCCAAAACTTCATTATTTTGCTTCAATGAGTTGGCAATTGTTATGTTTGTCTCCATTAATGATTTTTGTTGGTCCATGAGTGTTTTGACAATTGTGTCTTGGTTCAAGGACAAAGCTCTCATTTGTGCATCTAGCCTCTCTGGACTCGGTTCAAAATGCTAAATTTAAAACAAAATATATTAATCATACATTGTACGGTATTCACTTTTGTCCAGAACACTGGTCATCAATTTGGGATGTTCATTAGAATTAAAAAAAACAAAACAATAAAACTTATCTTGGAGGTGCTTGTGACACCAAAATGATCGACTTTTTAACGCAATTATTAGTTAATATACAACATTTTCGACAATTATTAATATAAGTGAATAAAATTATGAATAATTATTAATTAATAAGTAACGTTATAGATAATCATTCATCAATAGCTAAAAATAATTGATAAATAAAAACTTTACATTTTTAATGAGTGTCACTAGAAGACTGTTACTCACACCTTCCTCCAATCCACTTTTATAAGTTAGGGGCTTTATAGATTCAAGTACGAGTCCTAATGTACAATTTTTTATCAATATAACATTTTAAAGAATCATACCTTACGAGAAGTAGAATTTGAAGCAACAGCTTTTGATTTTGTTGGCAAAAACTGAACAGATGGTCTAGGAGTACTGTGCATAACCGTCTTGTGACTGCTAGGCGTAGCATATATTGAATTATTTAACTCTGGAGTACCAAATGCGTCCACTTCATCGGATTCATTTGGGGAATCATCTATTTAAAAAAAGGATACATTCAAAAAAAAATTAAATTTTAATCTTCAAATAAAGAAATCTGTTAAAATATTTAACCTGGATAATAAAAGATTTCTTTATATGCATTGAAATTCCACTAATCAGTTAACAACAACCTAGATTCACTAAATCCAATTTTGTTGCAGTTTAAAATGACAAAAGCATTACCAATTACCCACATGAATAAAGCTGAACTAAGTTTAAACTGTAAGCCTAATAAAACATTTTCTGTAACTTTTTTTTAATTATGTAGAGTAACAAGTACAGTGATTGGCACCTTCACGGTGATTGGCCCCCCTCATCCATTATTGAAAATAATATTCTATAGGTGTGACAAAGGTTATTAAAATTCCCGCCATTAACGTTACCAACAATCGGAAAAGCAATATGGCCGCTAAAGAAAAATGTCTCAATGTCAAGGGGGTGCATCTCACTGTTCTTATGGGGCCAATCACTGGACTTGTTACCCTAAGTTATTGTAATAATTTACAACTAACAATTTACAACTAAGTTATTGTAATAAAATTACAGATGTAACCTACTCATTGAATGATAAGTGCCAAGTTCTGATTCTATGTCTTCAAGGACCAGGTAAATCTCTTTATTGAGAGGATGGGTTTTGTCATCTTTGATGCGATCCATTGTGTCGTGAATAGAATTTTTTGCTTTGGTTAAGAGAATTGATTTCGTATTTGAATAGCGCTCTTCCAGGAAAGCAAGTTTTCTTAGAGTCTAAAAATACAGCACACAATTACAATTTATTCTTTTTTCTTCAGTAAAAATACAAAATACTTAACATAAGTTACAGGAGATTTTAAGGAAATTTCCTCTGCTTAACTCATTGTGCTAATGATATGAATATTTATGCAGGCAATTGATATTAATTGCAAGGATTAGCACATATATTTCTGACAAGTTAAGATTCTTCCTCAAATGTACAGCTTTTGGGCTCCAGCATTAATAAAATGTTTTATATTAAAAAAAAAACCTGAGTGACATAATTTTAGAAAAACAGTTAACAATTAATTTTAGAAAAATATTAACTAAACTATATACTTCAATGTGATATGATTTTTAAACCTAAATTTTTGTAAAAGTAAACATGCTAAATAAAAAAAAACATAGCAAACTTCACAGCAAATGAAAAAAAAAAATGTATAACAAAACATGACATACCAGAGCTAAATAATAAGACCCATATGGAGTGTCAAGTTTGGATAATATTTCTGCAGCTGCATCTAGCTTTTCTGAATCCATTAAGTTAACTGCTATGTAAAGTTGACCATCTTCTTGGAGACTCTTGATTTCTGCGGCTGATAAAACTTTGTTGAAACCAACAAACATTTGCTCCTTTGGAATTCGCGGACTCTCGCCAGAAGACATCTTTCCTAGAATGTTCAGAGCTAATTTCCAATAGTGGATTGAAAGATGTTGCAGAGCCGAAACATTGTCAGGCTTTATTTTCTTATTCCTATTATCAGAACCGTTTTGTTCCTAAAAATAAAGTATTTTTGTTAATGAAGTCCTAAGAAAAACAACTAATTACAAGTACAATTTCAAAAAATTACATTAAAGACAATTTGTAACTTTTGACCAGTGTTATCTTAACACAAAATTACCTTATTGATACAGCAGTAGATTTACAACAACAATTTTAGTTTACAAGAATAATATTTAGTATTTTGGTTAGTATGAAAGTACTTGTTTGATTGGGTGAAGTTTGAAGCATCTAATTTGATATGAGGTATAAAAGATGAATATTTGCATCAAAACCTTAAAATAGTCATTTATTTAATCAAAATAATACATTAAAAAATACCTTTAACAAACTATCTGCTTTGTCAGCGAACACACGAGCCAGATGCACAATAAGCTGCACCTCCATACCATGATTACCGATTCCTCTAATTACTTCAAGTCCACGAGATAGATCTCGTCTAGCTTCCCCAAGTTTATCTCTGAAACAAAATGTTTAAATAAATTTTCATAACACTATTTTTAAATATATTTTAATTAGACAATCAACTTTTAAAACACATACTTCCCCCTCATAAAAAAAAATATTCCTTCCAAGATTTTTCAGATTACAAAAATATAGCCAAAGTGTTTAATTCCAAATATTTGTTGCCATAAAAGCGTCTCTTGAAAATAAAAAGATGCCTTTAAATAAAATTTCAAATATACTAATCAGGGGTCCAATGCAGAAAGAAATATGGATCTGTTTACAAACACTTTGTAGTGACCGAATGACTGGGTTCAATAAACTTTCAAAACAATTTCTTTTAACTACTTTATTTCTAACAACAAACTTTACCTTTAAAAGGCACAAATTCCATCAAACCAAGCATTTTCCATTTTCTACTACAACCAGACTGATACCATCGCACACAAGCTTATACACACTCGTCTGCACATACTTAATTAATTATCAATTATTTATTTATCTGAGCGTTACCCTTACACACTTCACAAAATTTCATGACTGAAAAAGGTACACAGCTTTTCGTTCCGGAAAACTAGATCTTTAAATCGGAAAACTCTGGTGATGCGATAATAAAAGTGCAAAACTCTGGTAATTCTGAAATCACAAAAGTTGAATGATCCTAACTTCGTCAATTCTGTAATGGGCAATTACAATTCTACTTCAACAATTATAGATTTTCTAATTAAATTAATAATGGAAGATATTCCTACTTGATGGTACAAGCATGAAGACCATATGCTGCTTTCCACCAAGCAGCTTGCGGCTTGGAACACATTGGATCTGCTATGTCAGGAGGAAGAGACAACTGGGAATCTACAAATTTGGGACTAGGAAAACTTTTCTTCTTTTCCATAGCAGACATGGTCTGATATACAGAGGCATAGAGAAAGGCTTCAATGTCCAAAATACAAAGGGATTCACAACTTCCTTTGGACAAACTTTTGTTGCTGTACTGGAGACCTTTAAAGACCTGTTACAACATAAAAAAAATCGGTAAATATTATTCAAGTTTAGTCAAAGATTCTAACTCACTCAAGAATTTAGGTTCTTATACGAGCATTTTATACCAATAATTTCAAATGATTCCAGATTTTATATTTCTACATATATGCGTATTTACTACATATATGCGTATAATTGAGTATAATATATTTCTATATATTATGCTCAATTGTATGAAGTCAGACAACTGATTTCCATTTTATATGAACAATTTTAACTAAATTTGAATTATATTGAGATTACTTTTAAATTTACTTTCTTAAAGACTAAAAAAACATTAATAACAACTTAGTTCTTTGAGAAAATTATGACTATTTTTAGAATTTCATTAAAATTTAATAATTTAGGGCCTTTTGTGCACCATCCCTTAATTTATGAGTTTTTAATGCTTGTAACATTTTTTAATGAGAAATTTAAAAAACACAATCAAATGTTCTTTTATGATGCTTAAAACATTAAAAGAAACTTATGAAAAATAGGTTTATTTAAATGAAAAAACAATTCACGCTAAACATGAGCTATTAACAAGATGTATGAAGCATTTTTAAATGTAAAAATGCATTTAGGCACATTCATTTGCTAAACAAATGCTATGGACTTGAATTTTTTAAAATAAGATATTGATTATAAAAAAATTAGCTATTTATAAAACAAATATAGACAAAATAAAGGGGAAATTAAATCAAAACACACATACAGTCAACTCCCGATTATCCGCCGAATTGGGTGGCGCGGCTTCCGCGGATAATCCGCAAAAATGAAAAAAATGCCTATAAACAAAAGTTCCTCTGGGTTTTATTAATCGTATATACAGTGGTGGTCATAATTATAAGGACAATGGAAAAACAGCTAGATCTTTTCGACAAATCACGGTTGAATTATGCAAATTTTATGTCTGCTAGCCAATAGTAAATTAAGCATTTTAAATAAGATTTTTTACAAATATACATTAAATTCATAATTTTAAAATGCGTTATAAAATTTAACATACGGCGAAATTGGACAAAATTATAAGGACAATTGTATTTCTGTAGGTTTAATGCATAAATTAGCATAAAATTCGCAAAGTTTCGGCTTGCACACGTCATTCCATCGTGTTATAAAGATTTTGCGTGTTTGAAATTTTCATTACACTTATCTTCAACCATGCCACTAGGTACGAAGCTTTCAGTGTTTGAAAAAGGAAAATTAATCGCTTATAAAAATTCTGGACTTACTGGACGTGAAATAGCATTGAAATTGAATAGATCAAAGACTGTAATATATAATTTTTTGAAAAATCCTGGAAATTATGGAAAACGAAAACACCCAGGTAGGCCATTTTCTGTGTCTTTGAGAGATAAAAGACGAATTATAAGTAGAGCTTGCTCAAAAAAGCAAACATCGACGGAAATAAAGCGTGAACTGGACTTGAACTACAGTGCTCGAACCGTTAGCCGTGTTTTACAAAATGCTAAACAGGTTCGATACGGAAAACTGAAGTCACGACCCCCTCTTACAAAAACCCAAAAGAGACTCAGGATGGAGTTTGCAAAAAAGTACATTTCTATGGGTGACAAATGGGATGATGTTGTCTTTTCTGATGAAAAGAAGTTTAACCTAGACGGACCTGATGGTTTTAAGTATTTTTGGTATGATCTTCGCAAGGAAAAAGAAATCTTTTCCAAGCGTTCATATGGTGGCGGCTCGGTAATGGTCTGGGCAGGTTACGCAGCCTCTGGAACTACAGAAATAGTATTTATTCAAGGGAAAATGAACTCAAATAGTTATGTTGATATGCTGGGTGACAATCTTTTGCCTCAAGCACCGTTGATAACCAGTGGTGACTATTTATTCCAGCAGGACAATGCATACATACACGTGTCCGCAGCTCCAAAATCATGGTTTAACGCTAATTCTGTAAAACTATTGACTGATTGGCCACCTAAAAGTCCCGATCTGAACCCAATCGAGAATTTGTGGGGTATTTTGGCGTACGAAGTTTACAAAAATGGCACTCAATACCATAACAAACGAGAACTGATGTCATCAATTGAAAAGGCATGGGAAAATATCCCTGTGAGCACCCTAAAGAAGCTAACTAGCTCTATGACGTCAAGATTAATTAAAGTAATTGAAAATAAGGGTGAACTTATTAATTATTAATTGTTTTGACTTGAAATTTTTTAAATGTCCTTATAATTTTGTCCAGTTTCCTAACAATGCAATTTTTGTTTATTATTTTTATAAACTAAAATTTTCTAGTTTAAGTTTTTTTATTGTTCTTAAATGATTTATAGCATAAAGAAGTATTTTTATGTCTAAATACATTTTCATTTAATTCAGAAATAAAAATGTTCTGTTCAATTTTCAGTTGTCCTTATAATTTTGACCACCACTGTAGCATGTACAAATTTACTTCAAAATGTCTATTACTTTCTCCTATGCCATACTGCAAGTACCTTTTTATTTTTAGGAGATCCGTTTTCCATCTTTTAAATGAGTTGTAGTTCGTTTTGTCAAGACAACTTCTTTTTTAGTTTCTATCGCATTTCGCTAGTATCAAAATCACATAAAGCAATTCAATTAAAATAGTGGGCAGTTTATTTAACAAGGGACTCTTTTTGACAAAAACCTGTTCATGATGTGCACCTGGCTAAACACCAAATTTCCTGTAGCTATTCTTATTTTAACGCATTTGTTGTTCCTGTTAAATGTATTCGTCGTTCTTTGAATATGTTCGTCGTTCTAGAATGGAATTCGTTGTTCTTGGAATGCATTCTTCCAAAAAGTTTTCAAACAAATAAAATTCATTTATCGCGTTTTTTTAAAATTTTATATTTGAACTGAAAAATGGGAGGGGGGATAGTGGCCCGCGGATAATCCGCAAAGCGGATAATCCACCTGCGGATAATCGGGAGTTTACTGTATTTATCATTTTGTTATTGAAAGAATTCATTAAATATATTTACTTCAGAGATATTTTCATGAAACTTAGGTTCTGTTGTTGCTTTTCGATGCAATTCAAGCCAGACTAAATGATGCAAAGAGTCTGGGCATAGTTTATAAGCAGCTGAAAATAACAAGAAAAAACTTTTAGCTTAATGTTGACAGACATAACATTTCAGTTTAATTGGACAATTGGATTTTTTTCATTTCCGAAGAATTAAACAACACAACTGACTTGACTGGTGTTGTCACCAGTGTACATCCTGTCCCAATATATACACATAAGAAATTTGATCCATTTTGATTTCTTGATGTGCTTTTCAATAGCATACAAATAACACTTATTGTGTTCTTTTTAACTGTCACAGGAAGGATTCAACCGCTACTACATTAAAGAAATTTAACATGTTTGAATGGATTGAGAGTTGCACACCCTCCTACAGTACTATAGAGTTTCAAAAAAGAGAAATCAATAGGCAATTCCACTTTGGTCTCTTTTTTATATAAGGTTTTATAAATCCTGTATGGAAGCTCTAGGTGTGCTACAAACCTACTTGCTTTTCTATTAGGACTACAGTGAACATTAAAGTACACAAGGCTATTCTACTTTTTTCAGAACTTGTTTTTATATAGCTTAAAAACTCATATGAGTAAGAAATATACATGCATAAGTAGACTGTTACCTTTATCATATTCTTGCAGAGCAGCCTCAGATGGAAATTCTAAGCTACTGTTCTCGAATGTGGAATCTTTTATGAAGTAGGAAGTCGAAAGTTTGTCCTTCTCAACCACTGAGCTAAAGGCTCTAGCATATATTCTTTCTTTCACCTTTAGAAATCCCAAACAATAATGTGGTTATACTCAATGTTTTAACGAAGAAACAATTGATTTAATATTAAACGTGGATATTAAAATTTACTAAATGAAAAAAAAAAGGTCAAATAAATATTTACTTGATTTATGCAGATATCCAGCTTCAGTTTTTGTAGCCACTTGCTTTTTTCTTCTCTGCACATATCTGTAATCATATGACCTTAAAAAGAAATTTTTTGAATTATTATAAGGCAATGGAATAACATGTTTTACCAAATAATTTTTCAATTTGACACTTCAATAACGAATTACTGCTCAATTATTACTACCTGTACAAAAACTAATTCATACTAAAATTTTTAGATTTGAGAATCACATTCATTTTATTTATGTTCAAAAATTTTTTAAAGATAAAATTTTGATTTGTTGCCTTTACATAAAATTGTTAGTTTTGAGCAATATAAACAAAAGTTAAATATGACAAAAATTATTAATTTCTATGGCAATATGACTTAAAATATAAATTGCAATTTCAAGATTATTCTTTCTTTAAAACAAGAATTTAAAAGAAAACTTTGAAAAAAAAATATATGTGCGAACCAATAAAGCTTGTCCTGAGGCAACCTTGTTGAAAATAGTTTGTGAAAGCTTTTTGACTATCTTCCAATTGTGAAAACCAAATTTCTTGCAATAGGTTTACTGGTTTAAAAGAATAGCAAACTAGAGCTAAACCAGCACTGAATCGCATAGCTTCCTTACGATTCCCTTGGTCCTGAAAAATAAATAAGATATTCAAGATATTAAAATTTAATACTTCATACATCAAACAAATTATAATTGTATTTAGAGATACACAGAATAATTTTTATTTTACAGTTTAAGGATAAACAAATTTGGAATGTTAAAGCAGAGATCCCATTAAACAGATTGTGGATAAGGGCCTGCCGCATTTAGGTTCACTAATTTTAATTATTGCTTTTGAAATATGGTTAAAAAGGCCTCTACTAAAATTTTAAATAAGGTATCAATTATACATACAATCACACCCATTCATTTAAATGATACATTGTTATCGATATATCTTGTCATTTGACTAATAAAAATACTTTTTCATGAATAAACATAATGGATATTAAGCAGTTAAAATGCTATAATATTAACTTTTCCAGTGTATCTTTTATTAATCAATATATTAATTCTTTTACTTTTCATTGCATTTATTTTATTGAAAAAATTCATTAAAATTAATTACCAAAATTTCTAATTTTACAATCTGGAAGCAGTAAAGGCATCCGACAGAACCGAATATTCAGCGCTACTAGCCAAATACTGAAAAGTAACCAATATTCGGTGCATCCCTTAATTGTACTAAACTTAATGCAATGTAAATAAAACTTGGATTAAACGTAATGTGATGGTAGTACAAAATAAGGTTAGAACCACATATTTTTATCATTACAAATTTAAACAAAAAAAATGTTAAGAAATACTTATAAGTTCTCTTGCAAGAGAAGGAAAAAAAACCAAATTCAAATATAAGGACACACAAACCATTTTTGCCCTTTTTAGTAGAAGAGTTGCCATATTGTAGTACAGTTGACCTTTCATATGATGTAGAAAGTATGTCCATGAGCTTGAAGTAATTTTCTTGTCACAAGCCTTTTTTAAGACTTGATCAAAGCTAAAAAAACATTAAACACAACTGATAAAATGTCCAGAAATAATTAATCCCGATAAAAAAATGCATGCAAATAAAAAAAAATATAACCAACATGTTAAATGCTGTAATCTTACGTTAACAAGACAGCAGCAGCATCATTCACACTGTAGTGTTTCTTTCCATTTTCACAAGCAAAAGCATGAGGCTCGGCTAGAGTTAGTAAAATAAGGCGATCCAATGCTGACATGTAGTTGATGTAAAAATCAGTATCTAGGTTAGTTCCAAATTCTTCTTGAAATGCCTAAGAAAAATCAGTAATCTTATATAAATAATACTCTTAGGTGGTTCTATTTAAAGGTAAATATCTACAGTTGGAATGGCCACAGACAGCATTAAAAATTCAGCAGCCAAAACTAGGCTTAAGGTATCCGATCACCTTTTTTCAATGAATATCGACTACATATAAAACATTTGTTTTTTGCCTTTTAATATAAAATAAACGTTCAGCTTTCTAAATCTGTTTCATTTTAGTTTCTTGTAAATAACCGAAGTTATAGCACTTTGAAGCTTTTTTTTTGGCTTGTTTTTGCATTTTTTTTTTTCAAAACGCATTACGCAAAACATAAAAACTGAAGTTCTTTATCATCAATTGCTTTCAAATTTTTACAGTAGTTTTGTAACAGTATGAAGAAGGTTTTGAACTAGAATCGTGTAAAACTATTAAGAATTGGATATTTTAAAACTATTTATATGATTTTTACCATCTTGTTTCTACATGTTTTCGATATAATGCTACAAACTTTTGCCGATAAAAAAAACTGATACCTTAATGATTTTAGTTCATGAACTATACTAATGTTGGTTAAGCATACTTAAATTTAAACGATGGAAAAAATTACAAATTTGTAAAGATATCGTGTTTTGTGTAAGCGTGATTTTTTAAGCATATTTTACTATAATTTTCCACAAATACTGAAAAAAAAATATGTTTTTTTTATTTACTTTCTTAAAACTATTTTTATATTCATAACTGATAATAAAATCCCTCAAATTTATGGTTGGAATAAGATTCTTCAGAGAATTGCTGTCAAAGGTGATCAGCCACCTTAACGAAAACTCTCTGAAAGGCTAATTTAATCTGTTTCTTACAGATATTTTTGCCTACAACAACTGTTCTTATTTTAAAAAACTGATTTACTATAATGTATCAATTGAAAATATAAATAAAAGAGCAAGATAAAAGATTTCCTTTATGTTTAGAAAGCAAGAAACTAAAATAAAAAAGAGTGGAATAATAAAAAAAAAAAAGATTATAACCAAATCCTGCAGATTGGCAAGTGTTAGCGGAGCAGTAAGTATTTATTACACCAGACAACAAAAATGAAATAGTGTGTTCTATTTAATGCAGTATTTTTTTATTGCAAGAAGACAGTTCTGAAAGCCATGGTTATTGGTTAAAAACAATTTGCTTGTCGTTAGAGATGGTTATGTATCTGTTTTATAAAGGGAGGGAGCAGTTTCATTATTTTCATTTTATAGACAATAGACATAACTAAATGCAAGCCTTAAAACTGAATTTTTTTTATACATTTTAACAGTTTTCTTTATGAGGAATGAATAAAGTATAAAGGTCGTTCATTTTTACAGCATTATTTTATCATTTTGATATTAACTATTCATAACTAAGGTACAGTTAAATTATTGGTTTAGGTTGAATTTTCAGAAACACTTCGAGACTGGTTCCTATCTGATATGAAAATGGCTAAACTGGCACATCCACACAATATTAGCCTACAATATTTAATTTATTAGTAAAAAAATTAGCTTTTTAATAGAAACTAAATTTATTCATCTTAATTACTTACATAAAATATTTAGGCAAAAGAATTAAAAAATCATAAAACAAATACTAAGATAATCATTTGAAACAATAACTTATTTTGAGTTTTGGGGCTATACACAATACATAAACAAAAAGACAAGCTATGATACTGATATAGGCAAATAAATTATGTAAAATTTTCCACAAAATATATATATAATAATTTTACCTCAAATACATCTCCAAGCAGGTAATACCATTCCACACTATGTGGGAAAAGTCTCTTACTCTCTATCATGGTGGCATGATCGTAGGCCTCTCTTACTCTTTCTGTGTCGAGATATAGCCTGAGGAGTCGAATTCGTAGGGTAATATTTTTTGGTTGGGACTCCTAAAATTATTTTTAAAAAACAGCATTACTAAGGCATTTAATAACTATGTATTGTTTTTATATCAATTTTCACAGAATAATTGGCAAAAGCTATATAAAAAGTATTATTAAATAGATTCTATTCTATTATAATCAATTTTTTTAAAAAGAAAAACGTATAAGGTTTTATGTGTTATTAATGCTATCTACATACTAATTAGGATTTTATTGAAACAATCATACATATATATTTATTAATTTATTTCTACATGTTTTTTCAACATACAAAAGGTAAATCGATTGGTGTACCATGTTATACAGTAACCAAAAAGTTTGGTTCACCTAGAAACTCTTAATTTCATGAATTCATATCTTGAATTGCGTTAAATGAAATAATAGAAGCCATCAACATGTCTTATGATACCAGTTTAAATCGATACAGTGTATTATTGACTATTGTACTCATGAAATAAATCTAAAGGTTTTATTTAAAGTTTAATAATTATAATTCTACACTGTAGATTCCTAAAATCAAAACTGACAAATAAATACATACAAGTTCAGTGGCAATCAATGTTTCAAGCTCTTTATGATTAGGTTCTCCTTCTGCCGAAACCATGCATTCCTATAAAGATTTGAAAGTCATTTGTAAAAAAAAAAATCATTGACACATTCCTTTTACGTTTTCACGACTTAAATGTTAGTAAAAATGAGCTTGAAAATTAAATATACACACACTGACAGATAACTTAAAAAGCTTTAATAAGAAATGCCTGACGAGATATAGGAGAAGTCTAACACCTCCCATCCTTTTATCTTACAGGGTGCCTCGCAACAGTTTTTAAAGCCCACTTTCTTTGTGATTTAAATGTTATCAACAACCTTTTTTCACATGGAATTCCTGTATTTAAGGATATTATAGGAACTTTTACATTTTGTTTGCCAAATTTTTAAAGATTTTTTTTTTAGATCTGGCTGAAAGATAAGGAAAAACTGAATGCCAAAAGCTCAGAATCCCTCCTGGACTTAATTATGGAACAAACTTCTAGTTGATAAAATGAAAATAAGTGTGTCCCAAAGACTGTCTAATAAGCCATTAGCATGGGAAGTAAAAGAAGGAGGGGAAGTGTTTGAACTGTCCCTTAACAAAATAAATTTATATTCAGTTTTTAATAAATGTAAAACTAGTGGCACAAAAGTCAGTCAAGAAAACTAATATTCACTAAAATAATAAGTTATATCTTCAATAATGAATTAGACAATGCTTAGTAAATTATAAGATAACATGTGAAAATCACAACACACCCTTAATTTAAAGACAATTTCATTGTGGGGATAAAGGAAGTCTGCTCTATCAGCCCAGTACTAAAATAAAAAAAAAATAGTTCAACATTTAGATAAATTTAAAAAATTTAATGAAACACAATAGTATTGTTATTTTCCACTTACTCTAGCTGTTTCATGATCTACCGAGAGTTGACAATATAGTTCACAAACTAAAAAACAAAATTCCATTATTATTAAATTTCCATTTTAAGGATACAGTTCATGAAACTTAGAGTTTATGATTTACAATATCAACTTTTAAATGTTTCAAAAATAAATATTACTTACTTTTCAGAACTATATCAGACTGGTGAGAATCAATTTCTAGAGAGCTAAATAAAAAAATTAAAATATATTTAATAAATATAGCAAGACAAAACATTTTAATCAAATAACTTTTATTATGCGAACTTAATTGTACTTATATATACATTCAGATTGTCAAAAGATGTCTATTGACAATCCTTTGAAGAATGTAATTAACAAAGGAATATGTTTCTTCTAGGAATAAATTATACCTAATTTATGTACTATATTATATGGTTCATATTCTATCTATAACAGTGAAATCCAGGAGTTTCTAAGGAGATTTAAGAAGTCGGCAATGTAAATTCAGGAAGTAATGAGGAATACAATTGAATATCTTTGTTTTTAATCGTATTAAGATAGTGACTTCATTGCACTTCAAATGATGAAACAGAAGGGGAAAAATCTTCTAAAGAGTTGTGCGGTGCATTTTGGTACATTAACAAGTATCATGATGCCCAAACTATTTTTCTCATATACACTTATTCTGAATTAAGTGCAGGAGAAAAACAGCAGAGAATGGAGAAAAACGATTCTTCGTCAATTTTTTCAGGACAGGGGGAAATATCAGATGATACACAAATTTCGGGAGTTATTAGGGCCCTTAGGGAAATAAAATAGAAATTCAGGAGTTTTTCATGAATTTCAGGAGGTTACGAACCCTGATAATAATTCTGATTACAACTCAAGCTTAAAAGTGCTTTTATCCTCTTTCCCTCTTATGAAGTATTAAAGGAAATTAATGGTGTGAATGTCACTGTTCCAAACCTACTATTTTGAGGCTCTGCTGAGAGGTTAATGGCAATTGTATTCCAGACCCAAGTTGAGAAAGACGATTTAAGTGACAATCACACTGTTTCTTGGGAAAAAAACAAAAACAAAGGGGGAAGGGAAGAAAGAGCTTTAGAAGCTAACTTTGACCCAGAAAGGACTATAATTTGTTACTAGCACTAACTTTTCCAAATAAAAATGTTAGTAAAAAATACAACATGCAATTTTAAAGACATGACAACTTTTACAGACAATATGCATTATACACATTTTAAAAGTTAATAAATTAAATTTAACAAAAACAAATCATAATGATAAATTTGCAGTAGCATATTTAAAATAACCCTAAATAAGTAAACTAATATTATACCGCTTATATGATTGTAAGGCATTTTCAGGATTATTTGTGGCTTCATATATTTGAGCCATCAACTTATGTCCTGGAGCATGATGGTCTCGTATGCCAAGAAATCCAGATAAATGTCTAGAAATTTAAAAGGCAAAATTGTGATGCAATAAAAAACATAAACAAAACTCAAGTTATGAAATAGTTTTTTTTATTAAAGTAGATATGGGAATAGTCAAATTTTGCAGAATAATTTAGTTTATTTTGGAAGCGATAAATAAGAATTATCCCTTATATAATATATACTACATCAGATAATTTTTAAATGCTTATTAAAAACTTTATTTGGTTCATATTATCAAAATTAAAAGCTTTTTTTAATATTTTTAAAACTTTATTGGAAGACTACATTTATGTACCCCTAATAATGCACCAAGCAGCTATAATATAGCAACCAGTCTTGATTTGATTTTGGTCCTTGATTTTAAGATACTTTGCTAAGTAATAAACTGTACAAAACAAATAAATATTCCTCTTCAACACAACTTGATACGTATTTTAAACTTTAATTTTCCTGATTGTCAAAAGTCCAACAGAACAGCCCATTTATATTATAATTGCATAAAAAAGGGAACCAATTGCTAACTGTAAAACTAGCACCAAATGAAAAGAGATACACAATCACACATTAATTTAAATTGTACAGATAAACTCACTTCTTGGCAGTTTCATAGTCTTTAACTTGAAAAAATAGTCTTGCAAATGTATATCCTCGCAAATTTTTCTGAAACGAGCAACAAAAATTAGGCACTCTGCTCAAAAATATACAAATAAGATTTTTAAAAAGATACAAATTAAGACAATAATTTGATATTTCAAAATAAAGGGTTAATGACCATTGATGACTGGGGTGGTATATTGAAAAATAGTTGCCAAAACCAATATCTTATCTGGGCATTTCTTGTTTTGATGCTTATCCCAGTCTTATTTCTACAGAGTTAATCTAACAATGGACAAAAAAATAGACCGGGAAATTTATTGCCTCTGATAGTGCTTATAGACATTATATGGTTTTGTTCGCTACAAACAGCTGGGCTATTGGCAACAGACCTTGTAAAATGATGAGACCAACCCCAGCAGAGCAGGCACAAAAAGCAATCATGCAGAAACTTCATACATGGGATCATGATAATGAAGGGTCTATTCCAGTAATGACACAGTAGGGTCTTTTTTTAAAGTTTGGGACAGATATTGGTCCTTCAAATTCTTTACTTTGTTGTTTATCTTTCTGTATTTTGTTACTTTGAAGATGATGATGACCGGTCCATGACATTAAGACTTCATGGCCCGCTACTTATGTTTGCCGAATTAACAAATAAGCTACTGAATTAAGTAACAGCAACTAATAAATACTAGATTAAAAATATTAAAATAAAAAATGTACAGGGTGGTTATTTTGTTCTTTAATAATTTGTTGTACCCGAAATAACCGATTTTTTTATTTGGTTTTCCCCTCGATGACGGCTGATGGGAAAAAAGTAATCAGCCGGTTTAATTTTTGTACAATCAGTTGCATGTTAAAGAAAATGCTATTGACTTAGCCAACAGACTTTCAATGACTTTTAAATTTAAAAAATTTAGAGAATTTCATTAGTTTTACTTATATGCTTGCCCGACTTCAGTATTATAACGCTACATGGAACAAAATCATTAGACTTTCTTGTTTTTAAATGTGCTAGAACATACGAAAGAAAATAATATACTAATCAGCACATGAACTTTATTATTGTAAATAGACACAATATATAGATTGCAATAAAAGCCCGCCATAATTGTTTACTTCGGGGATTTATAGTAAAAATCATTAACTTAGGTTTCTAACCAGATAATTAAGTGCAAGTAACAAAAAGGATTAAAAAACTTAAGTATAAACAACCTCATAAGTGAATACAAAAGAAATACCTCATTTTCGTTGTTGATTTTACTCAAAACATCAGTGACATGCCGCTCAACGTCTTTCTTGGTACGGAACATCTTTGACGCTAAATCCTCAATTGTAATGCATGAAAATACCAGATTTTCGGAAAATAGAAGAAAAGTTTGTTGTTAAAGCATAAGGCCTCAATTTTTTAATAAAAAAAAGCTTTTATCAAGGTTTTTTCTGATAAAAAAACATTTTCACTATACCGATTTGAGAGATGACATAGAACAGGTTAGGCAATGTAGAGGTACTGAATGTAGACACTTCATACACAACACAGAAACTTCTGTAGTTCTAAAAAAATTCACAAAATGTAAAACTAGATTTTTAATGAAGAAAAATAAATTATTATTATGCATTAAAAGACTTAAATAAGTGTGATAATGTTATGAGCAGTTTTGTCTCTACTTTCTTAAGAAACACTTTATTTCAAAGTACAGCATTTATTTCCTTTCACCGCTCCTAGAAAATTATCAATGAACTGAAGTGAAATGTAATACACTGTTACCATGGTAACAAAGTTGTGCATCACTTTGAATTCAACTTTTTTAAAACATTGAAAGGAATTCTTAGACTTCGCAGCATTTATAGATCATATCTTTCAAATCTACTTATCTTTTATCAATTATTTAAACATGAGCGGTGATAAATTAGAGCATCTAGAACTGCTATCGACTATAGCTTTTCAAGGTAAAAATATAGTTAATAAAATTATTGTTTAACAGCTAGAAATCTTTGTCGAACGTTAAACAATAATGTAACAAGGGATCTCTGCTAATTGAAATAATTATTAAAACAGATTATTAACATTAAGCTATTTACCATTTCTTTACCAATAAACTATTTGCAGCTTTCCTCCTCTGTGAACCAAAAAAAGTACGAAATGTGTATAACAAATGCAGATAAAATCTATCAAAGGCAAATATATATATATATATATGTACATTTTATGAAGAATTAAATTTTGGCTTGTGTGAGCTACCAGTTGAGAAAAGGTTGCCCGTCAGGTCTTCAAGTTCTTGAATTGAATTTGATCTTTAAAAAATTACATCTAATAAGGATTGTGTGCGGATAAAAATTTCTAAAAAATGTCCCTGTCACTTATATTAAACTTGAATTTTGCCGTAGGAATAGCTTTTTTCTTATTGCGTTTTTTATGAAGACGAAGGAATTTTCATTAAAATTCTTTCCTTCTGATGTAAAAATTTATGCATTCTTGGATATGTAGATCAACCACCGATTCTGCGCAAAATGACATGAAACATTTTTTTTATCTAAAATAATAAAAAAAACTCAACCTTTGCTGCACTTTCTTATATTTCCAATATTTAGCCCTTTCAGTCCCAATGACAATTTGGCATCATCATTAAAAAAAAAAAAATTCTGATAATCTGTAGCTATTTGTGATATCAAAAAGCACATAATTCAATTCTTCAATTTTTTTTTCCTATTAGAAAATATTTTTGTATTAATCCCAATAGAAGTCAGCCCTATTATTTTTTTAATTATGATCAGAAAAATGATGATGCCAAATGGCATCACTGGGACTGAAAGGGTTAAAAGCCCAATTTTATATGATAGGTCGACATCTCTCGATGTGCTCCGGGTGCAATACAAAAAACGTACAAATGTGAGCCTGTGTGCTTAATTATATCTATTAAATATTTTGTTTTACCAAATCTAAGCACAAAAATAATTCATATAAATGTCAAATATTCATTTTTGGCTTTAATTCAGATTCTTTTCTCACAAATTTTCTTTGTGCTTAGGAAAATTACGAAATGGGCTTGTGTTTCACGCTGATAAAAAGCGCATAGCCTACAGTGTTGGGCAGACTGTTATGATGAAAGACATCAGTAATGAAAAGGAATATAGATTCTGCGGACATTCCAACTCTGTTTCTTGTGTCGCTTTATCTAAAGATGGTAAACTGCTTGCATCAGGCCAAGAAAACTTTATGGGATACAAGGTAATTTATTTATGAAAACACTAAAGTTAATGACTAGACTTATTACAACTTAAATTAAAGTTTTATGATTATGAACGAATCAGAATTTTGTAAAAAAAGTAAGTTTCTGTGTCTTTTTCAATACAGCTTCCTTTCGATCTGAATTATTTGTTTCTAATTTAGTTTCATGAACACGATCACATCGCTATATAGTTGTAGTAGATGCTTATATCATTTTATTTATGTATTCAATGTTTTTACATCACGAATATATATATATATTTTTTAATTCAGTGTCGGCATATCCTTGACTTGAAAAATAGTCAAGTAAATTGTTATGAATAGAGTTATGTGCTTGATTCAATTTGTGAATCCGTTTTATACCACCTTTGAAAATAAGTGTTAAAGTAATTTTTCTATAATTTATAGGCTGATGTGATTATATGGGACATTGAAAATCAGAGGAAACTTGGATCTCATTCAATTCATCAAGTCAAGGTAGAAGCTGTGTCATTTACATGTGATTCCAAATACGTTGTTTCATTAGGAGGGCAAGACTGTGGCAGGTAATATAGCAATGCTTCAGAAATTTTCATATTCGTGTATTTTTCCCTTATTACACTCATTTTCTCAATAAAAACTTATTATTTAGTTTAAGAAATTTGGTTAATAATATGCACTCTAAAAAAATATTTAGTAAATTGAATTCTAGAAATAATAAATCTGAATTTTCACAAAACATCAGAAAAATATTGTACCCTACTTTTGAAGTCACTAATCAAAGATAATAAGTTGTTAAATTGATATTAAATTTCTTTTATGATTGTCTATATTTAATAAACGCACGATAAA
Organism: Hylyphantes graminicola; assembly: GCA_023701765.1. Taxonomy (NCBI): domain Eukaryota; kingdom Metazoa; phylum Arthropoda; class Arachnida; order Araneae; family Linyphiidae; genus Hylyphantes; species Hylyphantes graminicola. Next base: position 24,753,941 of record CM043113.1, on the reverse strand, counting down.
AATATAATTTTAAAATAAACGCTTCTTTCCATGCAAAGCAGCCTGAAGGTAAAAATGTATTTATAATTTTATTAGCAGTCAAAAATACCAATTATTTACAATAGTAAAATAAAATATAATAGGAATGGAAAGCAATATTGCTTTCTATTCATATTACATTTTATTTTACTATTGTTAATAGTAATTGGTATTTTTTTTTATCAATCTCTCGAAAATCTTATTATGACGTCCAGCAGGTACTAGGAGTTCATGTACCAAATTTGAAATCCGTAGATAAACTTAAGTTAAAGAGAGTGATTTCAAGGCGGGCAGAATGGCAGACAGACAATCTGACTCTGCAGACTACTTACCAGATATATCACATAAATAATGACGCAGATTTTACACATATATCTGGTATGACATACCTCTGTAGATAAATAAACCATAATTTACCGGAAAAAAAAATGTAGTGTTATTCATATAGTATTTTTTTTAATCCTATATACTTTCATTTTAGAGTGAAGTACTTTTTAATAATATCTATATTTGTAATATATTTCTGGGTTTCCTTACAGCGTCGTTATATACGATGTCGAAAGTTTAGTGCCACTTTGTGGAAATATAGCTTCCCCACTCGCTGGAGGATATGCGAGTATTCTGCGCTGCGCCAATACCCGAAGTGACATATTCATTACTGCTGGGAAGTATGAACTACATACAATATTTTGCTAGTTTCATTAAGTTACTTAAATATATTAGGAAATAACATTCAAAATTTTAAAATGAGAAATTTTAAGTTATTTTAAACATTTAATTTATTTAGCCAATATAACTAGTATAATTACTCTAGCTATGCTTAACATTTCTTAGATCACAAAACTAATTGAAACTCTTTCTAAGTCTTCAACATATGAGTTGCATATATTAAATTTCGTTTTTTATAGCTATTTCTAACTTACAATCACATTTTTTACAGTGTTAATTTACGTGTGTGGAAGATTGATTTACATAATAGAAGAGTAACACCTACAAATGCAGCAATTGGTCGCATTAAACGCGAAATAAAATGCCTAGACGTAAGACCCGTTATTTCTAATTTCATTTTACAATTAGATTATGTTTGTTGTGTTGATGGAAATTATGAAATGCAGCAAAATTTAAAAAATAAAACGTTAGAAATTTTTGAAAAAAATTGCGATTAAATAACCAGCAGAAGTCTTATTTAACCAGAATTGTTATAGTTTCGTTTTTTTTTAAAATCTTAACAGTTTTGAAACCGTTTAATACTTTAATAGTTAAATATCCGTAAATACCAAACTACATGATGTTCTTACCGGTAAGTACAAGTAAAGCTGATAAATTCAAGCATAGTCCCTTTTACTCGATTTTTTTTTTTTGCTGTTTTTGACGAATATACAAAAAAAATGGCCTTAAACATTTTCCCCCAGGAAATTTCTAACACTTTGGGATGCGTTAGAGTTTAGTTTAAAAACTTAAACAATAGCTTGGATACCATATTCATATAGGAAAAATTCCTACACATGATTATTATGATCCTATTGACTGTTTTGTGTAACGAATTCTCTAAGAGATATTTTGACATTTGGCTTTTTCCTGGCACAAGTGATATCTGAATAATTCAAGAAAGTTTTATAATTTTAAGTAATCTGAGACTAATTTATTTTCATATTACAGATTGATGCACAGGATTCGTATTTGTATTGCGGAACGGCATCAGGAGATATTTTAAAGCTACAGGTTGTTATTAACGAAGGTGCCACGATTGCATTTGACGCTAAACTGATGTGTTGTCTGACGAGAATCATCGATAAGAAGATAGTTGGAGATTCACCTTTCTATAGTGGCGGTGGGTTTAGTTCTTTTATTATTTCTAGAGTATTAACCATTATGACAATAATAACTCCCAAATACATGTAACAAATATATATTAAAAAATTTTATGTAACAGTCATTAAAAATATTGCATACCGAGAAGACAAAGCAATTTTTTTAAATGTACATTTTTACAAAGTTTAAAACTTTTTAATTATTTTTGTTCTTATTCAAGAATTCAATTAAATCATATAATCTGATTTCGAATACCTGAAATAAATTTTATATACGCCTATACTTAATTAGTAATACGACAAAAGAGGGTTATCTAAAATCTTCAATCAGTGTACTTAAATAATAGATAAAATAGTTGATTTCTTGCAAAAACTTTCAAATACAGGATGAGGCAAACATATGTGGCACCGGTCAAGAGATAAGAATACGACAGAAATGTTGCCTAGTCTGAAACCAATACAAAAACAGGTTTGCTAACTGAAGCTATTGATCGCCTCAATATTAAGCCCCAAACTAACGCTTGGCGACTTATTTGCCGGCAACTACGCTACTTTTTTAGAAGCAAGTTGAAATGAAATATAAACAAGGTTTGTAGAGCTGATGAAGAAAAGTTCCCACTAGTGAATATTTGATTGTTTCGGTCGTTATTTATCCTAGAGAATCGGACCCTTTTGTTTTTGGTAATACAAAACATTCTAAATTGATTGTAAGACACAAAATTTGCATTATGGGACGTCTTCATACAATGCAAACTAAGATCTAAACTCGCCCCTAGTATGAGTAGCTCTAATGTGAAGCTAATCCGAACCAACAACAGAACCAAAAACAGGTTTCAGGCGGCTTCAAGAGTTTTTCTCGCCAAGCATTTCAACGTATTCCTATCTCTAGACCGGGGCCACTTTTGTTTGCCTCACCCTGTAGTAATAGAAGGCTAGGGTTACAACTTCTCCATTTCGGATGTTAGGGGTGACTGCAGTTGCTGTGCTGAAGACCAATGAATTGTTGATCGGTACTGGAAATGGCCTAGTGTGCCGTGCTGCTCAAGTAGAGGTTATTAAAAAGGACGTGCCTGAAGCATCCTCGAAGAATCCTGCAACCGCCAACAAGAAGAAACAAATGGTCGAACTCAAACTGAAATTATTAGAGTAAGTAGTGCTATTTAATACACAAAATTGTTGACCAATATAACAGGCACTAGGTTTAGAAAAGTTAGCATGGGGCACACAGGAAACCGTATAAACATGCTGACGCTGCACATTAATTTGCAAGTAACTAAATATAGTTACATATAGTTAGTTTTCAAAATAGGTATCCTAAATAAATTATTCACGAATTATTTTAAAGTCCGCCAGGGTAGTCCGTGTTTCCAATTTTATAGATACACACAGCAATACTTAATAAAATTTTATAGCTCTATAAGGTTCATTTTTTTCAAATTTAGACAAAAAAAATATTTTTAAATGCTCCAAAATAATTTTATTTAAGAAAAAATAAGTAACTTATTTTTTTCTTTTCAGCATAATTAAAATTGTTAGATATGAAAATTAGCAAGAATGTGACGTTATGATTTTAATAATACTATAGGTAATTAGATGCACTCATGTACTTGTACATAACCAATTGTATCCAAATAATTTTTGTGTAGGAAAAGTCTCTTAAAGGGCGATGTAACTTCTATTGCGTTGAGAGGTGATGGTCATCAGGTAAATATTTCAATAAAATACAATTCTTAACCCAGTCATTTGAATTGTTGCCTGTTAAGTAATGAGCATTTTCTTGCATTTAAAAATTTAATTTACTGTTTTATAGTTTCTTGTGGGGACAGGAACATCAGAAATATACCAAGTGACATTAACTGGATTCAAAACAGAGCGCATGTACACTTGTCATAGCAGTAAAATTAACAACATAATTTTCCCATAGTAAGTGCAATTTTGTTTATATATATATAATGTAGGTTAATATATTTACAGGCAGATAATTTTTACCTAATTTTCAATTAAAAACTTATCCTAAAAACGTAAGTACCCCAAGCCTGTTGAATAAATCAGTCATTGTTAACAAGTACTTATGCATTTGTAATAGTTGTCTCGGTACATTTACTACATGACCAAAAAAATATATATATTTACAGATATGTAATACAGTTTTATTACCATTTATTTTTAGTGCGTGCTCCAGAATGTTTGCAACTTGTTCAAGTGAAAGCATTCGTGTATGGAATGTGGAAACCTCACAAGAATTGTTGAGGATTGAAGTTCCTAACATGATCTGTAATTCTATTTGCTTGATGCGTGATGGAAAGTCACTAATTAGCGGTATTTATTTACTAGATTATTAATTTAGTGTTTTCAAGTTTATTAGACATGTGATTACATAAATTTGAAATTCAAGAATAGTTGTAAAGCTATTCATAACCATAATATCGCTATTAATTCTAGTAGTATGCATACTAAAGCAATAAAGTTACGTACGTGTTTTGATTTACATAAGTTAAATATGCGTAACACTTTTTTTCCCTTTAAGATTAATTGGCTTGGTTATGTGGCATTTACGCGGAATATTTCACACATGACATTTTCGAATATAAAATAGGTGAGAGATTGGTGTAAGGGCAGAAACGTGGGGTTTGGTTGACAAATATCTAAAATTTATGTTTTGTTACTAGTTGTGGCTACTAACTGTGATATTTAACTGCTCGTGCTATTCAATTGTTTTAAAACAAAAACAGTGCTATGATAATAATTAAAAAAAAACATAATTCGACTTCAACAGTGTTTCTGAAACTGATTTTCAAACCCATGTCGTCAACTTTTTCTGATTTATGCAAATGCAACTTAAATACAATTTGAGCCATCGGCCATCGAGAGCTCCATTGCAATGTAAACCAAATCAACTGTATTATACTTTATACCCATCCAGGTTGGGATGACGGCAAGATAAGGGCGTACACCCCTCTCACGGGGACGCCTTTGTACGTCCTGCCCAATGCCCACCAGCGTGGAGTGACGGCCATCGCATCAACTTCTGATTGCCTGAGAATAATCAGCGGCGGAGGAGAAGGAGATGTCAAAGTGTGGGACATTACCTCCAGTGTGCAAGTGAGTGGGAAGTGTCACTATCAGTACCATAGAGCTAATGGATAAGTTTTGAAACCAAAACTTTTGCAAAAGAATTGCTCTGTCATGTTATCCCATTTACACCAGGTATGGGAATCATTATAACATCAATTTAAAACAAAATTGAAAAGAAAACAACATCCGGTAATTCAGTTATTAGTTGATAAAGTTTTAAAATTGTGTCGCCAGCTGCTGGACATTTGATGCAGTTTGGAACTTCGAAAATATATAATTAACTATGTAGATGACATTTTAATTTCAAATTTGTTTCATTTCGATGTTATGTTGATTCCCGTAACCTGTGGAAAAAAAGGGCTAACATTACAAAGCAATACTTCTGCGGAAGTTGTGATTCCAAAACTAATGCATTAGCTCTATGGAACTGACAATCTCTCTTAAAGTATCAACTTGTGCTAATATGGGAGTCCATTACAATTGCAGAATGCATTCCTTCACCATCGTCCACCAGAGACAATTTTGTGTCATTTAGGCGTGTATGTGGAGCCAGTGTTAGAAGTGTGTGTAGACTGTAGACATGACGGGACGCATCCCCCCTCCCCCACTTTTCAAGAAATCAGTTATGCGTCTCCTCACTTATAAAACCACTAAAATCCATTCCCTAATTTATTTATTTTTACTTATTTATTGTTTTTCATTTTTCACAAAAGAAAATATAGGCGATTAAAACCATTTAACATTTTAATTATTCAAATTTACCACAGCTATTAACTGTAGCTAATTGTAATTAATGCAACATGATGAACCAACCTTCCCTTTTCATGAATTGATGATGTTAGTTATAATATTTATTAAGAGGGGGGGGGGGGTTACTTTAAACCGAATTGTGATCTTCCACCACTTTTTCTACACTTCTACCCCGGGGACGCTTACAAGTGAGTGGATGGTTATTAGGGTTTCCTTGTTATTGACTTGTTTAACTATAAGTAAAAGAGTCACTACGTAGCTATTTCGAACGTTTTCTTTCACCGCTCGAGACAATTCAGTGCCCCCTGGTCAATAACGATTATCTGTGCGTTCACCAGCCTAACGAGTTTTTAGAATAAATCTTAACCTCTTATATTCTAGATAAAAGTAAAATTTTCGGTTTTTAGTTTTTTTTAAGCGATCTGGATAATTGTTAAGAATCTATTTGTAAGAAAGTACTTAACAGAACTATTTTACAGACACTCGTCAAGACCATGAAAGAGCACAAAGGCACAATAACTTGCATTCGTATGAAGAGTGACGATAAGGAATGTGTTACGTCAGGCGGAGATGGTTCCTGCATTATTTGGGACTTGGAGTAAGACATTTTTATTTTAATGTGCATTTATAGTTACAAATGTAGGATTACAAACTGTTTGAGTTGCTTATTTCAGACTAAAAAGAATTAGTTAACATGAAAACGAAGCCATACATTAGTAGACCTTGTAGTTTTTTAGAGAAAAAATTGCTAAAGATAAAACTATTTTCTACTCTCGGTTGTTCTGCAATATTGAGCTACTTTGTATATGAAATGGCAAAGGACAGAGAGTTTCTCATTATGTTAGGCTATTTAAAGTACGGATATATATGCGAAATTTTCTTAATATTTGTTAGAACTCTATTATTTAGTGAAATTTTATCCTTACTATATTGTTTCATTGATACGTAATTAATTCCACTGCTCTCTTCCATTGATCTTTGACAAACAAAATTTCCTACCTAATGAATGTTTTTTTTTAAAATTTAACAGCAAACTAATCATTTTTAAAATTTACATCAATGTTAAATCTGAATTAAATTCAAATAAGCACTCTTGGGAAAAGCCCCGCCTCAGAAAGGCGGGGCTTTTTTCTGATATCTGGGGTTCACATGTATTATTACATTTCAACACTAGATGGCAGCATCACAACAATGGTCACTCTAGATGGCAGCACCACAATTTTTCAAGCTTTTAAAAAGAGTGGGGTTTTTTTTATAAAACAAGTCTAAATTTTAAAATTATCCTCATTTAACTTTGTAATAGTGAAATGCTATTAATTGGATATTTTTTAAAAATTCAGCTCAATAAACTGAAATTAACAATAATTTATAAAGTTATACACAAATCCGAAAAGATTGCCTAACCTTTTCCGTAAAAGACCCCAGAATAATTTCGAGTAGTGTGGTGAAGAGACATGCTGGATATCAAAAAAAGTCTCTTACATTTTCGGGCAATGGAAATGATTCAAAAGCATTAATCCTGTTTATTATGCGTTTTACTGAAACTTTTAAATCCAAACGAAATCGAAAGAAAATTAGTTACTAGATATTTAATTAGCTTTTCTGAGTTAATATCTACTATACCATATTCGGTCAACAGGAATTTCATCCGACTCCAAGTAGTATTCGCCAACACTCTCTTCCAATCCGTGTGCTATGGTCCGAACGAGCATCAAATCCTAAGCTGCGGTACGGACAGAAAAGTGACTTATTTCGAAGTGTTGGATGGAACCCCTGTCCGGTCTCTGGAAGCTTCGCTATCTGGTTCTATCAATGCACTGGACATAACCCGGGACTGTAAAGTATTTGTCACTGGTGGAGCCGATAAGTTGATAAAGGTTTGTTTATATTTTCTTTTGAAAATGATTGTAACACATGTATTGTCAAGAGCCCGACCCGATTTCTGACTGTCAAAATCGGTTGTTTGGACATGTCAAAACTATTAGTTAAATTTTTTGTACTAATGTTGTTTACATGACGCTCTATGCAGGTTTTTAGTTTTTTCTCGCCTCATCACCTCCATCCGCCATAAACTGAGAGCTGTAAAAGTGGTGGATATCCTATGTTAACTTATTGGGTTGACCGCCACAAGACTTTCAAATAACACTCAATAAATCAATACATTTTTTTCAAAATACTTATATGACATGTTTGAACTTTATTATGACGTCCGACAGCTACTAGAAACTTATGTACCAAATTTGAACTCCATGGTTCCTAAAGTTTGAGCTGTAGAGTGGTTTCAGAGACAGACAGTCGGGTGGCCTTACCAATGTTCAAAAACAACTTTTTTCGGAATCACAAAAACAGGCAAAAATCACAAAATCTCCATTTCGGAATTTCGACCCCATCACAATATTTTCATTACATTAAATTTTATATTACTTATTTGAAAGTAAAATTAAACAAGGTGTGATATTTCTTAAAATGAAAACTTTGCACAAACAAATGTTCGAAAGTTAAAAAGAATTCAGAATATTAATCAACTTACTTTAGCTTAAAAAATGTCCATTCGATTTTTTTTTTAATTCATGAGTTTTTTTTTTATTAGGTTTGGAGATATATTGAAGGAGTGGTCACTCATGTGGGAGAAGGCCACAGCGATGAAATCACGGCACTTCGCATATCACCAAGTGAAGAATTCATAGTCAGTGTCGGAAAAGACGGATGTATCATACGATGGGCATTCCCCAAATAATATACTGTGGACTTCTATACATTAATACACGCAAAAATTAATTTGAATTGTATCGAAATTGTATGAGAATCATATTGTTGTTTATAGTTTTATTTATTGTTTTACAAAATCCATTGCGTGGCTGAAGATCATCAAAGGCATAAGTTATACGTGTATGAAATTTTTAATATTTATTTATGGATATTTTACTGCAAAATGGTATTGTTTAATCTATTTATCTGTTTTATGAAAAATAAATGTATTACTATTCAAATTTGAGATGCATTACTTAAGTTTTAACTTATTTCAAACGCATAAGTAATTATATTTTAAAAGCATCAAAATATTTTCTAAGTTACATTGCATAACCACTTTTTTAATTTACAAAAATGTTGTTTCTAGTCAATAATCCTCTATGTTACTTTCGTCTTTTTCTAAGCTGATAATTTGGAGTGCGAACTGATAGATTGCAAACCAAATAATTTATTAAATGCATTTTTTGTAATGTACTAAATTCACTAAGCACCTTAGGTCAATAATTCGTCAAAGAAACAAATTATTTTGTTAAAAGACAACCAAAAAAGTTATCACGTTCGAACACAACTTCCTAATGTTGAGATAATGTTGATAACATTCCACACACCACATCTGGCATTTCCAAAGGTAGGGCGTGGGAGAAATTAATAGTGGGACAATCATCGCATTTAAAGTCAATAAAGCAAACACGGCACGGAACAATGTGCATACTTTCACTGCTGAAATAAAAAGGAAACAATCCGGCTAAAAAGTATCGTGCGAACCTATATTCTTTTCATTCACAACATGGATTGCGTTATTCCAGAAGGGAATAAGCCACATTTCATCAGAATTCAGTGGTTCATGTTGCTGAAAAGCAACTTTAAATATACTTCAGACAGAAGTGAGCAATACATAAATAGGCACTAAAAAAAACTGAAAGTGCTATTGCGTGATTATTTTAACGATATCGCGGTTAAATGTTAAATTTTTAATTGTGCCTAAATTTCTCAGTTAAAAATTGGTAAAAACCATTTTCTGGAAGAGCTTTATGTTTCCCCTTTCGAAATTCAGGCAATTCATGTTACATGTGACACGAAAATTCAGAAAATGATTAAAATTCCAGTATTGTGGGGTTAAATCCGGAAAGTAGGCAAGTTAGTAGTAGGTCTAGGTCCCGGTGTAATAAGAAATTAAAAAGCAATTTCTGAAGACCACATATCTCTCTCTATATCAGCTCGATATCGCAATGTCCAAACGACATCGGGAAGATGTCAGAAGGTTGTCAAATGATATTATGTGCTGTTGTAGTAGTCTTTAAAAAATTCTGGAAATAGGTTATAGTCCTTTTCGGAAAAACGCTATTCGAGTCCGGAGCGGATAGCGAGTGAAAACCAGAGGAAGTGGTCCACTTCCCCAGTGGCCATTTGAAAAGCGCGTGCACAGGCTTTGCGGTTCGTTGGTAAAGTGTTGCAGGACTTTCAAGGATTTTTAATCCGTTTATTATCGGGGCATTTACGGCACAAAAGGACGGCAAAGAACAGGAAATGCGAGATACTGTTTCGGGTGCTGGCCGTCAAAAGAATGACAGGTGTCCCACGTTCTCGCGCGCCGTTATTATTCTCGGCATAACAGTGATCCAATGTCTATATGCTCATGTCCACACTGGTTGCGATTGAATTCTGATTGTATTAACACATTAGCGACGATTGGAAAGAAAATTTGCCACTCAGAACTAAGCGTTTGGCTTAAATTTATCTAAAGAAGCAAAATACACTGCGATCCAAAAGTTTAGAACAATGTTTTAAAGAAGCAAAATACACTGCGATCCAAAAGTTTAGACAACTTTTTAGATAGCTTAAATAAATTTAGATTAGATAGATTATATATATTAAAAACGTATTTGAGATGAGATGCTGTAATTGAAACATAATTGCTTGATTTGCTATAACAACTTTTAGTTTCATAAAATAAAATTTTTTATGTGGAGTAATTTTTTTTTATTGTTGAATTATATATTTTTTATGTGATAATTTTAAAAAAAAACGATATCCGGTGAACTAAGCAGATTTTATAACGATATTGGTTCAATTTTACACCAAACGGACAATTAAGCCATATTAAATCTTTATTCAAATCCCATTTGCTTCAAATTAGCAATTTAACGTATCTAAATACGAACCGAATGAATACCAGTCCATCACCTTAAAGTTTTGAAATGAATTCGTGGATTTAGGGACATGCATTGACCAATTTTCTTGATGAAAAGTGCAATCTTTCCCATATAAAATCACAAAATAGCGACATATCATTCTATTTTGCACTTTAGTACAATGCAGAGGTAGTCACCTCTTCAAAAACGACAAAAAAAGTAGGAAATTTTAACGCAAGTTCACTCCACACAATTACGAAAGTTCCTTCTTCATACTAAAATTTGAGGTTCTTGAGAAAAACCGGTTTCTTTGAACCGGTTACAATTTAACCGGTTACAATTTAACCGGTCTCTTTAGTGCTGTTTAAACACGTTCGGTTTAACCGAATACTGAAAAATATGCTTTTGAAAACACCGGTTTTCCCCTCAAAAACTCTAGCATCAAAGTTTGTAATGGTAAAGAGTGAATTTACTTTGGAATAACCGAATTTTTTTGGTGTTGTTTTGAAGGGGTGACTGCAAAGTTGTACTGGTAAAGAGTGAAATTTACTTTGGAATACCGAATTTTTTTTTTGGTTTTTGGAAGAGGGTGACTATCTCTCTTAAGTGCAAAAAAGAATAATCTGTTGCTATTTTGTGATTTATATGGGAAATACTGCACTTTTCATCAAGAAAATCGATCAATGAACGTCTATAAGTCTACGAATTCGTAGCAAAACTTTAAAGTGATGGGCTGGTATTCATTCGATTCGTACTTAGATATGTTTAATTTAACAAATATGATTTGAATAAAGATTTAAAGTGACTATATTGTCTTTGTGGTGTAAAATTGTACTAATATCGTTATTAAATTTGTTTAGTTCACCGGATATCGTATTTCTTTAATTTCATATTAAAAATATATGATTCATCAATAAAAATGCGAAATTAGGTCATTATGTACTTTAAATTTGCAAAATCTCGTATTAGTGTCTAAACTTTTGGGACCATACAAAATTTTATTTTATGAAAAAAAAATTTGTTATAGCAAATCAAGCTATTATATTTCAATTATAGCATTTCAAAATACTTCTTTAATATATATAGGGATGTTTTGAAATTCTACTATCCCAATTCTAAATTTTACAGCTAAAAAACGTCATTGTCTAAACTTTTGGATCGCAGTGTATAAGAGAAATGAAGACGGTAGACCAGAAAACCTTATATAAGACAGGTTAGGCGAAATATAAATTTAACAGAGTTAAAGTTTTTTTTAGAAATAAAGATGTTAATGGTATTTACATAATATTTTCTAATATGTTAAAGTCACCGGCGATTCGGAAACAGACCTCGTAATTTTAAGCCGTAGTAAAGTGTCGACTTCTGAGGGAGCGCCAATCGTGCAGCTTATAGAACTACCACATATTTTTTTGTACACAAGTCCCATATATACGATATTAATTAGCTATTAGAGTTTTTTTAGTTTGTTTTCATAGAGGATGAGGATAGAACTTACAAAGGTAACATCTTTGCATAACGCTTTAAAGCCTATCAATCCATCGGACCGATTTAATTTGATGTTTTACGTCTTGCGGAGGAATAATAAAGGCAGTAACAAAGCATTAACCATAAATACACTGTAAAAAAATTCAGGAAAGTTACTGGGAAATAATGGGCAGCTGAGCTGCCCAATTTTTGCCAGTAATGTTCCTGGAATATATCAGTAACCTTCCCCAAAAATGTAGAAACAATCCCACTTAGAGCCAGTAACTTCTCTGGAAAATATCTGGAACCTTTCTGGAAAATACCAGGAACCGTTCTAGAAACTGAGCGGGTACCAATCGCATTAGCTTTGTTAAGTTTCAATTAAATGGGGTAGACTGACCAGTGAATGAACAGTTGGTAAATAGGAACTTCGAGCGACATCGTACGCTGACGTTATGGACTCCACAGATTTAACGAACACGTCTGTCCCCGTGCACTCGGCCCCATCCGTCACGAATTGGATTTTCTACTCTATCCCAGTACAGATATCCGATTGATAGGATGACTGGCAGTAAGTGAGATTCGAAATCCCGCACTCTTGAGATGGCTGAATCCTGAGACGGATGCCTTAACCACTCGGCCATACAGGCGTGCCTTTCATGAACTTCGTTATACCAACAACGTTACTGATTTTGAGCAAGGCGCCGCTAGCAATGGCGGCGGTTCATACAAACGTTGCCAGATTTGAAAGGGAAAACCTGAAAATCCCAGGAACTTATCACGAAGCGATGGATACTTGAAAAAGCCAGGAAAGTTCCTGGTATATATACGGAAAGTTAAGGAAATTTTTTACAGTGTATAGTTCGTACTAAGTCTAATATTTTTTTTATTATGCTACTTTGTAACAGTTTATTGTTGTCCTTCGTCTGGAATAATAATAATTTAATATTCTTAATAACATTATAGGAATTTATTGTTGTTGCACTTAAAAATACTGTAACGTACTCATAAGTAGAATAAAACATTGCTTACTAACTTACCTTGCATTTATTTGCAATGGTAAGAAAGCAGGAGGGGGAACCAAAACCTCAATTTTTCAGGATAGTGCTATACTATCTATCTATTTGAATTCCAGGTTTTCATAAGATAAGAACATTAAATTTTTCCATACGTATACGCAATAACGCTTTACAAAAATTCTGCTTACTTTTAATTCTTTCTTAATATCCTTGCTCTGTTTGACGGTTAATTATTAAAGGAATATATTTTTTTTGAAAAAATTATCCCGAAATTTACAATTGCACGCGAAAATAAAATTCCTACAATATTTTTAATGTTTGTTTTCAAACTTCTGTAGTTCAAATAAATATTTTATTAAACTAACTGGTAAACTCTAAAATTGGTTTGTTGGTTTGTTTTGAACTTTAAAATATTCAAAATAATATTTTGGGTCTTGTACCCCCTTAAAATTAAGAATATACCAAACTTTAATGCGATAAAAAAAATTTACACTCTTAAAACAAACACTCCTAATTTAACTCAGTCTGAGAGGATTTCACTCCTCCAGACTGGAAAATGCACTTCTCCTTTTGGAGTGGATCCTTTGTGTGTTAAACCTCCGACATGATCACTCCAAACGAGTGATTTTAACTCAGTCTGAGTAAATATGCATGCCTTTACGGTGTCGAAAATGCACTTCTCCAACTGGAGTGGATTTCACTCTTTTGTTTTAAGAGTGTAGTTCTATCCCTAGACCATAATTAAAACGAATCTGATTACATAAATATTTTGTAGTGTTAATTATTTTGTATTTGTTAAAAAAAATTGGTTATTGCAGGTATTGTACATTATATATAGGGCTATTTATAAGGGACTTTCATATTGCAGATGCTGTTAAAACTATTTTTTACTAAAAAATAACTAACTAGATTTAACTTTTCCGCATCAAGTAAAGGTTTCACGAAACTTACAATTTAAAATTAGCGAAAAGCCATATCCTACATATACAGTTACTTTTTTTGTTAATTAAGTTTATCTGTCTAAAATGTACGAAATATTGAAATCCAAACAAAAACCTCTCGGTAAAAGAAGGCCAAGTTCTTTAAAAAAAATATGGCCTGGCCTTAAAAAGAAGTGAAATCCTGAAAAAGGTACCAAGTTCATTAAAAGTTACTGATGTGGTATTGACCACCAAAACATTTTAGTCTTTGATCATTCTTATGTTTACCACATTCAAGCAAACTCGCACTTGTGTTTGTGTAACTTGGCCATTACGCATTGTGAAAATTTTGTTGAACCTTTTGCACTATGGGATGTTGAACCTTTTGCACTAGGGATGGGTGTAACCAATAAATTATTGAACATTGAGATGAAAGTATTCCTGCAGGTAAAGCGTTTTAAGTGTTTCAAGCCACACAAAAAAGAGGCCCAACAGAATTTTTATTTTTTTTTGTTTTTTGTTTTTATAAGCTTTGTTTTCTGCCTAGTGGTCAAACAGAGTAATCTTGGCCTTCTCTTTTTTTCTTCGAAAAAATTGTCAATGAATATTTTAACATTGATATAACTTCTTTTCAGTATCAGTATTTTATACGTTTTTTTTTTATAAATGTCGTAAACGAATTTCTAAACTACCATTACATTGAACTTGTGATAAAATAGTTACTACTTTTAGTGGCGGTCGCAATATCGTGGGACCGTTGGAATCGAGTTGTACAGTAATGAATAATCGTGTATCATAATACCTTTAAGGGCTTGTTTATTTTATTCAAAAATGCGTAATGGCCAAGTTACACAAACACAAGTGCGAGTTTGCTTGAATGTGGTAAACATAAGAATGATCAAAGACTAAAATGTTTTGGTGGTCAATACCACATCAGTAACTTTTAATGAACTTGGTACCTTTTTCAGGATTTCACTTCTTTTTAAGGCCAGGCCATATTTTTTTTAAAGAACTTGGCCTTCTTTTACCGAGAGGTTTTTGTTTGGATTTCACTTATTTTTGTAGGTATACTAAATAAAATAAATTAAATAATTTCTTAAATAAAAAAAAATTATTTTAAATATGGACACTTTCAATTGTTTTATAAATACTAACTTTTTTAGAGGACAATCCACGTGTTTAAGTAAACATGATATATAAAATAAAAACTATATTTGACGAATGTCCATACATTTAAAAAAAATTGTACTGGTTCATTTTACTGCTCGTTCTGTACTGCTTGTTGACATTAAGTACATTTTGTATCTATTTTAAACTAGCAGTAAGGTTCCGCCTTACTGGGAACCCGTTAGCTTCGCATTGCTTCCTTTTAGAGGCATACTTACTTGTGAAAATGGGGGACATTCACGGCCATATCCACCTGAGATTCAACCGCGTGACATCACATTAATGTTCCCCAAACACTCAATATCT
Organism: Hylyphantes graminicola; assembly: GCA_023701765.1. Taxonomy (NCBI): domain Eukaryota; kingdom Metazoa; phylum Arthropoda; class Arachnida; order Araneae; family Linyphiidae; genus Hylyphantes; species Hylyphantes graminicola. Next base: position 24,738,528 of record CM043113.1, on the reverse strand, counting down.
AAACTAACTTCAATTCGTGTTGGCGCATGCGCAAGAAAAAAGCAAATTCTAACAGAGAATGGCGTCAAGCCCCTGGTATGGCCCGGTCGTTGTGTTTTGAAGCCCCTGTTACGGTCTACCTACTTATTAAAATACACTCAAAATCAAAACAAAATTAAATTCGTGTTGGTGCATGCGCACTTAAACACTAATAGAGGATGGCGTCAAGCCCCCGTTTCGGCCCGGTCCATGTATTTTCAAGTCCTGTTATAGGCCCGCACTCCCACGTGGATGACGTTTTTTGAAACTAATTATATTAATTAAAAATCACAATCAACTATGAAAAAACTAAGCCTAAGATGAGCACGTAGGTATTAAAAGGAATCTATATTAAAAATTTCGAAGTTTTTGGAGCAGTCTAAGTAGGTCTTTTGCGATCCACAGACATACACACAGACTCTTTTATTATTACTAGCAGTATGGTCCTGCCTTACTGGGAACCCGTTAACTTCGCATTGCTTCCTTTTAGAGGCATGCTTACTTGTGAAAATACACTCAAAATCAAAAGAAAATTAAATTTGTGTTGGCGCAGCGTACGATGTCGCCCTTAACGGTTGCGTTGGGTGCCTATTCAGGTGTTGGCTCGTCACCTGACTGTGGTTCTAAAATACGACGCCCGTCGCCAATAGCCCTCGTGTAGCTCTAGTGCGACGATAATTCAAACCTAACCTAACGTGTTGGCGCATCCATATTTAAAAAAGCAAACACTAATAGAGGATGAAGCAGCCTTAGGGCGAGCGCATATCTCAACCAAACTCAATCAATCAAAGTTATAGAGGATGGCGTCAAGCCCCCGTTTCGGTCCGGTTCATGTATTTTCAAGCCCTGTTATGGTCCCGCAATCCCACGTGGATGACGTTTTTAGCCTACTTTTCTTTTTTTTTTAATTCGAAGAATTTAAAAAAAATGAAAAAGTAGGTATTGACATGCAGTCGATGTCCGTCCGTCCGTCCGTCCGTCTGTCTGTCCGTCCGTACCCCCCTTCCAAAATCAGTTCTAGCAATCCGATCTTAAAAATTCTTTTTTTATTAGAAAGGTATAACCTCAGACACCCAACTTTCATACTTTTTGTCCGTCTGTCTGTACGATAGGACGGACATAAATCTACTGTTTGACGACGAATTTCCCATTGAATTAGCATTGAAATTCAATTCCGAGTCATTTAAATCGCTGAATTTAACTACAAATGCTACAGACAAGTGAGATACGTCAAGAAATTCAGCGCATCGAAATTAGAATACATTGAAAATTTCAGAAAAGAATTCGAACTCGAAGTACTTCAATTATTTAAAAAACATCAAAATTTAATGCTCATTTAAAAAGCATAGAAAGCCATTTTTTGCCTACTTTTCTTTTTTTTTAATTCGAAGAATTAAAAAAAATGAAAAAGTAGGTATTGACATGCGGTCGATGTCCGTCCGTCCGTCTGTCCGTCCGTACCCCCCCTTCCAAAATCAGTTCTAGCAATCCGATCTTAAAAATTCTTTTTTTATTAGAAAGGTATAACCTCAGACACCCAACTTTCATACATTTTGTCCGTCTGTCTGTACGATAGGACGGACATAAATCTACTATTTGACGACGAATTTCCCATTGAATTAGCATTGAAATTCAATTTCGAGTCATTTGAATCGCTGAATTTAACTACAAATGCTACGGACAAGTGAGATACGTCAAAAAATTCACCGCATCGAAATTAGTATACATTGAAAATTTCAGAAAAGAATTCGAATTCGAAGTACTTCAATTATTTAAAAAACATCAAAATTAAATGCTCTTTTAAAAAACATTAGGAAGCCATTTTCATTAGAATTAAATCACCATTGCCATCGCAACAATTGCTTGAGAAACTTTAATTCTTTTCGAAAATAAATGAAAATAAATTTATTTTTGAGACATCGGTCAATTTAAGATGACGTCAAATATATATTTCACTACGAATTGTTTTCATTATATTTAAAAGCGAGGAATATTACATATTTATTCTTTGAAATATAAATTTTTGAAAACGATTTACGTTATAATTATTTAATCTATAATAATAAAAATGAAGTTTTGTATGTGTGTGTGTATATATGTCTCTCCGAAACTCACAAACTAGACATTTGTTTGACTCGTAACTTGGCACAAATGCGTAGTTCCTACTTGAGTTACAAAATAAGAACTTTCAGAGCTCAAAGTGTTCTATTTTTAGAGAAAATTCGAATTTTCTGGGAAAACTACACCACTTTCGCTCAAATCCGACGATTTATTTACTTTCCTGATGCCATCTGAAGAAACAATTAAATAAAACTTTCAACGAAAATAAATAAAATTGAAAATGTTTATTTTATTGTGTTGCCATAACTTTCAGAAACTAAATTCATTATTTGAAAATAATTGATATGTTTCCAGTGACGTATTTCCGACAAGTCTTGATTCCTGGATTTGTTATGGGTTTAGTTGATGATTTCGTCAATGATGGTTCTGTTGATTACAAATATGCATGTTCAGGCAATAACTGTGTAGTTAACCTATAAGTTCTAGAGCTGCCGTTAGGTCTTTATTTTCTCGCCAAATACGTTGCCAATTCCGCCAAATTATAATAAAAACTCGCCAAATGGGCAAATGGTTTGTTAAGGGGTCTAAGGAGTCTTAAAAATGTGCAAAGAAGGAACTACAAAGTATAGTTTGATCTGTCATGTAATTTTTTAACTACTCAATATACAAGTATAATTTTTTTATATGTAATTCTACAAGATTTATTTATTATAAAACAAATTTTAAAATTTATAAACTTTAGCCGAAACTAAAATAAATGATATTAAACATAAAGCTATTTGAACACATTGTGATTAGGCTTGCGCGGCAAATTTTGAGGGCAAAACTGAAAAAATGACCCAGAAAATGACTTTATATTGTACAAATATGTACAAACTAGGACTTATACCTAAATTCTCAGCTCAATTTTAATTAGAAATTATTTAAAAATGAATTCAAAATCAAAATTTAAAAATTTTTATTAATTTTTTTAGAAAAAAAGTTCTTAAAATAATTTCTAATTAAAATTGAGCTGAGAATTTAGGTATAAGTCCTAGTTTGTACATATTTGTACAATATAAAGTCATTTTCTTGGTCATTTTTTCAATTTTGACTTCAAAATTTGCCGCGCAAGCCTAATCACAATGTGTTAAAATAGCTTTATGTTTAATATCATTTTTTTAAGTTTTGGCTAAAGTTTCATAAATTTTAAAATTTGTTTTATAATAAATAAATCTTGTAGAATTACATATAAAAAAATTATACTTGTATATTGAGTAGTTAAAAAATTACATGACAGATCAAACTATACTTTGTAGTTCCTTCTTTGCACATTTTAAAGACTCCTTAGACCCCTTAAGCTATTACTGAACAATGATGGTTAATAAAGGTCATCGCACGAGCTGCATATTAGGGTTTTATGTCTTTACTTTTTCGCCAAATACATTGCCAATCTCGCCAATTCATTGATTAAAACTCGCCAAATGAGCAAAATGTTTGTTAAGCTATTACTGAACTATGATGGTTAATTAAGCCATCGCACTAGAGCTGTATATAAGGGTATTATGTCTTTATTGTTTCGCCAAATATGTTGCCAATCTCGCCAAATTATTAATTAAAGCTCGCCAAATGGCAAAATGTTTTTTTTTAAGCTGGTTGGATATGCTAAGGTCGTTGTGTTAGAGCCGTATAATGGGTGTGTTTGTAGCTATATCTATTTTCTCGCCAAATTATTTACTAAAACGAGCCAAAAGAATTAAAAAGTTTTATGTATTTATGAGGGAATTGTGATGACATTTATGAGTACATTTTACAGCGTATTTCTGATTTTAGAATATTGGGGCAATGAATTGAGATTTTTACTTGATAACGAGTGGGAAGAGAATAACTTAAGTTTATGATTTTATAACAGGTTACATGGTACACATACTTGGATCGATTTGATATTTATTTAATCCGTGCGAAGTACGGGTATAAATTTGCTAGTTTTCGAAATAAAATAAATGAAACTTGCCGAATTTAGCAAGTAAATGTTTATTGAGGAGTAGTTTTTTGGTTTTTGTTCTACGAAAAATTAAATATTATTTATAACTGCAAATAAAGCTGTGTTTAGTTAGATGCTGCGTTTAGTGAAATTTATTTTAAATTTAATGTGGAAAAACGGTTGTTGATGTCACTTACTGATACGAGCCTAGTTTTTTCAAGATAAGAATTTTGGTAATTGTTTAAGTTACAGGAAAGTAGGCTATTTTAGTTCTTTAAGAACTTCTTGTTATTAGAAATAAATCACCATTGCCATCGCAACAATTGCTTGAGAAACTTTAATTCTTTTCGACAATAAATTAAAAAAAAGTTATTTTTGAGTCATCGATCAATTTAAGATGACGTAAAATATATATTTCACTACGAGATCTTTGTATGTTGATATAAATTGTTTTCATTCTATTTAAAAGCGAGGAATTTTACATATTTATTCTTTGAAATATAAATTTTTGCAAACGATTTAAGTAATAATTATTTAATTTTCGAAATAAAATTAATGAAACTAGCCGAATTTAGAAAGTAAATGTTTATTGAGGAGCAGTTTTTTGGTTTTTGTTCTACGAAAAATTAAATATTTATTTATAACTGAAAATAAAGCTGTGTTTTGTGAAAGATGCTGTGTTTGGTTAGATGCTGCGTTCAAACAAATTTATTTTAAATTTAATGTGGATAAACGGTTGTTGATGTCACTTGGAATGAATGGAATGAAAATGCGCCCTCTAGAAGGGAGAGTGTAGGCTTTATAGCCCATTACTCAGCTCGCCAGAAGGGACAGTCACAGGAGACACACAAAGAAAAGACGACACAAACATATAGACAAATAACAACATTTATTGACAGATACAAATATCCATGCCTGACCGGGATTCGAACCCGACCTCAGCAGCTCCAAAGGGTAGTACACTAACCATTCAGCCACCGAGGCGGCTGTTGATGTCACTTACTGTTACGAACCTAGTTTTTTTTCAAGATAAGAATTTTAGTAAGTATTTAAGTAACAGGAAAGTAGGCTATTTTAGTTCTTTAAGCACTTCTTGTTTTTTAAACCAATTATATTAATTAAAAATCACATTCAAATATGAAAAAACTAAGCCTCAGGTGCACACGTAGGTATTAAAAGGAATCTATATTAAAAATTTCCAATTTTTTAGAGCAGTCTATGTAGGTCTTTTGCGATCCACAGACATACACACAGACATACCGACAGACAGACTCTTTCTTCTATTATTATAGATAGATAAATTATCGCTACTTAAAATAATGGGTACTTCGTCAATAATGAACAGCTTTTAAAACCTTTTTTTTCCCAATACTTTCGGGACAGCTATTTTTCTTTTTCATTTTATTGTAATAAATCTCTAGCAGCTCTAACTTGTTTGAGTGTTTTATTATTTGCATTACTACACTAGATACATGCATAATTTATATCGTATTTTTACTCGTTTAGTTGGCTCCTAAAGTAAAAAAAAAAACAGTTGTCCATAAACTTTTGAGACGCGCCGTATACGGCCTAACGGTAAATTTTGCGATCAAAATGACTAATATGACCCTTGGCGAAAACAACAATTGTTGTTGACCCCAATTACAGTTTGAAACCCAAATAGTTGCTTTTATACAAATTGTCAAAGCGTAATATAAGTACCCCAATTATTATCAATATAACTTCATGATTTGTGTGTTCGGACTCTGGTATCTATTTTTTTTTAAGTTTTAAACAATCGGGAAGAATTGATTAACCCTTGTGTCGCTCTAGTGTTATGTTATTCCAACTAAAAAAAACAAAAAAAAAAACATTTGCCTATTGTAAATCATTGGTTCCAGCCATTGCTCATGCGTATATATAGACCTTTAGCAATGTAACTCCTCCTACAAATAAACAACCATAACTCATTATAAAACATGGAGCTGGTTGCCAGCTCAGGTGTTGCACTTGAAAACCATTAAACTTAATCAAAATGATGATTGAAACTTTCCATTAGTAATATAGTGTGCTAAATTCCACACTTGAAAAACCTTTATCGTATCATCTGAAGGTAAATAGCTATTTGAATTATTGGCGATTCAATTAATCGCCGCTGGCATATCGGCGTATGTGAGAGGACTGCTTGCTGCGTTTGAAAAAAGGCGCCAAGCAATTTAAGACCAAACCCGTACTAAATATTCGATTTTCGGATTTTTTATGTTGAATGTATGACAAAATCTACCAGTGTTCCAATTTTCGGGATTCTAGAACAAGTGGGTGTCATAGAACATTTTGATGATCGGTGAGTGAGTGAGCCCCAAAAGTGGCCATTTTCCAATTCAATTTTCTCGGAAATAAAAAGAGATAGAACGCTGATTTTTTTTATACTCTTCATCAAGCCCCTATTGACCAATAAAAGTTTCTAAACTCATTTCTGTGATGCATAGAACCAAAGAACGGAGGGTCCGAAAACACGCCGAAACCCTTCCAGAAAAGGTTGGGTAGTGCCCTGAACTTGGCGGTTGCACTACCGTGCAACCAGATAGTATCAAGTGAAATGTGTTTACTTATCTAAGTCACTGTGTACATCTAAAAAGTCTGATTAATACCCCATGTAGAGGGACTGCTTATTAAATATGCTCCCCAAGTCCCAAAGTTGAATACGATGATGTCGTTCTTAACGGTTGCTTTGGGTGCCTACTCAGGTGTCTTCTCGACACTTGACTGCGGTTCTAAATTATGAAGGACGCTCGTCGCCAATAGCCCTCGTGTTGCTCTAGTGCGACGATAATTAAAGTAAGAATAATATAAGTCATTCAATTAGGCGAGCAAGTTTTTGAGTCAAAGTCTTTTGCTTAAGCTATAGGTTTGAAATATCGGCGCACTAGAGCTACACGAGGCTATTTGCGACCGGCATCATAATTAAGAACCACAATTAAGAGACGAGCAGAAACTTAAGCAGGCACCCAACAAAGATCTTTAAGAGCGACATTTTTAGCGACATGTGTTGTGTAGTTAGTTCTGCACAAAAAAGATGAGATACAACCTGTATGTATTTTGGCTTGACTTTAATCGTATAGGGTAAGGTGGGGTAAGTGGGCCACCTTTTTGGCATAATTCGACTTCAGACCCTCATACCACTGGATGTAATCGGCCTAACAACTTATTTTTTTTTGTGGTCCATTCTCTCATATGTTATTACTGTACCCATGGCAACCGTAACACAAATTGGCAAATAATAAATTAAAAAAATATGTTTTTCTTTTTGGTCATCCGAGTGGCCCACTTGCCCCGCAAGGTGGGGTAAGTGGGCCACCCCCCTAATATATTTTTACACATAACTGGTAGAGATATGGTGGGGCAAGTGGAATAATCTACATGATTTTTTGAGTGTTTGAAAAAAAAAAGTAATGATGTATCTTTAATAGTTCCCGCATAGCAACTTTTTCTGGCATGCAAGCTTACTACAAGAAAAAATACGTTAACTTTCATCTCGTCATTTTTGCAAGTTGTGTAAAAAAATGTTAGGGCTACAGATTTTAAACTGGCCTATGTCAATGAATAGGACTATGAATAGTGAATATGACAAACCCTATGAATAAGTGAATATGACTTTTTTTAAGTATATTAAAGAGTTGGGGAAAGTGGGCCACCCCTGGCCCACTTACCCCGCCATTGTGGTGGCCCACTTACCCCAAACGCGGGGCAACTGGGCCACCCCAATTTTCTTTTAACCTTATCAACATCACAAGTACATGACACTACAAAAAGATACTATGTTTTATACACTTTCAAAATATATAACATTTTGTTTTGTATCATGAACCGTTTGGAAATAAATAAAAAAATAGTATGATGGTGTGAATTACGAAAAGATGCAATTTTAAAAATTTTCACAAAAAGTACTGTACCTTGTTACATACTTCAATTAATATGATGACATAATGTTTCCTGCATCTATTGGGGTAAATACGTAAAAATATTGTGACAGATTTTTTTGTACGTCCATAATTCGGGAAATGCCAGAGGGGTGGCCCACTTGCCCCAATGGCCCACTTACCCCACCAAGTTCTGAAAAACTAAAATACAGCAATCTTTTAGGACAGCTCCATAAGAAAAATGGAATTTTCATCTTAAAATAATAACTACTAATGCCAAATAATGTGATAACTTATTAAATCACAACTGTAGCTGAGCGGTGACACTCAAAAGTTATACTGCTGATTCGCTTGTACATCGCTGGTAAATCAAAATCAACAGTTATCATAACATTTCAGTTTTAGTATCAAGGACATTTTGATTGCGTGAACACTTACTTACAATATAGGGATCTCAGTGTATATTAAAATTACTGCAAACTTTGAAATTAAAAATTCGACACCCGATTAATAGCGGGTATTTAAGCTATCTCAGCAATACAATAGCCATATAGGTTAATGCACTGTTTATTGCATTGCATAACTATACAAATTTTAATTTAACGAGTTAGAAACTAACACAACCATGAATTAAAACTCCAATATAATTTTAAATCATTCTCTTTCTCATAGTTTAAAAATAAAATAAATCCAAATTATATAATAAACAGCGACACTTGTTTACAATAGACAATATCTTTATTTAGTTGTTAAATCATTCAAAAATACAATTTCTAAGGTCTTGTGACCTTGTGGCAATAAGAGCTCCAAGAAAAGCATAAAAATATAGTTCAACTTTTCTTAAAAACCCTAAGAAAACATATCCATATAAAAATAACACTGTACATTCTCTTGTTTAAATAAAGTATATATACAAGTTTTGGAAAGTATATATTTCCATTTAAAATACATATTTACATCTTTGAGGTATAGGTTTAACTTATTAACAAGATATGGCATTTTCATTTTTTTTTTACATATATTGCATTTGGTAAGTTACACTCTTGCAAATTTGAGAAAATAAGCTTTTGTAATATATTCGGATAATGGTTTAATTTTAACTTTGAACTTGAAGGAGAAAGAGTTTCTAATGCAAGTTATTAAAACATATTGGAAAGGAAGAAAAAAAACACAACCAGAGTAAATTTAACAAATTTCGCTAAAAAAAAGTTTTCGGCGACTTCAAACATAAACAACTTAGTATTACATAGTCATTAAAATTGATCGGCTTGTAAAGTCACTTGTTAGAATTTGGTTTTTGGCATTTGCAATCACGATGAGAACTTATTTTTAAAATAAACTTCCTAAAATCAGTCTAACCACGATAGAGGCACTTTATGTGGAATGTTTATCAGAAGAACAATTAAGCTAGGTTCTCACTTCGATTTTTTGGCATTTTTAATCACGATGGCAGAAGTAGAACAGTCAAAAAATGAGTCTTAGATCAGCATGGGGCCCATGGGCATTCTTCCTTGAGACATATACATGTTGTGGTAGGCACTCACTTGTGAAGGCATGGTGGTGAATGGCAGGAACTCTGTCGGGGGCATGCCGTACATGGTGGGCATGTTGTACATGGGCGGCTGCGAGGGGCTGTTCCGGCTTTCCTGGGCCTCCTGCTTGACGGTCGCCCCCATGGTGTGGCTGGGCGACACCGAGGGCGCAGAGGAGGGCGGCGTCGGCAAGGGGCTGCTGTAGTAGTTCATGGCCCCGTGGTGCATGGGGTTGGACGACGAAGTTATACTCATGAAGTTCATGGGGTGTTTCGGGGGAGAGGGCTGGCTGGGCTCGGGGGTCGAGGCCGAGGCGTGCTGCTGGTGCATGGCCGGACTGTTGCCGCCATCGCTGCGGCTCGAGGCCGGATCCGGCTGCTGCTGCTGTTGTTGAGTCTGGTGGTGGGGCGACATCTGGAAGTTGTTGCCGCCGGACGGGAAGAACTTGTAGGGGAAGTACCTCGCGTTGGCCGCCTGGTCGACGGCGGACTGCGGGGGCTGGTTGTGGAACTCGGACGCGGCGGCGGGCGAATCCTCCCTCGGCACGGGCGGCGAGTAGCTGCTGGCGGCCGAGGCGTACGGCGAGAAGTGCATCCCGTAGTGGTTGAGGCTGTTGATGGTGGACCGGGCCGCCTCGGCGTCGTACGCCTGCGAGGCCATGAACGCCCTCGGGTCGATGGGGCCCGGGTAGTAGGACATCCCGTACGGCATGACGGGCTCGCTCGGCTTGACGGCCGGCTTGGGCTTGCGCCTCGGCCGGTACTTGTAGTCGGGGTGCAGGCGCATGTGCTCCTGCCGCAGCCGCTTGGCCTCGTCGATGAAGGGCCGCTTCTCGTTCTCGTCCAGCTGCTTCCACTCCACCCCGAGCCGCTTGCTGATCTCGGAGTTGTGCATCTTGGGGTGGTCGAGCGCGATCTTGCGGCGTTGGGCCCGGGACCACACCATGAAGGCGTTCATGGGGCGGCGGATCCGCTGCTGGGGCGGCGTGCGGCTGCCGGGGCCGCCGTTCGCCGAGGGGCTCTCCATGGCCATATTCATCGTGTTGTTGGCGGGGGGAACCTGCATCAACGGGTTGCATTGCTGCATCATTTTGGCGTACTGTTCAGCGTTCATAGTGAGTGTTCAGAAGTAAAAACAAAGTTCCAAATATAAACAATGATCGTCAAGCTTTAAAAACCACAGTTCCAAACACTTGATCGTCGGCTTTCAAAACAAACGGTGATGAAACTCAAAGAAGAACGAAAATCATAACTAACAAACACGACGAGAGCAACAGCGAAAATGAAATATTTTTCACGTGCTCGGAGTAAACTTTTCCCGCGAAACCCCGCCTTCTCAGTCACGTGGGAAGAAAAAGGAGGAGCTCGATTAAGTTCCTGTCCAATTGGAATCCGATAGGGGAACTTTTCTGAGACGAAGGGATATTTTTTGGAAAGCAGGGTTTTTATGTTTGGCTATTTTGCCGCTTTGGCTCTGTGTTTGTCCGTTTAATTATTTTTTGTGTGGTTTAATAATGTAATTTGAAGGGGAAAAAATAAAATTTTACGTTTTCTGAAACTATATCTTTTGATTTTTCTAGGAATATCTTACTTAGTAGAAATATTTTTTTTTATAAAAACGTCCAAAAAAATTAAACATTAGGAAAAGATAATCGACCTTAATCAATTAACGCCTAATATGTGAATAAATACCATGAATGGTACCATTAATTAACAATATTCTTTACCAAATAGAAATTATTAATAACCACTTAGAAAATTTAACTTTAGTTAATTAATTTAACTTTTAGTTTTTTAAATTCATTTTCGAGTAACTTAATTTGTCCTACATAAATAGCGCAATTCTACGGTTGTCATTTGTCTTAAATATTGTTTATTTGGATAAAATTAAGTAGAAAGCTTATTTTTGCATGATAATTACTTCTTCTAATTCCAAAAGTTTGATTTAAAATAAAGGAGTAGATCGTATATGGATTTTTAGTAATTGATATTTTAGGTTTAATTACCCCAGAATATTTTAAAGAGGGGGGAACTATTTTTAAGCATCATCAATTAATAACTAAATAACTACATGTTATTTTCCTTTCAAATTTGTTTTATTCTGCTGTAACATATGACAACTCTCCTTTTCCCGAAAAAATGCTTACATGACAAAGCAATACAGTTTCACGATTTCAAAAGTAATGTATTATTTAACTCTATATGGGACTGACAAGATCTTTCGGCACGATTATTAATATAAAAGAGGTTTTTCTTTTAGTTCGAAACAATTTATTTAAAAAAAAAAGGAAAGTAGGTATTTACATTGTGGAAAGTTAACTGCTTATCGATCTGTATATTATAAGAACTTTTGATACGTTTTTCGTCCTTTCCTTCTGTCTATCGGTATTCAATAAGAACTTTAGTAAGTATAAAGTTATAGGAATGTAGGCTATTCTTTAGTTAATACAGAACTTTTTTTTGCGCTGAATTATAAAGATACTTTTTTGCAATTCATAAAACTATAAACCTTTTTTGAAATTTATAAAACTATAAACCTTTTTGAAATTTATAAAACTATAATACTTTTTTGTGCTTTTTACATAATTTTAATAATTATTTCAATTGTTAAATTATTCAAATGAAGAGTGATTTACAAAGACGTTTTTCACAAGCAATCACTATCACTTCAATTATCACTTTAAAATTGAACTTAACAATTACTACAATGAACACTACAATGATCACTTTTTAATTGAACATTTCTACATTAATTAATTGTTCACTTAACACGTTAATAGTAACAACTAATTTTTTGTTAATCACATATTGAATAAACGAATTCACTCTAGCCCTTCCCAACAAGGTTTAAATCACAACATAAAAATTAAATCTCCTCCTACGGGCTTTTTGTTCATTAAAACTTTTAAACAGCCAACACACGCCAACCTTGGCTACTTTTTGAAGTTTACATCTGATAACCCTGCTGAGGAAGGGGGAGGAACGGGAATCCTTCCCTATCCGCCATTGATATATTTTTTCAGAAAATAAAGATAAATTTTTGTGAAAGAAAACGTTTTACAACCGTATTTGCCTTTTGTAGTTGATGTTTTGTTTTCTTTGAAAGCTTTATAGTAAACTGTTCACACACACGATTTACTTTAACATTTTACTGGTAAAATTATTAAGGTTGTAAAATTGACTGAAGAATGTTAATAGAAATTTAAATCTTTTAATTACACTTGCATTTTTTAACGAATTATTAAGCATAGAATGAAATGACTTTCTTACCTGAAATGTCTTATATAAAACTGAAGTATCGGGGCTAACCCAGTTCTAATTGACCAATATGTTTTTGTATAAAAAGAAAACGTGATAGCAATTTTTTTCTTGAATGCAGATCATTTCAATTTGTTGGAAGACGATGGTTTGACTTTTAATAATTCAAAATATATTCAGTGCATATATCCAGTGCATCAAAATACTATCATGCTTTACATTTATCCAAACAGTAATCCATAAGGCATCTAGAAAAATTAATAACTAAATCATCCTAACTGCAGGTAATCAATAAAACTATTCGGTGTATTGAAATTATTACGAGGTATAGTATTTTGATACTGCTGAAACCGATGAAATGAACTAATGACGATGAGACGGTAAATAAAGAATATTTAAAAGGAACATAAATATTCGGTTAAGACTTCTGTCGAGCATTCAGTGCGTCGTTAATTCTAATATAAATATAATAATAAGCAGCTTATCTTAAAAATAAAAAGAAAAAACAGGTATGCATTTGTAACAGTTATGATATGAGATGTTATTATGAGAGAAAAACTAAACCACTCCCTCGATAAATATATATACATTTTTAAAATCTTAATTTAATATTTCTCTTATAACTCTAGCTTTTAAAATCAGTTTAAGTCATAAAATCAAATAAAACTGGAGGATTTTTATATTAGTAAATGTAATACGTTCTAAGCGATATTCACTCATCTATCAAAGCCTAGCCAAAACTATTGGAGGTTTCCTATGGGTAATTACATGTAACTGTAGTGTAAGTCACAATTTAAGAGGAGATTAAAAGCTTTTGAAATTTGAAAATTAAATCAAATTTAATAAACATGTTATATAATTTAGTTTTAATAAGCGTAGATCAGCCATTCCACTTTTTTTGTTTTCATTTTTGTTATAAGTTGTAGCGACTACATCACTTTATACACATGTTATACGTACACTACAGAAAGGATGATTTTGCATGGAATGAGCAATATACAGCATATGCATATTATAAATGTTAAGAGATCATTCTTTTCTAGATATAATATAACCTTTATTTTTGACGTTTTAATAGCATTGATGACCCCCCCCCCCCCAAAAAAAAGGCTGTAGACTTCAAATTTATTTGATGGACGAGATCCAGGTTCCTAGTACCTGCAGTTGAGGGTTTTAGGTATTTAGTGTAGTTGAAATTAGCTTATAATATAATTACCTTCAAATGTATCGATTTATTGGGGATTGTACACTCTTCTAGATATTTTTAAGCTAAAAACTTAATCCGGAATTTTTGCAATTCACCCAGTTTATAGATTAACGTGCCCTACTGCAATTCTGCATGACAAAAGCCGAAAAACAAACCCCTAAAAAGGGAGTACATACTCCACTAAAAAATGATGCGTCCATAGCGATTTTTGCGACCTCAACACAATCCAGACATTGTGTCCCTTCACAAAAGGGGCATGAGAAAAACTGTAACAAGGCTGTTGTGTGAGATTACCCCGCCGCCATTGAAGCAGCTGAAAAGCGAAAGAAAAGATGGAGGAACTCTACTCGGAAAAAATGAAAGTTCTCATGCTTTTTATTTTGCTACCTTTTGTGTGCACCTTCTTTTGTGACAAAAGATTATGAAGCAAAAAAAAGCATAGAAGCAGTCGGATTTATTTTGTCATGCTCCTTGTCCTGCGACAAGAGAGAAATTGGGAGCGGAAACTTTGACAACGAGAGTCTTTTTAGGTATCATTTGTTATTATTCCAGGGGGATGTTGGTTAGTGTTTCTGGGATGCGTTCGAAATGATCGAATGGAGCACAATGTCTAATTTAGGAAGCATATAGGATCAGTAGAGATGGTAAAAAAATGAACACATTTTAAACATTAAAAATATAATTGAAAATGTATAGATAAGACTTTTTGATAAGGAAGAATTTCACTTTTATCCGAACTGAAAAGTACAATATAAATGCGATCGTACACTCTTAGAAATAACACTTTCATTTATGACGATTCATGAATCCTCAAGCTCATTTCGTTAATTTTGAGGAATGTATCGTCAAACTATCACGCGACTTTTGAGTAACGCGAATCCTCACTTTTACGATCGTGATTTGACGATTCTGTTTCTTGATTTTTGAGGAAACTGAATCTCATTGTTGTACTCACATGCTCAAAAATGACGAAATATTTCTTTAGATTAGACGAAATTCAAATCCTCATAAAAATGACGATTCAAATTTCCTCACTTTGAGAAAACGAAAACTCGAAGCAGCAGCCAGTAAACGGATCGTCAATATTAAGGAAAATTTCGTCGTTTTTGAGCATTCATTTTTTAGAGTATATATATTTTTAATTCGCTTCATTAGTTCTTAATTGTTATAGCGTTCAAGTACGCTTTTGTTTAATTTGTTTATTAGGATATTAAAAAACATCATTCAATACAAAATATAATAAGAAGCTAATTCATATTGACCAGGTATATGTGTAACGGTTTTTCTACTTTATAAAACGTATGTCCTAAATTTGAGGCCCAGCGGCTGGATGGGACATATGCATATAGCACCTCAGAGCCCTAGTTCACGAAAGCTGAAATGGGCATGGTAGGCCTTGGCCCACTAATGGGCTGTTGCGCCGTGAAGTATAGTTCTAGTTTATATTCTGCAACTGTTAATATTTCTGGGATTAACTTTATCAACTTAGTTAATTTTCAATATGGATGACGAGGCTTTAAAAAAAATGTTTAGGTATGCTTAAAAAAAATTACAAATACTCCACAACAATCAAAATTAATTATACTGATTTACGCACTATCCTTCATTTTTACCCCCTTCAATTGCTTAGCAAAAGGCAAAAACCTAACACAAAATCTAAAATAAAATATTTCTGGGACAGTGCCTCCTACAAACACCAAGGACTACCTCTATAAAACATTTCACACAAGACAGTGTCTTTGCAAGAACGAACATCCCTTATCCCCCCTCTAAAAACAAGTCAACCCTTTCACGTTTCCAAGGTGTGGCAGTTTGTGTTCTAAGTAGAGGAGGGGTGGGCCATTGTTTGCCGAGTTGAGAGTCGTCAGGTAAAACCGGGTTTCCAAGTAAGTGTTGCTCCCGTTTTGACAGCGAGTAATGGTTTTCTGTGGGATCAAAAGGAATCTTCGTGTGGGAACTTAGGTGACACGGAGATAACAGGAGTCGGCGAATGGTAATTTTAGGTGGCAATCTTACTTACTGTACCAGTTGACTTTAAACTGCATACTGCAATAAGTGTGATGTGGATATTTCTTTTGTGGTTGTCAAGAGGGATGGGAGATAACATTGTGGAACTTAAATGGTTGTAGATATGGACATAATTGAGGTTACATGTGTTATGGAAGTTGTCAAGAATTACTTTTATGGAAGATGTTTTGTTACTAAATAAAGGAAGGAACGCTTCTTTCGCAAAAGCTATTTCAAATCTCGTAGTAATTTTCTTAATTGAAAAATTTGGACCACCCATGTATTTCGCTAGTACTTTATTTCCATTTTAAATAAATTTTTGTTACTGACACTCATGCTAGATTTGATAGTTAGGACTTTCTCAGGCCTTTTGAAATGGGCCACTGATTCAATTTTTTTAATAACCTATTTTTTTAAAAATTTAAATTACTTTTTTGTTACATATATCCAAACTCAATTGAACATTTTAAAATATAAATTAAAATCTGACGCACAATATATGTTTGATTGATATGTAACCGATAGTTAAGAAAGCCGGAATGTGTGGATGGTGCAAATTAAATTTTGTTTTCATCCTGAATTCTAAAATCAGTGCATATAACCCTTACAACATATTGAGTAAACATATATGATATAAAATAATGAGTCATCATTGTAGTGATATCCTCTCAAGAAAATCTGATATAGAACCTGGATAAAAATATTATCTAATTTTATAAACATAATGCCTCATAAAGTGAATTGGAGGGTAATTATTACATCTCAAGTATAAAAAGAGTTATGTAGCTGACAAAAAACTTTTGACAAACGACTCTCTTGAAAAATCATTTCTTTGCCAACGCGTCTCTTTTTCGCGTAATGCGCGGTGTAATTTCAAAGGGCTACATTCACTGAAATACTTCAGCATTAGCACAGTGTATTAGTGGTTAGTTATCTGATTGGAGCAAGCATTGAATGCAAGAACTACATTGTACAGAAACACAAAGCCATTGAGCCATTTTCTTTCTAGGAACACAGTACTTGTGCAGAAATCGAAAGAGCGATCCAAAAAAGATGATCCTCAGGCTAACTGGCACAAAAGACGAATAGACTATTTTACTAGAAAAAGGATCTCCAGAAACACAGGCAGACACCATAAAAGTAGACACTATCTCCTGGTCTGAAAAAAATGTAACTCTCTCTTGGCTTAGATGATTCTAAATAAACTAAGCATTAAAAACATTCCACAAATTGACAAACGGAGATATAAAATTTAAGTCTTTCCTCAATCAAATCTTTTTTTTTAAACAAACAACCATCTTTTTTTTTTAAAAAAACTCTAAAGTAATATTCAACAGCATGAATAAAAATATAAAACTCATATTCAATGACAAGGTTAGTTGCAGTTGTGTCCATCTAACCCAGACACCATGCCCAGTGGAGATCTGCAACCCCCCACCGGGCGACCACTTTTCCTGGTGCCAACAAAAAGTCATTAGGCCGGACCACACACTCAGAAAGACGTCGTAAAGTGACACTTCTCTGGAAAAAAGTCTCTGTCCAAAAGGCCCAGCAGCAACACAAAGACCTTCAATAGCCCATCGGTGTCGCGTGCGGTCTGTACAGAGAGATAAGATTGCTTCTGTTTCTGACAGTTATACAAGCCATTCATCAAAGCTATCCCCTCTGGTAGAAGCATTGTGGCTCCTTGTTTAGGCTGGCTACGCTACACCCCTTCCTTTTCAACGGCTCTTGATTTTTATCAGGTGTTGCTTGCTTCTGCAATTACGCGAATCAATTGGGGAGAGATAGGGGAGGAAATATAGGAAATTAGCTGGGTAATATTTATGCATTGAAAAATTCGTTTCAGTTCACTATCAATTTACAGTGATATGGATTTTATGTATTGGAATGTAAGTGTTTGAAATTAATTGTTGATATTTACATATTAAAAATTAAACAAATTTTTCCTATGTAACTTAGCACTATTATAGATGTCATATTTTAAATGTGACATTGCTTATAGTGCAGTGTAGGTTGACATGGCTGACGCAACTCCCCACTTTTCTAAAGTAAATGGCTTCGTCCCGCTCTCCCTCACTATCTACTCCCACTAAAATCAGTCACTCAATAACTTACGCACAAGAAAAACATAGATCATTTTAACCTTTTTGAGTTATGTTTGTTCACTTTTTAGCCAAACTATTAGTTAAAGCCCATTGTGTAGCAGGGCTAATTAATGCAAACCTTATAAAACCGTAACATAAATTGATGTTTATGATATTTATCAAAATGTGCACTTGATACCAAATTGTTCCATCCCCACACATATTTTCATCCACTTTCAAGCCTGATGCTATGTTATTAAGAAAACACATATTATTTGCTCCTGCAATTAATAAAATCAGTTATGGACAAATAATAAACGTTGTGTGAGGAAACAATCGCCAATGTTTATGAATTAAAAAAAAATTAATATTGCACAGTAAAATTGTGTTTTATATATAATTTTAATAAGGTGGAAGGTATAGCTATAATCGTTAAACTCTAACTATCTTCGCAAGATATTATGCTGAACATTATTCAAACCCACACTATTTTTTAACTTTTACTTGCATCACTGTTTCTTTTTTTGTAGTTAGAGCGGTTAAAACAGCTGAGAGCTTAAAGGTCAAAGTCGGAACACAAACGTTCGCGGGGTGACAAAAAAAGTTATTCGACTGGTGGAATACTTTTTGAAAATTCAATGGATTTTTTTTTATAGAAGAGAGGAAATTTCGGAGCTTTTGTGATGAGAAGAATGAATCAAAAGACGTAGACTGGGCTCGGATTACCTCATGTGAAAAGCCTCACATAAAAAAAAGTCCCAATCCCTCTTAGCAAATACAACAATCTCCGCAATGCTGTTTACTCAGTGGAGGACCCTAGATTCCCAAACTAATCCGATGTAACTGACAATTTAACTTACAAGATTATTTACTTAATTACTGCAAACTGTCTTAAAACTTCTAAATCTTTAGACTGTCATCTATAGATCTTCGTTAAAATCTGCTTATAGTAAATAGAAGCAACGTGTTCCCAATATGTTATCGAGTAATACCAAATAAAAATTATTTTGTAATTAACGCTTTGAGCCAATTACATACTTATTTATATATTTGTTTCACTTATTTGTAAGTTCTTTTCATTGCCAAATAAAGAAGAACTTAGAATAAAATATTGATTTTGCTATGATAAACAGACACTGAAAAAAGTCTATAAAAATATAGTGTATAGTAGGGTAGACTAACCAGTGAATGAACGCTTAAGGCGCTGCGTTTGCCAGTGAATAAACACCACACTGTTAAAAATAATAGTTCAAGGTTGAACCAAATTACGGTTCAAAGTTGCTGCAACCATGATTTGGTAGACTGCTGAACCATAAAACGGTCTCTTCAAATTGCGCAACTATAGTGAGAGGTTGAACCATTTTATGGTGTATCTACAAGAAGTTCTTGATTTTTCACCAATATTTGGTCCAACGTTGAACTAAAATTTTTAACAGTGCAGGACATAATGACCAGGACAACCAACCACATGACAGATAGCATCCTACTAGATGTGAGGAAGTCAGCGTTGCCAATCCATCTAGTGGAATGATTTTTTAATTATATTTACCAAATGTTCATTCACTGGGGCCTGTTCACTCAGTGATCAGTCTACCCTAATTCTGTACTTGCCATGACCTTCGTCAGTGTCAGTGTTCTTCTTTTACACCAATCGAGAATTCAAACCAGCATAGATGAGACACATGTTCTTAAAAATTACAGCACACCTTGTAGGCGTATGAATGCATCTTCCGTGCTGACGTAATTATTTTTTTAAAGTGTACATATGAATGGAGCCACTTCAACTTTTCTATACATTTTAATATTTTGAATCTAATACAATTTTTTTTTGAATTGCTGAGTTATTAAATGTGTTTTCTGCGAACATTTTGATTCGATGTATAAAGATAGCTTTGCTCAGACAATTTATTATCCAAATATTACTTATATTATGACAATCGACAATGGGGAACTTGCATGTATTTTTTTTATTTTTTTAAACGAATCTCTATGCAATTTGAAAACCAACAACATAAATTTTACCTCAATCCGACTTTTAGTTTTTTTAAAATTAATTTTTAAAGTTGGAGCTTAGCTCCGCCCCCTGAAAACGCAGCCTTCGGCTTCTCTCCTCCGCGTGACGACACACGACACATGGAAGACAGCGGGCAGGCAGAGATGATCGGCTGCTACCGTGCTTTGCGCGCGAACGCTTCTTAATGTTTCTCTAATCTTCTTTTAACGATTGAAATTATTTTTGTAATTCATTACACTAAGTTTTAAATATATATTTGGTTGAAAACCTAATGTATGCACTGGTATTGAATTTCTTATGGTGTACTACTTTATCCAAAAATCTGAAATAGCTGTTTCTCAGGGTAGAAAAAAATCATGATTAAAAAAAATATTTGATTTAAATTGGATTATGATTTAAATCAGATTTGTTTGATTTTTTTAATATTTAGCATACTAATTTGCGTATTCTTGAAAATTTGATTAAGGGGGTTCAATACCCAAAAATCGGTGGAAAAAATCAAAACAAAAATTAATGGCTTAAAATACTATTACAACCTTTATTAATAATGTCACAAAGTATCAAGACTATTGGAAAAATATTTTTGACATTAAAAGCCATTTTAATGTCATGGCTTCGTAAGAAAATGGGTTAACAATAAAAACTTTAAATGCGTTTTTCTCAGAACTTGATTTTTTGAACTTCGATGTACCTTTTCTCAAAAACTATGCTATGTTTTCTCGTAAACTTTTTTTTATATGATGTAATACATAGTATAGATTAATCTGAGGTTATAAATTTTAATAAAACTAAAGTGAAAAAAATTTTATGGGGCAAAAAAGTGAAAAATTTCATGATTTTTTGGGTACTTTAAAACTTATTTTATTTAAAAAAATCTAACAGTTATTTAGAAAAAACTTTTAACCTCAGATTAATATATAAGGTTGGTATAACACACACAGAAATTTTTAAGATGATCTGATCAGTAGTTATTGTGAAAAGGTACATTGCAATTGGCCAATTTAACATTACCGATATACAACATACTGAACCCCCTTAAGGACTTTTTAATTACCACTTAAAAATTAAAGTACAAATGAAATACAATGAATGATATCTAAAATGAAGAATATTTTAAATTTATACTTTTAAAAACTATGAATACTAAAAAATGGATTATATTTTTAATTTTGCAATCTGAACTATTTAAATTAACATTCAGTTTTAAAAACTGTAACAATAATCGACAAACTTATGAGTGAAATAAATGTTGCGAAATGCTAGACTGAAACCTAGATTTATCTGAAAATCGGATTATTTTGATTTAAATCCGATTTGTTTGATTTTTTTTTTATTTTGCATACTAATTTGCGTATTCTTGGGAATTTGATTATCACTTAAAAATTAAAGTACAAATGAAACACTATGATATCTAAAATGAAGAATATTTCAAATTTATACTTTTAAAAACTATAAAATGAATTATATTTTTAATTTTGCAATCTGAACTATTTAAATTAACATTCAGTTTTAAAAACTGTAACAATAATCAACATACTTATAAGTGAAATAAATGTTGAAAACTGCTTGACTGAAACCTAGATTTATCTGAAAATAAATACTGATCGTAATTATAACCAAATCTAAATCTTAAATTAAAACTTATGATTTCACATATAGAATAAATTTAACAAAAAAAAGGACAAAATTACCATGATGACATTTCATTTATTAAGAACATTATACAAAAATACTTATTTTGCTGCCTTTTCAGCACTCAACCTATTTCTTACAGTAAATGCACCAATCCATAGGCTGAAAAACCCTTTCTACTGATGCCTGAGTTAAGGAAAAAAAATTATTTAAATCAGTGATTTTTTTTAAAGAATCATACAGTTTAAATATCTCGATTAAATCAAATGTCATGATTTAAATCGATCCATCCTGCTATTTCTTATTAGAATTTTTTTTATTTCAATTTAATTAAATTGACTTGATATTCTATTAACTATCAAAATATGTAATGATAATAAATCTATATTAAAAGGTGTAACAATAATGAAGATTCCATGTAGAGAAAAGTTTTTCGAATGTTGATTCATCATTAATCAAAAGTTAACTGTAATAAGACATCATAAAATGAAGCTATAATTTTAATATAAGTAAGAATGGGATAAACTGAATCTTACTGCAATAAATCTCAGATATATTAAGCATTAAAAAAATTAAACAAAATGTTGCTTTAAGTTTGGAAAAATACATTAATTCCAAAACATTTACAAAAGTTTCATTATGTCTGACCTCAACTGCTGTTACTTTCGATGCAAATTCAAAATCTGCATAAGCTACACAAAAAAGTCCTTTGTGAATTTTGTTCATAACATTTTAAATTGTATTTGGGCTTCAAGATTCGAAGACACAGTTCCATTAGAAACGTAATTTCTCATTGCATTTTCTGTGCTTGGGCACTTTATCGCAGTATCTTGGAAACTGCTAGCCCCATCAAAACTTCAAATAAAGAACCATCTAAAGTTTTGGAATATGACTCGCCTTATATATTTTCGATGCTGTTATTCGAGCTTGTTGATGCTCAAACCACAGGGTATATCAAGACTGTAATTGTATAAGCTTTTATGCCTCCTCACATGATTCTGCAGTCCTGTTATTTTGACAAAATGACATGAAGCCTTCAGCAGAACCATCTGGGTTGTTTTGAAAAAAAAAAAAAAAACTCTTCTGCCAGCAGGTGTATAGATAAACCAGATAATTTTCATCAAAATACCTGCTGATGATCCAATCTATTTGATATTGTTCTTCTTAAAAACAATCCGAAAAATTGACATGGCTTGCACTTAGAATTGAAGGGACCATCTTCTTTCCTGAAACCTGAAGGCAGGTCTTTTGCTTCACAG
This sequence comes from Hylyphantes graminicola, assembly GCA_023701765.1. Lineage (NCBI taxonomy): Eukaryota > Metazoa > Arthropoda > Arachnida > Araneae > Linyphiidae > Hylyphantes > Hylyphantes graminicola. The sequence continues at coordinate 24,715,592 of CM043113.1, read as the reverse complement.
TAGTGCCACTTAAACTTCACAGTAGTGTAAACTTTGGATTTTTTTCAATAGTTGGCCACTGTGTCAGAGATGGTTCCTCACTATGTCAATGGATCCAGATAATAAATGCAACTGCATGCTTGCATCCTCCTAAAACAAAAATACATACTTAGAAACTTTAACAGATTCCTTTTCCAGTAACTAAACATTAAGTTTTCAATTAACAAATAAATTGAGCATTTTAAAATAAAAATAAGAATCGACATAAATAGTAGATAAAAATATGCCGTTGGATACCAGGCCAAATTAATACTTGTTACTTCACTAGTTTAAGTTCAGCTATAGTTTGGGAAGGATTTTCAGATATAGAATGTATTCTAAAATGTGTAAACTATTAAATCTAATGCCTTTCAGGTCTAAAATTTTTTCACCATAATTTCATTGCAGTACTTAATCTAAATGATTAATTTTTAACAGAATAATGTTACATAATCTAGTTAAGTTAAATATAAGTTGAAAATTATTTACTATTTTATTTTGCTGACTGAGACCTCAAGAGTTTTTTTTAAAGTTCATAAAAAAATTCATAATTATTTGAAGAATCAGTTAAGTCTGTTTGTCAGACTAAGATTAGGTAGTGAAGAGGGTCAGTTAAACCAAAAATCCTAATCATTTAACATCATTATTTATAACTATAAATTACATAAACACTCAGAATTTTAAATGTTCAGATTATATGGTTTGTATTGCAAGGATTTTCATACAAGTGTTATACAACCAAACACATTCTATATGTTCTCTGTTAAAGAGTCCCTAGTCTAGTTAAAATGCAAACAAATATTAGAATTTTCAAATATTTTGGTAGACAGCTTTGACCTATTGTCACAATATGACAAGGCGTGTCGTTGAAATTTATAAAATTATCCTTATTATCATAGAAATTCGGTACTATTAATAGGCATGCATGTAATTATGTAAAATATCCGGGTATTTATAAATACAATAAGCCAATAGAATCCGAGAATGATCATTGGGATGAAGCAGCCAAGTTGACGAGCACATATCCCATGAAATATACTACTACTAAATACGTACAGTATCCAAAAGTAACTCGTTATATAAAAACATAGAATAATAATTTAAGTATCTATAAAGATGTTTATAGCATTAATATTTCAAATATATGTATTTCACAACTATATATTTTACAAACTCAATTAGTTTATCCGAGGGCCTGGGAATTTATAATTTTAAATATACATATTTAGAACATTTAGAAAAAAATTATTACAATGAATTGTATTGGATGGTTGTATTTAGTATGCAACCATCATAGATGAGTGTAAATACAATGCATAGGTAATGTATACCACATTACATAGTTAATATATTACATGGTTAATGTTAATATACTACATAGTTATTTTCACTTAACTATGGTAATTAAGCGCTAACCATTTTCAGCATAATTCAGCTTAATCTATTTACTATTTATTTAGCATTACAAGTAGTAAACCCAAACAAATTTACTAGCACACATTACTACACACATTAGAGAATCTTATATTATACTTTATTCTGAGTATATTAAATGCTGATATACTTAGAAGTAAAAGCAAACCTTCCTTGCTAATACTCACATTCTCGAATACTTTTCTATGTAAGTTAAATGCTGATCATTTTCGGACTACCTACTTAATTTCTTTACTATTTAGCAATACAAGTAGCAAACCCAAACGAATTTTATTACAAGCACAAGGGAATTCATATATTATACTTCATATACTGAATGTTTAATGCTGATAAATTTTAGAAGTAAACAACAAAACCTTCATTGCAAAACCTCAAACTTCTAAATACTAATATAATCTTTTCAAAACAATAGACATGAAGTAATAACATTTACACTTTAATAGTAAATGGATGGGTGTCTAGTTTAATGGAAGTTTATTTTCACCAAATTGTAAAATGTAAACAACTACAGACTTCGCAAATACTCACTGTTTCTTTACCAATAAACTATACTACATACAAGAACCTATACAAGTTACAATAAACACATTGCTTTGATAAATACTGCATGCAGTTTATAGAGCTTGACGTATTTTAGAAGTTACATAAAAAATTACTTACCTCCTCATTTTCAAATTCTTCATTTCAGCACTGAAGAAAGCCGTATAGTTCGAAAAAACAAAACATTGTGAACGAGTCGATCTTCGGAAGGTTGTCAGATCGACCTTGAACAAAATTGGGCAGCATCTTTCACAAAAATACAACGAAAACTTAGTTTTTCTTATTCCTATTTGTTAATAACTAAAATATTCCATAAAATAAATTGCTAGAATAGTAGAATCCGATTCAAACGCGCACATTCAAAATCAAAACATGTAATGTAAACAAAGTTGTCTCGTATCGCTCGTATTGTATTTTGCGTCGTCCGACGTCAGAATCGCCCGAACCAATAGTTGTCGCGTTTCACGTCACGTGATTTTTCAGTCATTGTTAAACTAAAATTTAAGAAAAATTAAACGTTGAATTAAAAATTTAACTTGATTTTTGAAATAAGCAACCCAAAAACTATCGGAAAAATATAATGTTTTTGCATTTCCCCACGCATGCAAGTTCCCCATTATTTTTTTATCCCACAGCATGTACGGTATCTATTGACAAGTAAGGGACAGATTGGGACAAGTTATTAAATAAAGTATTAGTAGTATGAAAGCAATATTTTTTCATTAAATCGAATTACAAATATATATTATTAAACTCATAATCACTCATAATTAAACTTAATTAAAATATTCTCATGAAACGCCATTTATAAGGAATTCGATTAGGTGTGTACATAATTTAAATCCATCATTTAAACCTCTTTTATTTGCTATTGGTGATGAAGGCACTTTATTTTCACCAGAGAGTTCTGTAAAACACTTTTCCCTGCACTACAACTCACCACGTAATCGTCAGGGAGGTTTCTGTAAAACAGTTTTCATTACGCTGGTACTCAGTGCACAGCGAAAACAATTTAGGATGAAGGTGAGTAATTGAAATATCTTTTGTAATTTTATTTATTATTATTTTATCAATAGAAAGAATAGAAAGAATTTATTAAGAAGAATGCTATACATAATACATTGTTTATCCAACACTATTAGCTTACTTATGCATATTTTAAAGATGCTTACTGTTAATACTTTAACTTATATACAGAGTTGATATTCTCGAAGGTTCGTTAGAGGTGGATCCAGAAATTGGTTATGCGTTGCTAAGAGATATTTTCATTCATTCCCATCCCATTAAAATATATTTATGATGGATTGTAACTGAAATTTTTTTTATAAATCATTATAATTATAGTTAAATTCTTTATAATTAAAATATATTTATTATACATTATAATAAATTCTAATTAAATTCCTCGTAATTAAAATATGTTTATAATACATTATAATGAATTAAGATACATTAATTGGAATTATGCTAAACCAGTTCAAGTTAATTTCATTTGGGGTTCAATCCCCTAGTTACATTGCTTGACTAACGGCGAACTTTCAAAACATCAAATTATTAAGAAATTTTGAAGTATTTTAAATTAACAGGAAAAAAGTTGGTGCGATCGGGGTTCGAATGCCTCCTTTGGAGATAGTTTATTGTTCCTTCTTTACAATTTGTCTAATAAAAACAGCTTCGTGTTAAATTTCAAATTGTTTACATAAAATAAACTAATTTCCTTTGTAAAATTTATAGTATTTTTCTGGCACACTATCTGAATTTTTTTCCTAGTAAAAACAACATAACTTTTTTGCAGAGTATGGCGAATATTTTATAACCTCCCCTCTGTGGTATGCCACTTTCATAAAACTCTTTTTTAAAGAAACTTTACAAATCCTAGAGGACTAAATGGGAGAAAATGGGGCGGCACACTCTCCTACAGTGATCCCCTCTTTCGCAGCCATCAGAATGCCCCTTTTTATAAATCGGGGACATTGAATCGACAGCATGTCCCGCAAGAAGACTAGCTTTATACATGATGCACGTCGCTAAAGAAGAACAGCTGTTACCTGTTCTTGCTTTTTTTTAAAAAAAACTTTACTGTTTTAGTTATAGTCAACAGTGCTTTGGTTTAGGAAAGAATTGTTAAAGTTGTGATATTTAAAACTTTCTCTCACGTTTCAGTCGTGCATAGCATAAAATTTTGAACAAACGAATTTTTTTTACAGAGTCTTCAAAGCAGCTTAATGATCTTGGTATAACTTTACTTAATAATGGTTAAACTTTGGTTCAAGCTTTACTCTGTAATAACACTTATTTATTTCAATCGGGAACATATTTCAATAAGGAAAAATATCTTCTCTTTAATTAATGGCAAAATTCTTCACTTTAAAAACCTTGGTATAACTTTACTACGATTCTTCGGTGTAACGTTTCAAAAATTTTGAGTAAAGTTACTTGACGCCAAGAAACGCTGTGTAACGTTACATTTCTTTCTAAAAATTTTCCCTCTAGGAATCATTATCCTAAAAAATAAATCATGATTTTATGGGCTTATTATTATTAAACATAGTTTATAAAATTTTCATGTTCCCTATCATAAAATACAAAGCAATACCAACATTGATAACTCGAAGGAAATTTTAATAGAGGTAAAACTATATATGATTACAAGGTTATTCGAGACTTAAAACGGGTACCATCACCAACACTAAAAATATTATACATAAAATAACAGTAACAAGAAATTAGTAAGTCCAAATTAGCAAGAGGTGTTTATCAACACAAAAGCAAGGCGCTTTTCAATTTATTTTAGGTGCCAATTTTTTCTAAGTGCTTCTGAACAGGTCAAATGAATCATGTCTATCTTTTCTTTAACACAAGTCAAACAGGGGAACAGACCAAACCGTTGCAGAACGCGGGGAGAAGCTTTTCATTCCATTCAAGAAGGGGGTGGAGACTGTCAGTTGTGTCACAAATTCAGGATGAAAGGCAGCTTTCGAAACCCCAACACCTAATAAACTTGGGGTATTGGGATGATTGTTACTTCTGTAACGTATAGCTTATGTTGCCGGATAGAGCGTGTGTGGGGGGAGAGGTTAGTTGGAGGTGATTAACTCGACAATTTGCAACGTTTGGATGCTAAAAGTTGTTGTAGGTTGTTTGGTATTATCGTAAATTTTGTACGATGACATTATTTTTGGAGAGTAAATATATGAGATATTAATAATTAATGGCTTTTTTATTTTTGTTTTTTTATCCAATGTTTAAAAAAAAATAATGACTCTTTTGCTTTGAAAGTTTTGGAAATGAACAATGATTGTTCAGGAATTAATTTTATAAAGGATTTAAGAGCAAATATATGCTCTCAAAGTGAAATTTCAATTACAGTTGAAAGGCTTCAAAAAAATTTTTTTTTCTTATTTTTATTTTATAAGATAAATTTATAATGAAGTTTGGAGAAAAACTAATAAATGACTTTTAACATGTGTTTAATAAGTCATTTTAACCATTCCATTATCATGTTTATGTTCATAGATATTGGCTGCAAAATGAGAGAGTTTTATACTGATAAAAGCTATAGCTTGTTAAACTATTTAACTATTTTATTTTATTAATTAACTGTTGATTCAAAACACGCTTTTGCCATGGATTTTCGTAGCAGTTTGTCATTAAAGTGCTTCAGGCTCCAGTCTTGTTAGTCCTTGTATAGCAAAAAAGAAAACAAAACTAGGTTATTCGAATATTTAATAAATTAATGTAAAACTAGGTAATTCGAATATTTAATAAATTGATGTTTCTTTTTTTTATAATTATTATTAAAATTTCTACTTCGACAAGTTTTACAATAAAAAGCACTGCGATTTCTTGAAGCAGTATCAATCGAAAAGGCTTTTCACATAACTCTTCTTTTTCGAAATCGTTTCGTTTAAAAATGTACCTGAGAATTTAACGACACCTCCGTCCAAAAACACATTAAAACTTTAACAACGAACATCGTTCCTGAACATATTGTTTGCGCGGCTTGATTTATTGAATTTTTCAAACATTATTCAATGCTAGGAGAAAACATCTTCCCCTGTAAATATATTTTATTACATTCCCTTGTTGTGGCACTCAAACAAAAACACCACAGATGTGGGCCAACTAAGGGGGTAACAAGATAGATCCCCGCAACACCAACTGACCCCCCAATATATTTCACTTTCCCTCCTCCACATTCATTGTCCAGCCCCCCCTCTCTGAAAAATAATAATTCAAAACTGACCAACAGAACGGTCATAAAAGCCACATTTTTTACGACACCTTTGAAATACTCCCACTCTCGGATGTAGTGCGTCCATGCCCTTTTAATACCCATTGAAGGAAGGGGGTTGTGCTCCTCAATAATAAACCGACAGGAAACCGGGCAACAATGCATTTCTGCAGCAGGGACATTTCTTGACCCCCTTGAACGGTTCAGTGGAGCATGTTGCTCAGGAATAAACGTCAAAAAAAAAAAAAATCTATAACAAAATGCAAGGCGGTGTTTCCCCCTTTTTGCGTCCACGTGCATTTCTGGCTCGCCCCCCTGAGTCCATTAAAGGTCTTTGGGAAAGAAGTTCGGTCCTGCCAGCCAGCGTGGCTCCCTCACAAAAGCAAACTCCCCCGTAGACGCATCAGGTAGCGGGACCATGCAAAATTATCAAGTGCGGCTTATAAACAGGGTGGAATGAGGCTAAGACCTTAAATCTTTATTCCCCCAATCATAATCATGGAAGCTTTCTGAGGATTGCTGGAAAACTCATTCCAAATTAAAAATAAAACATAACAACGATCCTTCATTTGTTGAGATCAGTTTAATCGTTTTAAATATCGCGATATTGCTCGAAGAAATAAAGTTATGCATTTAAACGATTCCAGCAGATACTATGTATGGTTTCTTTATTATTTGCAAGACATTTGCTACACAAATTACTTGCTATTACAAATTTAGGCCTGGTAAAAAAATTTTCATTAAAAACTAAAATCCGGGGGTGGGGGGGGGGGAATAATAGTTTTTTGATATTTTATAGATGTTCATTACATTACATTTGATAAAATCCATCAAGATAAATTCGATTAAAACAATGAGCATAATGATGCTCTTCGTAATCCAGCAACAGATTCAACTCAAATAATTTTACTATCTTATACATAACTTCCTATGCCACTTATTGATAGAAATATTATCTTGTTAATTGTTTAAAACACAAATCTTTTCTTTTAATTATGGCGATAACGTTATAAATTACATCAGTTTTGTTATTCTTTTCCTTTTAGAGAGCATTATGATATACCTGTTACTATTCAAATTAAATAACACTCAATGTTTATTTTTGCTGAACCTTTGTAAATATAGAGATATTCTCTACCTTATTTGATGGTAAGAGAGGTAAGTTTTACGAAACACGAAAACCCATCTGTGTTCCGTATCATGTGGTCACTTCATGTAACTTATTAATAGAAATATGTATTAGCTTGTAACTTGCTTAAATCCCGACTGTTTTAATCATGCCGATAACATTATAAATAACTACAATTTTGTTGTTGTTTTCCTTTTAGAGCGATATACCTACTATTCAAATTAAATAACATTAAATATTTCCTTTGCGGAACCTTTGTAAATACAGTAGTATTCAATATAAGTGTTACTAAACACCAAAAACCTTTCGTGTTCCGTATCATGCAAACGAAACCCATCCAAAGCGGAATGGGGGAGAAAGAATCGCATATACGCACTTCAAACTTTTGTAGCAGACCCCTCAACCTTTGACCCTGTCCAAAAACCCGCGCATACCTCCGAGCTTCCCCCCAAAGCCACACCTGTGCTTCGGAATTTCCAGTTTCGGCTTAGCCTCCTCCCCCAACTCCCCCCCCCCCCCTCCCCGGTGGGAACTTACCAAACGACAGTTCTACCTGGGCTTCTGTGACGATATGCCCCCTCACCATATTTCACCCAGGGCCCCCCCCCCTATTGTGTTTGACACCCCCCCCCCCTTTTCCAACCCACTGCTCTTTGAGGTCCACAACCGTTGAATGGTTTGTTGGGACCTCCGCCTTTTGTTCGAGATCTCTTTTGTCACCAGATTGAACCATATTTGGCTGTTTTTCGGCTTGGTTTCTGATCTTCTAGGGGACACTGTGCAATTAATTAGTAGCACTTGAGTTGTTTGCCCATCAGTTAAAAAATATGTGTAGGGTAGGGTAGGGTAGGTACAAATACAGGGTGGTAATAAAACAACGCTCGCTATTTGGAGTGGTCAGAAGCTTTAATGAATAATCCAAATGCAACAAACTTTGAGACACTTTCTATTCAAGAAGGGGAAAAAGAATGGAATCATAAAAAACAAACTCGTCTCTTGACCAGGGTTCTAAATTACGAGGCGTAATTGGCTGTGTAGGCCGTAATTGGCCATAATTGGCTTCGCCAGAACCTTGGTTAAGATACGAGTTTCTTTTTTACGATTCCATTCTTTTTTGAAAAAAAGAAACTCGTCTCTTTACCAGGGTTCTAAATAGCAAGGCATAATTAGCATTAATTTTTGAAGCATTTGGATTATTAATTCAAGCTACAGACCACTCCGAATAGCGAGCGTTATTTTATAACCACCCGTATATATTCCAGCTTGTGTGCTTGATCAGAGACCCACTTATAAGCCTTCGTCAAGTAAGACAGATACAGAAATAGTTTTTACTGTCACTGAGAAAGCAAGTACACCCAGGGCGGGAATCGAACCCGCATCAGGTACAGCTCCCAGACTGTTGGTCTGCGATCCTAAACACTCGGCCATCCGGGCCTCAAAAATAAATGTATAATAGCAATAACAGATTTTGATCATTTGCTGCAACAACGTTATTGTAGCTTGAAATGAAGAACTATTGAATCTTTGAACTTTAGATTTCCCAGCAACTTTCAGCAATCGGCACGGTTTCCAAAAATGTATTTACTATATAAATTCTACGTGCATCTCTTGACAAATCGTGGTTTTAATTGGCAAGTGCGCTGGATATATTTCATGGTATATTGCGTGACAAAATTTAAACTGATATCGCAAAAGCGTAACTGACTTTTCTGCCACGTTAACTCGGCATTGTAAACGGAAGTAGTTACCAAATAATTATACGAGCTGGAATATGCAAACTATAACACCACAAATATTTCGAAAAAACTTTTAAAAGTAGGTTGTGATCCGAACCAACAACAAAAAAAGAACAGTTAAAAGCAAATAAACTTGTATAAGGTTGAAAAACAAATAAGATGTTTAAATGGGGTGATCAGACGTACTGAATTTTGCAGTACAGTTTAGTGTATTCATCCATCTAGCTATAATAATTGTGCAAATAGTTACCGTTTTATTTTTTTAGGTTTTTTCCAATAAAATGAAATTCGATTAAAAAAAGCTTTAATGATTATTTCATCAGAAGACTATAGACAGTTCAGGATATGTTTAAAGAAACTTCAAACTATCAAATAACGATGTTTTTTTTAAAATTCAGCATATAAAAACAAGTTGCGTATGGCAAAACAACACCATCACATTTATTTCCTCTACAACAAGTAGAGACGAATTTTTTACTACTACGATTTTTGAAGTTTTTAAATTGCATTATTCAGTTTCTAGAATTGGACTGATATACCGTCAAAGCGGGTATCTTTGGCCACGGAGGGTAACTTTGGCCACGCGTCGGAAAAAGATTTGTTTCTTAATTTCTCTTCATAAAATGATCTCATCTTAAATTGTTTTACATTTTTGTAAAGGTGGAAATATCGCCTTTCATTTCATGTAAAAAAAAATCTCATTCTAAATATGGCAATACTACAAATGCTGTTTTCATTCTTACGAGTATAAAATGACAAAAATCTATCTCTTCCAACTTTTGTCTGGAACACTTAAAAAACTATCGAAAATATTTAAATAAAACACTCTATTCGATTCTTTTATTAATGAGGAAGAATATTACACCATTTGTTTTATTTTAAGTTGACTACTTTTTATGCTGTATTTAAATATTTGTTATTGGGAAGCTTTTGCCGATGAATGCGGGTAACTTTGGCCATAGATGTAAATATTTCTTTATGGAACTTTGCACTTTAAAAAATGTATGTAAAAGTGTATTAAGTTCAACTATTTTTGAAAAAATTCTTACTTTTATGATTACTCCTTTTTTAGAAATTTTTTTTCCAAATCTCATTATTTTAAACATTAAGAATATAAAGATAGAATGCAAGATACGTATTCCACTCAAAATCGCAAATGTCGAAAGGTAAACATTTTCAAATTCCTAATAAAAAATATATTATTTTTCACCTTTTATAATAAAATCGTTTGCTTTTTACAAATATATTTGTTATTAAATCTTGCTTCAAAAAAGTTCTTTTTTCCTTATTAAAATAGAAGTTTATTTTTCTTTCTTTTAAGCGACAAACAATACTAGTATTCAACGTGTAATGCCATTCCACGATGCACTGCAATGTAAATGTTAAGTTATATACCATTTTAAATAACTATATGTCTTATAACTTTGTTATTTTTGGGTTTAAAGCTTTAATATTGCTATTTAAATCGTTAACACAGCTTTTAAGGATGTTAAAAAGTATGTTTCTTATGTATTTCTTGGGTGGCCAAAGTTACCCGCCCGGCTCCTAACAGTGTCTTATTTTTTAATATTAATACCAATTTTTTATTAATTTATAATATGTAACAAAAATGCCAGAAAATTATTCCTAAATGTACAATACTTAGAATGCATAAGGATTTTTAAGTGTTTAAATCGTTTTTGAAGTTAAATTTTTCTTCTTTTGTGAAAAAAACTATGATTTTGGCCAAAGTTACCCGCACTGACGGTAATTAAAATCAAGTTGTTTTTGATGCGCTCAACGGGAAAGCTGCCGACAGTAGCTTTCACATGATTTAATTTTATTGAGTGATTACAGAAACGTTTTGATGAGTGTGATATTTTCGAAGAAAGTATACGTTTTCATATTGATTTATTAGTAGAACATAAAGATAGAATTTAAAGTTCAGTACTCCTTCTCAAAGCAAGGGAATTTCTAAAAAAAAAAATGGACACAAAAAATGTAGCGCAATGAAATAATTATTTATATACTGCAATAGTTAAAAATGTTTTGTAAGATAGCTGGCTATCTTTAAATCAACCTCTTCATTAAATTATATATATCAATAAAAGTAAAACAGGAAAACTTATTTTTACATTAAAAAACCTCCAGTCTTTTAGATATTAAAATCGAAGTTTGAGAAATAAAAGAAATAATAAAAAACATTAATAATTATTCTTCAAATATAATATTGATGCTTGATAATATTTATTGTCTATAAAATGCAATATTTTAAATACAACTTTTTTACTAGAATGCACTGCATTTAACGTAGTTTTTATTATCTGCTGTGAAGTTGAAAAAAAATATGTACTCTTGTGGATGTGACGCAATTTAATTTAAAACAAGAAATTATGATAAAAAAAGTAGATCCCTATCTTCCTCAGCAAAAAGCATCATATACTTATTATGCAATCAAGACCAAACAAATTTCTCGAACCCATTAAACTTACTCAAGAAACTAAGTATATACCTTATTATATAATCGTGAATAAGAGATTATTACATACGAGTCATGTTAGCATTAAACTCAACAGGCGTTTGTTGCGTTCAAAATGACGTTGTAACACCAACCATTGCACAGAGAGAGAGAGAGAGAAAAAAAGGGACCCAATGCAAAGATCGCCCACAATATTTTGTCACGGGGCAACAATACCGTCCGGGATTTTAATTCGGCTGGCAAACCTTTCGATCCCCCGACTATTATTGTCCCACACTGTCGGATTTTCATGGGGGACGGGACAAAGTTCGTTTCAGTTTCTATCCCACCGAACCGAGCTTCTGTGTTGAGCACAGATTGGAGCAGAATGGCATGAATGGATCGGCCTCAATGGAGGCCTCTTGTTGTCGCACAATGCCAGTTTCTGGGATGGCATGAAAAAAATATATAATAACACAATAAATAAAAATGGCGGGAGGGTTCTTCCATCACAAACTCGCTGCTGGATCATCGAATCGTTGCTGATACTTTTTTTTGTGTGCGGATTTCAAACAGCGAAAATACCTTGTTGTTGTTTTTGGCTTGACAAAGTAGTAACTTTAAACACTGATTTTTAATCCAATAAGGCTATTGCCGACGCATTTCAATAAAGTATATTTTTAAAGAGTATCTCTGGCATAGATATATTTAGACAACATTTTATTGATGGTCCTTCTAATCAAATTTAAAGATTTAACATATTTTTATTTTTTACTTAAGGATATTAGTTAAAATTTCCTTGGGGTGTAAAGCACCTCATGCGCATAAATGACGGGTTAATATTTTATTTAATTTTAAATTATAATCACTGGGATCGAAAGGGTTAAAGCTGATTTCGAATACTACGACCAGACTGAGACTTCAGTAATTACTGATATTTAATTAAAGCCTTCAAAATACTAAGACTATGGATATCATTTATCAATGAACTATATTGTTAAGAGAAAATTTATTAGTGGCTACATTCTCACACGTTGTAGTACATATAGCTACGAAATGTTGCTTATTACAAGACTGTTTAACACTGATGAACTGCTGTTGTATATATCAAAAACCCATTTATTACCAAAAATGCTAGTTAAAGTTTTGTCAACTTGACCCAGCGATGTACCATAGTGGCTTTTCCAATTTGAACATTGAATTTTGGATTTTTGGAGAGGAAGTGTGTTTGTGTAGGGAAAATGCAAACCGTTAACTTTAACTAGTACAAACTAAGAACTAGATTTGAAATTATATGTACGTGTTAAAAAATTAAAAGGAATAAGTCGCCAAAAATGTTTGATTCATATACGCAAGTGCTTGTCAACTTTCCACTGTAATTAATTTATGATATTTTTGTGTGCTTTATTTAACCTTCTTATGTTTCAATAGCCCTAGTGTGCCTCTAATGGGCCTATACTGCAGCCCAACCCTCTAATGTCCCAATATTTTGTCGATTAAAATTAAAGGTATAAATTCTAAATCGCATATTTGAATGTGTTACATTTGTTAAAACTTACCCCTTGAAACTATTCATTGGGTTGTAATACTGAGAATTCAAAATACCTTATTTATCCATATTAATTTAATGCTGACAATGAAGATTTTTTTTTATATGTGGGGTCATGCACATAACCAAAATATTTTATTAAAGAAACACGTTCAGAGCAGCAGAGACCAGAGAGAGCACACGAGTATGCTCTAAAACAAATAAGGCACTACATTTCGTAATGTGTATATATGCCTACAAATCATTCAAACTAATTTCAACCATTTTGAAGCACTGTAAAATTCCCGAACCAGCTACAATAAATTCATAGCACTAATAATCCAGCTTGTAAATTACGTGTATTAAAACCCCAGCCACAATACTCCTACCACCTAAATGACTGCAGAGACCACCCCATTTTGTAAAAGAGACTCAACAACCAGTTCAACTCCACTCTTCAGCTTCAACAAGAGACTGAATTTGCCACCACTCTCCGTGTAAAGGCGGCCATTGTGTCCCACCATTGCATCCGCCCTATTGAGGGGACTGAAAAGGCTTAGGGCCTTTGTGAAGGCCTTCTGTCCAAAGTTAGGCCCGCGAAGACGCGTCGTTAGGGTAAGGGCATGCATTGAAAAGTCTATGGGGGCACGTTTCGTTGCTGAAAAGAGCCCCGCTGTAGGCAGCGATTTGGGCATGTGCCACCTAATGCAAGCGATGGGTCGACAAGATTGTAAGTGATTCAGAAGAAAGTTTTTTATTTTTATTTTAAGGTTGATTTATTAGTACATAAAAGATAGAATTTAAAGTTCATAACTTCTCTTCAAAGCAAGGCGTGCCTTAAAAAATGAATAGGACACAAACATATGGTGCAGTGAAGAAGTTTTTGCTATCCGCGATGGCTAACTAAAACTAAATCCAATTCTCCATTGAATCCCAATCCCATCAATACAAGTAGAACATTACAACTTACTTTTTCCTAAAAAATCCGCATCCAAAGGATATATGAGAAAATGTACTTCTTATAGCTCTTGTTTTATTATACCAATACCTACTTTTGTTAAAGAATTGTTTAAAAAAGCCATGACTGATTTATTTCAAATGTAAAAGTAATTTTAACAAATTTGTCAGATAAGCGTTTGTCAAAGCAGCTCAGAGCAATAGCATTGGTTCTGTAAAGTACGTGAATATTGGTTCATAATGGTTGAAAAGGGACATTGTGAGTTGAGGTTTAGCCTACTGAATAACTATGCACGCAGATAATTGAGTTACACGTACGAACGTTTTGTATAATTCTTTAGCACTTGATCTGTAAGTAAGGTCCTATAGAGATACTGCTATTGATAGTCCTACGTTGTCCATCTTACGTGTTGACTTGTGGAAGCCCTTAAAAAGCTTTTTATTTTGCATTAAACTAATTTCATTTTTTTTAATTTAAAGAAAAAGATGACTTTTTTTAATGATCTCACACTTTTTCAATCCCTAATCTTACCACGCGATCGTCTATTTTTTTCTTAATTAAGTCTTCATAAAGGTGAGACAAAGTGAAAAAGCATTTTCTCTAAATCCATTCAAATTATTTACCCTTTTTAAAACGAAAAGAACCATATTTTTTGGAACCGGGTATCCCGGGTATATATTCCGGCAACATATATATTATATAACATATATTATAACATATATTATATTTAACATATATTATTATAACATATATATTCCGGCTTATGTGTTTGATCAGAGACCCGCTTAGCCTTCGTCAAGTAAGACAGACGCATAAAGAATTTTTACTGTCACAGAGAACGGAAAGTACACCCAGGGCGAAGGCGGGAATCGAACTCGTTACAGCTAGCAGACTGCTAGCGTTATGTTCCAAAACACTCGGCCATCCGGGCCCCTCCGGGTATATTAAAAACAATAGCTTAAACCCATTAAGTCATATTGGTGGGGGCTCAATGTCCCATTAAGTAATTTTCATGCAGAATTATAATAAACAGTATTGATCTAGTTATTTAGTTTTTATGAATTAAAAATTTGACTTGTTTGCAGATTTAAATATTTTCAAAAGCAATATCATATAAATATAATGTATCAGACTTTCATTAACTTTAGGTTCCAAAAAATCATGGAATCAACCCACGGGGGCTTATACAACAATTCGGCTTTGCTGAGGCAAGAAGGCTGCTGCAATATTTAAAAAAAAATGAAATAAAGCAAATAAGATTTGACTCCATTAATAAATCTGAAATACACAGTTAAAGATTTTAGTGTAGTGCTTTAGTGATTTTAGTGTAGTCAAATTTATGGTTTTATCACAAGCTTAGTAAATTCCCTCTTTAAATAGTGCTGTCAGCTAAAAAAAAATTATAGGATTCCGATACAATCTTGCGCAAATCTTTTTAACAATGTATTACATAAATAAAATTTAGTTTTTTTCCCCAAGCGCCATTTAATTAATTGCATATTCAATATTGTGTATTGATATATTTGTGTGTCGAATAATCCATGGTAGAAAAGCATTTGACAAAGGGTAGACAATAAAAAAAATCCAAACATTATTAATGAATATGAAATATTTAAAATAAGACTTTTTTCAAAGGAAGCATTTTATTAATTACCTACTCAAACTTGCTTATTTATGTGTGTCAAACCATATATGGTAAAAAGCACTTGACAAAGGGTAAACAATAGAAAAAACTATTAATTAATATGAAATATTTTATATTAAAAATTAGACTTTCTCAAAAGAAGCATTTTATTAATTACCTACTCAAACTTGCGTGTTTATGTATCAAACCATCTACGGTAGAAAAGCACTTGACAAAGGGTAAACAATAAAAAAACCTATTAATTAATATGAAATATTTATTAGTTAAAATTAGGTTTTTTTTTCGAAAGACGCATTTTATGAATTACCTACTCAAACTAGTGTGTTTATGTATCAAACCATCCATGGTAGAAAAGCACTTGACAAAGGGTAAACAATAAAAAAAAAGCTATTAATTAATAGGAAATATTTACTAGTTAAAACTAGACTTATTTTTCAAAAGAAGCATTTTATTAATTACCTACTCAAACTTGTGTGTTTGTGTGTCAAACCATCCATGGTAGAAAAGCACTTGACAAAGGGTAAACAATAAAAAAATATATTTATATAAATGTCCCCAAGTTCCTTTACGGATTCAGCAAATCCTGCATCGCCCTGCAGTCGTGAATGGCGGACCACAAAGGCCTTTATTCCCTTCCATGGGGCTTATGGAATAGTGTAAAAATATGGCCCTGGTCTCGCATTGTGCCGCTTGAATGTGGAGTGCAGCTGCCATAGAAAACGGGGGCTTTCTTCCTTCAAGTATGCGAAAGACTGCCAATGTTTACAAGATTCGAAAATTTTGGTTATCAAAAGAGAAGAGATGGATGTGGGTATGGAAAATGAAAAAAATGTTTGATAGAAAGTATGGCGTTCGAAAAGTTGACAACGAAGTACACAATACGATGCGACTGATACTTAACTACCTTCCATGACGATCAAAAGGGCAACTGATGCGGTGAGCCATATTGTTGTCTACAATGGCAGCGTTAAATAGCTTTTTAAAAGATCAAAAGTATTCACCATTGTGAATGTTTTTTATGTGGCCTTTTTATAACACCCTGAAAGCCTTTTTTAGCTTTTTTGTGTGGTTTTGTGAAAGGTGCGATGATAATGCTTCATAATTGTAGAGCAATTTCGTTCGATGGTTTTCAAACTGTATATTTTATCGAGTTTGCGTAAGTGCGCCCATTAAAAATATTTATGGACCTTCACCTATGAAGTAGTATTTGAACAACAAGAATATTTGATAGCTAGTAGCATACTACTTTCTATCATTTATACTTTAAAGTTAACCAACTGCCTATCAAACAGTCGAAAATATCATTATCAAATAGTTTCCTCGACCCTTTGATTTCCAGTCCTACTTTAGGTGAGGTCTACAATTTGGTAAATAATGTAAATTATAATTTTAATCTACAAAATATTCCTAAAACCATACAACATTGCAAATAAAAGAAATTTCAGTATTGCGTCAGTTTGTGGAACCTTACATGTGGGTAATTTGATTCTAGGTACTCGGTATAATATATTTTGAAAGGCTCTAAGTAAAACAAAAGAATATTTTTTGAGCAGAAATATTTAAAATTCCTCAATTTAAAAGATATCAACAGGATTTATTTTATTATTTCTTCCCCATCAATAGATCTTTGATTTATAGTTCCTTAGAAAAAATGTCCCTAACTGTTGAAAACCCTTATATTTCAGGAAACAGAAAAGAAAATTAGTTTATAGGTAAGAACTGATATACAGAGTTTCTGAAAAATGCTTATAAAAAGAAAGCTAATAAACAGAAATCAATTACATTGGTCTTAAATTAAAACTATAGATATGTATATCAAAATAAAAGAAAAAACAGAAAATCGTAATTTTTGACCCAAACACCCATCCGACTCCCCTTAAATGAAAGAAGAGAAACAATTTATTGTATTTTACATCAAGTGTTTTGGTACTGCAATATTATAATATGCAAACCAGTATCCAAGCACTACAATAAAAATCAGTTAGGAAACAATAGCTTCTACTAATGTTATTATTGAATAGTTTCATTTAACCTACATACTTTACCTACTAGTATTGCTACTGTAACTAAAATGTATTTGTAATCATTTTTATTAAAATAATCTTAGTTGATTTCCTGCTAGTGTTGCGAAACAGAATGTCTTGAGAAAACATCTTGATGTAATAATAATTACAGAAAAATCTGCTTTCGTTCCACCGTCATATCACGCAAAATTATATAATATATGATTCAAATACAGCCAGATAAGTATAAAATTAAGTTCATATTGGATAGAGTTTCTATCATAGCTTCCCAAAATATTTTTTATTACGCTATTCTGCAATAAAATTTTGACTTTTTATCTTCTTCTATATATTTTATATCTTATTTTTATACCGATATTATACATTCTATTATATGTGAGAATACCTACCCAAAAAGTTTTCAAATTATTCCAGTATTACACTAATCTGTAAATTCTGAAATAAAATTCTTATTGAAGTCTATGTAGAAACAATTTCTATTCCGAAAGATGATGCCGCAAATTAAATAATAAATCTCTATATGCAAACAAATCAAATATCAATTTTATGTGTTATAACATTTGTTTTACTCTAAATTAAAGCTTAAAAAATATAAAATGGTTACCTAAACTAATTCAGTTTATAGAGGGGATGACTTTCAACGTTTGGGGCTTAGAACACAAGCAAGTTTGGGATAGTTCGAATGTGTTATTTTTATTAGAATATTTTTTTGTGGCAGCTAATTTTTCCTCGTTAATATTCTTGTTTTAACAAATTTGAGGGGCTACTTGAAATGTAGGCGAAACTTAAATTTTTTTCATCCCTAAATTCATTTCCTCCCCAAGTGAAGTCCATGCCTCCAGTCCAGTAGCAGAAATCTCTCTTTGCAAACCTATTAGATTTCTGTCACAGTAGGGGGCGGACTGGCATAGGGGGATGACGAAGGGCAGAAGAAAGGCCCAGGTGTTCCAAAACCTCCCCCTTCGACCCCCCCAACACAAGAAACTAAATGGGGTCCGAGCCAAGCCTTCCAATCCATTCGTCTTGGCCCTGTAAAACCTGTCATTCTTGCTTTTTGTTGTGTGCCTTTGGGGGGGACTTGCACCCCCCAACGACATAAATGGAA
>CM043113.1:24447063-24696304 GCA_023701765.1 Hylyphantes graminicola | reverse complement strand
ATTGTATCTACTGACCAGTTGAAATGATACATCATTTACATTAATACACCTAAAATCTATTGCGAAATTCTTTTTTAATATCCACTTTATACGTTTCTTTGAACGGTTGTTAAAAATAACCTCTTAAGACCCGACATAATCCTGCACGTATATTCTTAATCTAAACATACTTTTCATACAAATATATGCTAAAAAGTATGTTTTTCATAGAAATTTAAAAAAATTATGTTTAATAGTTACTTAGGGACGCGCCCTAAACTCTAAAATTACAAAATTTTTGTGCTAATGCAGCAAAAAAGACTGTTTCACTTATTTGAAGTTATTAAAAATTTAACATTGTTTTTAATGCAAACTGCCTTTAAAATTAACTGCTAAAATAACTTTTAAAAAAATAAATTAAACTCTAATATCGTATTGACCTTCGTTCAGCTTCATTTTTTTAATAAATGACTGATACCAGTAACCAAGGGCTGAAAACTGATATTTGGATCTTCTTTCGAAACAGGTCAATTTCGGAACTAATTAACGTGTTAATTGTTTGTGGGGAGGTTTTAAAAAGTGTCTCCAAATGGGGACGCCAGGTCGCAAGAAGATAAAATAGATAAATTCTGTGCTCGTTTTAATATATTTTTCTTCAAAAGTTGAGCATTTTAGTTAAGTTTACTCTTAAACGTTTAGTTAAGTTTACTCTTAAAACAAATGAGCAATTTTAACTCAATCCTAGTTAATTTTCACTCCTTTCGGTGTCGCAAATGCACTTCCCCTATAGGAGTGGATTTCACTCTTTTGTTTTGTTAAACCTCCAACAATCTTAACAAAAAACGAGCTATTTTAAGGCGATTACGAGCTATTTAGGATTTAATTTTACTCCTTTTCAGTGTTGAAAATGCACTTCCTCTATAGGAGTGAATTTCACTCTTGTTTTAAGAGTGTAGAAAGTCATTTAATACATTTGCAATGCATCCTATTAAAATATAATTTGCCATATCTATTCTCATGTATATCCTAAATCGGAAGTTACTATTTTAAGTGGCACAAATGCATCCATCTTACAACTGTTACGCCTTCTGTAATTAGCATTGGAACTATTAAGCAGCTGCTTTGAACGTCGTCAAAATTTCGACGGCGATGTTTGAAAGCATTCACTTTCTATAAGCCCGCTTCGAACATGAATATTTCCATATTACATTCATTTGAATACGAGTTTGAAATCTTGGAATTAGCATAACAAATCACTTTTCATAGCTTATGATTTCTATTTTGCCTTGAGGTAGACGATAAATTTTGATTTAAAGGGAATTAAATTGTATTAGAATCTTACGTCTTTATGCAGTGAAACGACTGAAACATGTACGAACGAATTAAAAACATACGGACAGAGCCTTTATAAAAGTTTACGCCTTGCACTTTTTACGCCATAAACGTACGTGTAGAAGCTAAAAGTTTATTTTAAATAATTTTTTTTTAATTTATGGTTGTTATTAAAAAGATTGGAGCATAAATTTAAGAGAAATCGGTGTCTAAACGCTGCGCTGGTAAGATTACACGATTTGTCACACTGCGTCACTTGAAACAAGCCATTTGATTATTTCCAGACCATTCCTTAAAATTCAATTTAACATTTTTGAGGAATCCGCCTTTGGCTTAAAATATTACAAGAAGAATTCCGAAAATTCTTAGAAATGCGATACAAAGCTTTTGAATAAAAAAATACTTAAAATGCTACTAAGCATCAAAAGAATTCACTTACGTTTCTTTCAGCGGAAAATGGAGACTTCTGTTAGCGAGCGTGTTTAGTAAAAATTTCCGGAACGCTTTGACGAAAACTTATGTGGGTTTGCCTCGTGCCCATGTTTTACAGGAAATTGCAAACGTCAAAAACGGCATTCACTGTGGTTAGTTGATCGTTAAATGGGAACTAATGTTGTATAAAAGGTCTTTTGTTTGGGCAAATAAGGTTTTTGGGTTTTTGCTGATGGCAATGTTCTCTTTAAATGACATATCTGATCTTTAATTACGAATGCTAATACTTTAAAGTTTAAGCTTCAGTTAGAAAACTTAATTAGATACCTTATTTAGTTTGGGAAACGTATTATATTTCGAAGTCAGAAAAGTCGGAGGAAACTATAAATTTGTATTGATTGTACAATTAAATTTGATTTTACTGGTATTTAAATAGATCTTTTAGTTGATTTTAAATGAGTATTTATCTACTTTTAAAAGACCATTTTGTGCAAATTAAAAATTTAAATAATAACAAGGGGTATAATACTGAAAATCCTAGTTTAAATTAAGCATTAAAACATTAATTAAAAATTAACTGGAATAGTGTAATAGCTATAGCGTAAAAATATAAAAAGAACTTTTCTTATACACAACCTCCTAATGAGTTTCGTACAAAATATTTTATTTAAGTTAATATTTAAACCATAGATTAGGTACTAAGAAAAGTATCTTTTCACAAAAGTAATGAAAAATACATTTTAAACAGCTATTTTTCTCTACTCTAATCATTGTTAATGCTTTCGTAGGCAGCAGCACTTTAGATTTTGTTTTACGATATTTTGTTTAAGTAAAACATTCTAAGAAACATGTTTTTTTTACCTTAAATTGTAAAAGAGCAATTTAATAAACTAGCAAGCCTCTTGAGACTTACTGCGTATATTTTAAAGAAGCGTTGGCCATATTATAAGACAAAAAGTAAAATTCGAGAGTAACTTGAAGAAGTCAGGGGAATAACGTGCTAAGTGACAAAAGATGAAAACAAGAAAATGAACCAGAAAGTGTTCCTTTGCATTTAAATATACTAAATACATCATAACAAAAGGTAGAAATTATACTTAATGTAAAATTTATGAAAAGGGGACTCTTAAACTTTAAAGGAAAGATTAATATGTTCTTTTTCATAAAAATCTCTTTTGTTTTCAAAAATATCACTTAGAACGTTCTTCCACTAAGATCTTAATCTCTAAATGAAAAAGCTCTCTAATCGAGTTCAGTTTGGTCCTATTGTAATTACATTTGCTTTGGTAATAATTCGATCTATTTCAATTAAAAAAAACTACTGAACTTGTTGAATTTTGAACAGCAAATGTTTCATAGCATGTTTTTCATATTTTTTCTCTTATATTTCGTTTCTTTGGCTTATTCTCTTAATGTTGTTTTCAGACTGTGTATTTTATTGTACTTTAATCTGCAGATAAGTTTTATCTAACAATTAAAAAAAAGTACTGAATATAAAATATCCGCTCAATAAAAAATATCCTAAATACTAAATTTCCAATGTTATTTTTTTACCTTATATTGACTGTGAAATCAAAACAGCCAATGTAATCGCGAAGGGCAAGAATGAAAAATGGAAACTTACGTCATCCGAAGCAACCCAATTATAGTCCATTAAAGTTTAGTCATTTTAGAATTGTAACTTTATGTTATTGTACATAACTATCTTTAGTGACTTACATAATTGGATGCATTGTGATTGGCATTGTTGTTATTGGGTAAAATATCTTTTTATTTACATTAACAAATATCACATGCAAAATAGGTCTGATTTGTGCCTTTAGTAAGCGTTACAATAGTTGTGTTTTTGAGAAGTTTAATGCAACAAGGAACTCATTTAAATTTAACGAGCCATAAAAGTCTTTGGGTTGCAACATGCATCGTTTCACCAATCGTCTGGCCGTGGTTGGTCAAATTAAGTTTAACATAAGCACTATAGAGTTACACGAACTACTAGACGCACTGGAGATGCACGTCATAATTTAAAATCGCAGTCAAGTGACGTGCCGACACCTTAGTATGCACCCGAAGCAACTTTTAGGAGCGATATTTTTCGGGACTTTGGAGCAAATTTAACATGCACTCCTTCTACACTGTGTATATTAGAACCCTAAATATCACGTCATGTGCAGCAAAGAAAATTACAACTAATATTTATCTGTAACTTTAAGGGTCATTATTACTTAAAAAATAACATTAATTTCACAGTATGGTTTTCAAATAGTCAAAAATCAACTTAGACAAAATAATGCATAATTGAATAATATAATAAATTTTAAATAAAAATTATAAATTATAATAAAATTAAAAATTATAAATTATAAAATTATAAATTATAAAATTATAAATTATAAAATTATAAATTATAAAATAATAAATTATAAATAATTATATTAATCATAATGAATAATATAATAAATTATCTGTTAGAGACAATCTTTTATTCCATATTTTTGGAATAATTTGCCAACATATATTTATCCCCAATGAATAAATGCAGTGAAAAAATACTTCTCGTGTGATCTAACAGCCAAAAATTTTATTTTTAGATTAATTTTAAAATGCGTAATTTATTAAAATAAAACGATAATTTCCTGTGTGTTATTGGTTAAATTACTTAATTAGAGCAAATTTGGAAATAATTGTTTTGCATAAATTAATTTCTGACGAATTCCAACTAAAATATTCCAAATAATTTTCCTTTTTTTCGTCACGTGGTACGGAATGAACCAATCACAAAATCCTAACTTTCTCGATTTGACTATTAAAATTATAATAGGTTAATTTTTTTAATTATATTTTTAAATGAAACGCTAATCTGTAGTTCTTGGTTAAATTACTTAATCAGTGTAAATTTTGAAATAATTCACTAACATAAACTAATTCATAACGAGAAAAGATCATTCCAAACAATGTTCTTTTTTCGTCACGTGGTAGGCTTTGAACCAATCACGAAACCCTGACTTTCTCCCATCCTCTCTTCCCATCGCTCTTTCATTCAGTTTCGGAATTGACGTGAAACAGGTTGCAAGTTTTCCACCCGTTGTACTTCGGCGAAGTTTTTTGAGAAAAAAAATACTTCACAACTTTTTATATATTATGTAATGAATAAGTTTTTGTCAGTTTCGTATGAGATTGATTGTTGAAATTATTATGTGACTCAGTTTTGTTTGTGCTTAATCAGATGGCTTAAGGTAAGTTTATTTTTTGATTTATTATTGAATGTAAAAACGTGTTTTTGTTGACATTTGTAGCGATAAGTAATTTTTTTTAAAAAATGCATCATAAAATTTTAGTATTTTCTTAATTTTTGATGTTGTGTGAATGATGTACTGTTTCGAAAGCTGGTATTAGTAAAAAGTGATACTTGTCCCTGAAATATAAGTTTGAAAGCTGTATTATTTTTAATAGTATTGATATAATTTATTAAGATGGGTATAAGTTTAATTTATATTTTCTAGAATCAATTGCAGAATTGTTTTTCGTATATTAAGTCCGTTAAGTTTACTGTGTAATATTTAAATAATTTATTTTTTTAACACTATCTCTAAAACAAGCTTTATATACCCGGAGTTATACGGGTGCACCTTAATTATATATCAGACAGCTATAATTTAGTGACGGGCATTAATTTGATGATCTATGTTACGTTGCTGAGTTCAGAAACTGGGCAAATCCGAAAAGTATCCCGCTTCAACAAAACTTGCTACGTATAGCAAATTTACTTAAGTTTTTCGTGATTGCCAAAGGTCTTTAACAAACGACCTATTTATATCCTAACAGTATTCAAAAAGGGGAAAACTGAAATCTGAAAAAAATAAAATTGGATCGTAATAATATATCTCAAGTAATTATATAGCTAATTTGTATTTGTACTTTCAAATCATTCATCAAGTATCTTGGACAGCTAGTTGTAAATAGTTTTTTATTTTAGAAATACTCCGAAATATTAAATAGAAATACGTGGCAGCAAAATTCTATACATAAAATAGTAGAAATCGGTTTAAACCAACCAAAAAGTAACTTCCATCCGAATTCAACTAAGTGTAATAACATTTAATTAAAAACCATTTTCCCTATCAATGAAAATTAGATGAACCTTCATATATCTCCATGCATAAACATATAGAAAGTTAACTCGAGTAAAGTAATTCTGACGAAGCATTGAAATAAAGGTTTTAAATAAATACATAAAAAATAATATTCAAATTAAAATCTTACCACTTGCTTAGACTTGTTTTTTTAGTTTCTTATTTTGCAAGACCAGAGTTCTCAACTGTACTTCGTGTGTATGAAATCGACTTTTGAAAACACAACTTTCGAACGAAAGTTTGCAGGAACTCTTGTAGTAGTAGCAGATAACTTCCCCGTTATATTCTGCCTATTTTGACATCTTTCATAAATCTCTACATTTTACGATTCAAACTTGGATAAATTTCAGACAAACAGCTTGAGCTCGAAGAATTGAAAAATTAAAAATGCGGGGACAGTATTAGTTTATATACTTCTTAAAAATATAAAGTAAGAAACTTTTTACAAATTTGTTCTTACAATTGAAGGGAAACTTACTTTCAATGAAGAGAAATTTTCAGTTAAAAAATATAAGAAAACAATGAAAGATAATTAGCATCCTTCGCTTAAATGTTAAGTCAAGAATTAAAGTTTAATTTAAAGTAAAATTTTATATTGAAGTAAACATTCAAACAAAGGAGGATTTTAGTTAACATTTTAAGTTAATTAAACTTTAATTAAAATAGTTTATATCGTAAGTCAGTATAAAATTATACCATGTGCTTATTTCGTAAGAATTTAATTACCATATTTAGTAGAATAATATTTATTTTACTAGATTCACATTCATTCGGTATTTTCGGTATTTAATGAGCAAACATATTGTGAAATCGAATATTGAGATTTCGCTCTCAATTACCATTAAAGCTCCTTTAATGAATGACTCATTGAATCTACGAAGGATACGAATATTATATTAGTGCTGAAAAGAGAATGAGCAAAAATATAAAGTTAATTATAACGATTTCTAATTATATACCTTAATTATTATGACTTTTTTTACATCGAATAAATATATATTTTTTATGCGTCTTTATTACCTCATTACGGGCTTAAGTGTTAATTGGGTGCGCCATTTTGATTTATTAACAATTTAATCTTCAAGTGAAGGAAGCAATAAATTGATTAGGAAAAGAAGCGAGTTGATAGTTCTTTCTTATGTAACAGTACAGGCCAATCACATACTAATTAAATACTTAACTAGCAAAATTCGTTAGGTTTTTTTTTTGTTAAATAAAAAATTGTGAAATTAAAGCTTAAATTTAATGTAGACACATTAAAAACAGAATAATAGACGTTTAATAAGGGTCATATTTCATTTTTTAAACTTTATATTGCAATGTAAGTTATGTAGAAAATAAAATTCGGCTTAAAAACATTTGAAACATATAAATATTAGAAAATATTTTAGGATCTATAAATAGCATTTTTTAGAGAAGCTATGCCTTAAGTTTCTCCCTAAAAATAACCTTTAATGCACCCTGCCTACTTAGCAATTTTTCAAAAAGTGACATAATTGGATAAAATAGCAAAGATTTATGAACCGAGACAAAAAAAAATATGGAAACAATTTAATTTGTTTTTATTTTCTCATAATTGATTATTGCTTTATTATTTTTTTTATTAAAACGGAATACATTAGAATATTTTTTCTTTGTTCAGAATTTCTCTTTTAATATTTGTCGTCAGATTTAGTAATTCTGTCCTTAAGCTGATTAAAACAATTACGTATTAAAGAAAGGTAAACAAAAAAAAATTCACAATTAGTAAAATATAAAAATCCTGAATATCAATAAAAACTTTTATTCCAAACTCCTCACCGGTTTATGCAATTAATAAAGATTTATTCAATGATCAAGATATATTTTTTTACCTTTGTGAGTTGAGATCTCTTCTTCTGCAAAATTGATTTGATAGAATACTTTTTCAAGTGTTGAAATAACCGTTTTTCTATAACATTTCTGCAACAAAAATATTCTTTGGAAGTGATATTTTTTTCTGGCGTTCAAGTTTGAGATAGCTATGCTTCTGAAGAATTGTATCTATTTTTCAATGTGTCAACTGAAATCTGAAATTTTAAACTGAAAGCGAAAGGTCTATCATATCTTAAACAGTTTATTTTAACAAAATGAATAGCTTTGTAAGATTAAACTGAAAATATTGAAGATAATTATTGAGGAGAAACATATTTAATTAAATTTAAGTTTGTAAAATTAGTGGGCTGAAGAGGATATTTACTTTTTAATTAAATATATATATACGAGGTCAGGTGTGTAAATGAGATATTAAAGTATCCGACGCAAGTTTAAAATCCAAAGTATAACACGAGATATGAGGCAGACTTTAATGAAAATTTTAAAATTATATTTAATTTAATGCAAAAAGAAGGAAATTTTGAGTTTTTCCTAGAAGAACAAGACTTTAATCATCAATAAAGCAAAAAGAGGGTTACTAAAATTCATAAAGATATAGAGAAGAAAGTTTCTCTTAATTTAAATTAGATTTAGGAACATTGAAGTTGGTCATTTCAAAACCAATAAGTATTCAGAATATTCACAAACTAATATTTTACTATTTTTTTCTTATGGTTTTAGGATGGAAAAGTTGATTTGAATAACCACTGGGAAAGAGCGCGTATATGAGAAATGCACCATAAATGAATTCGGTTTCATATATCTACAGTAGACGACGTTGTAATCGCGTGACTTTTAATTATTAACTTATTTTTTGATTTGTGAAATGCGCAAACCTTATGTATTAGTTATTATAATTTGTTTAAATAAATAATTGTTATTTCGACAATACAGCACTGTATATAACTTAACTATTGTTATTTTTTCTGTTGGCTGTGGCGTTTTAAATTTAGTAGATACTATTTTAACCTCTTAAAGATCGGGTAGTTGTCGGCCATAAATGTGCCTATTTCGATTTTATTGAGTCGTTACGTACTAGGCGCTCCAGCCTTTTTCGTTTCAATTAGTGGATTTTAGTTACTTTTTATATTATTGGTGTACTACAACCAGGGTTCGAAATTATAAGTCAATCTTTAATTTGGAGACTTCAAAACAAATTTTGAAAAAAAAAAAATTTAAACGTTGCAAAAAAATAAGGAAATCACAAATCTTCAGCGATTATCAAATTCTCAAATCGCTGAAATGATCATAAATTTGCATAAATTCGGCAGTCCCAAAATCGCACAACTCTAGCGATTTTGTAAATTGCGATAAAAGATAAAAAGAACACTAGTATCATTTTGATATTTGATTCGGGTTTATTTTCCTTCCCACGTAGAATGCAAAACTTTTGAAATGTAATATCTGGCACAACAAAAAATCTGATATAAAATCAGTTCAAACTATCTGTTTCTTCTTAATGCAATATTAATATAAAAGTTAAATAAAATGAAGGAATGAACCAATTTAGTAATCCACGATTTTTCTGAACATTTCTTTCTTTTTTTTTTTTTTTTTGCTCAACAATATTTATTTTGATTAAAATGCAAAATCTTTCAGAAATTCCGAAATGAAATACTTTCGCATTACATGCGTTTTGAAGTTTTCTTAATTTCAAACTTGAGTTTTGCTTTCCATACTTTAATTGAAAACACACAAGTTTGGACTTTGTATTTAACGATCGATTAGGTTAATTTTGTTCTTACTCTTACGTGACACAAATCTTCATAAAATTGCCAAGTTAAATTAATATTTCTTTATCGAACTTCAGTAATTTTTTTTCCTGGATGAAATTAATTAAAGGAGTGTGGCATTTTTCAATATATGAGTAAATGCTTTTTGTTCATTCACAAAAGACGACACTTTTTATCGATCTCAATTTTTTTTTTACATATAGAGATATTTGTGTCAATGAACATATTACTTTATTCTTCTAAAATAACAAGTTTCCCCATTTTTATAAACTTAAAGTTTAGCATATCTTCTTATTTATATATAACGATAAAAAAATTTAACTTTTTTCATAAATTTTAAATTTAATACCTTATTACGGCTTGCAAGAACCTTTTTTTTTTAACGTACCTGAGTGTAAATGAAAAACTTTAAACCTCATTTTGCTGTTTTCTCCTTTTTGTCACTTAACACGTTCTTTCACAAAGCTCTTCATTTGATTTTCTAACAATCGTATTTCATTTATGAAAAATCACATGATTTTGAGAAAATAATTTTACTGCGAAACGGAACGATATAGGAACTACTCAAATTGAAAAAAAAAACTTTTGTATTTAATAAAGATTCTCTATATATGAATGTACATAATTAGAAAAAAAAATCTGGTTATTTAAAAAAAAAGAGTTTTACCATATCTTCTAATAGTTGAGATAATTTTCAATGCTTGATATTATCTAAGAATTATTTTACGAAGGGGCATGTTTCACGTCATGAGTGGCAACAGTTCCAGAGTTCATGTTACATTTGTTTGCATATGTTTATTGATTATACACAAAAAAAATATCTATTGATTAATACCAATATTTTTATACAATATACAATACCAAAATTATTTATTAATACAATATTTTATTACCTTACTGAAACGAATATTTTGAACTTTTCTTCTTTACATGTTTTTCCCTGTTCGTGTATTACGTTTAATTGATGCCCCCCATAATTTTGCCTAACTTCTCCTCATAATGAAATCTTCTCATCCAAAGATTTCTGACAACAGTGATGTTTTGCTTACTTGAAATTCAATCGAATTAAAACCAATAAAGTTAAGAGAGAAGTAATACAAAAAAGTTGCACTGAAGAACTCTAAAATAAAACTCATTCGGCAACAAAATTTATCATGTTCACGGGGAAATTGAAACACGAAAAGACAAAAATGAAAACATGAGATTTACACCATGTTAATGAACCCCATTGTTTATTCCCGTTTCCCAAATAAGTTTGAGATATTATTCTTTTAAAAATGCCATTCATAAAGATTAAATTCTCACCAATATCTAACATTAAATTATCATTTTTAGGCTTGAGTTTCTTTTATTATAAATGTACATAATATATCTCCAAGTATATATTTAATCAGAGCACTAAAACTTATATATTAAAATATTTTGTTTCTAAAAATATTTTAAATTCACAAAACATTTATGTTTTTTCAATAACGAGTAATAAATGTTGCAACAATCAAATTTTCCAAAAAATAGCACAGCCTAACAGCAATACAAAAACTTAATTTTAGTAGAATACATTCCAATGTTCAATTCATAAGATTTTACATTGACATTTTTTAAAACCAAGATATGCTTAGTGGAAATGTATGACAATAGAATAATTTCTAAATAAAAATTCATATAAAAGAAAAATTAAATTCAAGAAAAACGCATGGTGTATCGGATAAATATTTTCGAAAGCATTATTTTACGCATTTACAATACATTGCGTTTTACAGATAGAAAATAAACTTTGTTTTATTTTCTTAAATGATGAACAATGATAAACTAATACTGTTGTTTTGCTTACAAAAGTTTGTTTTGTGCTCTTTTAAAGAATTAAACGATTAAATTTTTTTTGTCAAAGCAACAGCAAAAAATTAAATTATGTTTAGATAATTTAATTTATGAACACACACAATTATTTATTGTTGAGTAAGCACATAGTTAATTGGTATATTTAGTGATATGAAGAAAACCGAAAACGTTTCTGAACAATAAATACTTTCTTAAAAAATTTCGTTGGTGAAATATATTTTAACGTCAACAGTTGTAAAATTAAAACTTAAAAGTTAAATTCGTATTTTCTCTTGAATATAGGCAATGTTTAGGAAAACTTTTAAATTCGATAAACTATTATTTAAAAATTTACTTTTTTCATAGCTTTTAATTTATTAAGAACCGATTCTTTTGCTTGCTTTCTTTGCACCAAATGTTACCTTAAAAATAGACTGACCCGTAATCCCGTAATCGTCTCCCTCTAATGAAGAATGACAAATTGAAATTCGATTAGAATTATTCGTATATTTGAATAATCAAGCTACTTATCTCCCGAAAAGGATGAAAAAGACAGCGTTGTAAGAGAAAAATAGAATGTTTCAGAATTTTCTCTATATCTATTGAATAATGTTACAAAAGCCGAATCGTTAGAATAACACTGTTTTATTTTATAGACGTAAAGGGGCATTTTAATATATAACGTAGCATTATATGTCGGTTTGCACAGTTGAAATATCATTCGTCAAATGTTTGCAATACATCAGAAAAAATACATTTCAGAGTTTTCAAATCTATTGAATAATGCTACAAATGCTTAGTTGTTATAATAGACCCTTTTATTTTATACACATAAAAGGGCCTTTTAAGTGTATAAAGTACCATTATGTGTCTGTGTTTGCACACTTAAAATATCACTCGTCAATGGTTAGTCGAGATATTCTGAAGCTTATAATGTGTTAGACACATGAAGAATACGTGCCTATAAATCAGCTTTTGTTGGCAAATAAAATCTGAACATTTCAGGACTGGGACGATTGAAAATTGAATGGGACGGAGTCGTCAATGAACAAACCGTTTATCTTAGTTATACTTTGGAGAATGAGTTTTGCAACTCGAACCTTCAAAAGTATATGTCAGTTAAAGTCTGTTTATTATACACTAGCTTTATATATATACCCGACCCTACATGGGTTTACCATTAGTAATGGTGATGTGCATTTTAAGTAAGCTTTTGTTGTGTGCTAACTAATCCTTATATCCACTGGTAAGTACATCAAGATACATTCCCATGTTACCATTATTAAAAAAATGGATGTCCGATTAAGTACAGGCACTTCGAGACTTTTGAGAGCTTCTTAGTGTAGATAACAGTTACAAAGTAACAGTAACAAAATTCCAAGTTTCATAAACAGAGAATAATCAGTCCCAGTAGGATACAATTAAGGATCAGAAACAGTTTACCAGATTACCTGCTGCTGGTGCTAATTCGTAACAACTGCTATGTGTAGATATAATTGACCTTTCGGAGAAGTATTTAGCAGATTTGGAATAATTATCGCCATTCCTTACATGGGACATAGTGGCATATCTTATATCGCCAAATTGTCGACATGTCAATTGCATGTCAATGCAATTATTGATTCACGTACTTCTGTAACTTCCAAGTCTGTACCATACGTTACAAAACAACAAAAAAAAAAACGAAACATACATGCATTATTTTTATGGTTGGAAAAATTCTATGAAGTACAAACTCTTTAGTTTTTTTTAAATATTCTACCATAACTTCATTCCTAACCATTTGTTTAAAATCATTAAATTCAATTCGAAAACATAAATAAAAAGGGCTGAGTAAATATGATCAAATATAACAAAATTAAATATATATATTAAATAAATCAAAAATAATTATATTTTTAAAAAAAATCTTATAAATTAATGATATTACGTATTTATACTTACTCTTCGCTCATGCTAAAATTTCTTTCAAATTAAAATAACCAGGTTCCAAGTTTTGAGTGACAACAAAAATGCTCGATGAAAACAAATTCTTTCTGGAGCATCGATTTATGTACAATATACTTGGGGACAGAACTCCAATAAGAGAACTGCCGATGGAAGTTCAATAATGGAAACAGGAATAAACTACACAACACCTGAAAAATCCAATTGGAAAAAACTGCAATATATTCTATGCTTATACAACAATGCACTATGCTACTCCTATAAATAAATTGATTCAAACTGCGGCCTTATACACCTCAATAGATGCGATTTAAAAAAAATTGCTTCTGAAATGACGCCTTCAGTACAAAAGAACTAAGCTCCTAAAATTTAATATCTATTCTTAAGAGTTTTGGCTGGTCGTTGAGCTATGAGTCAGTCAGAACTTTACCTTAATAGATAAGTTTTCCCTTTAACGCTTACTTTACATTAGCTGGATATCAAAGTATTGTGACAGCTTAAGAAAAATAGTAGAAGTATTATATTTATTAATTGTAAAATGATACATTAAATTCTGAGATGGAATAGAATTACTATATCAGAATTTTACAATTGGTTTGACCTTTAATGAAAATCTATAGTTTTGTGAGCAACAGTTTTTTTGTACAAAAAAACCCAGTAAAGCATAAAAGGCAGAGAAGAGCCAGTATTCTAAGTAAAATAACCTCGATTTCGAGTTCCGTCACCTATAGCTTTTGTGTAGCTCTAGTGAGACGCTATTTCAGTCGACAATTTTTCCCCCTAAACAATGCTAACTTTTAGTAGAACCACGAATATAGAATCATATTGAATTTTTATTGAAATTTTACATTGAAATTGAATTATGTTTATTGAATATATATTGAATTATATATTGAAATTCTCTGTGTGAGGCGCGCATTTAAATTGCGTTTACCTATCTTATTTAAAAAAGGAATTTTACAACACCAAACAAAAGAAATGGATTTTGCTCGCTACAAAATTTGAACAAGAGTTCGTCCGAAAATTATCCTCTTTCGGCTAAGGTCAAACAGCAATGTCTATTGTAATAGCATAAGACTTAAGCCCATGAAATCTTCCACTGACTTTTTTTGTTTCTGTCTTGCTCCATTATTCAATTGGTTTCTGAAACACTCAGCTATATCGCCTCGTCTTTCTTTTTGGTGGGGGTAGGGCGATTTTTCAAATCATGCTGACTTGTGACTTATTTTTCTTAAAGGGCTATAAATAGTAACTATCGAGAAATGCAGTACTTATTAGAAATATTATTTTGTTGTTTAGGACAGTATTTTAGTGGTGCATGAAACCTTTTGTAGTCAACTTTGCTCAATACACCTGGCAATGCAATAAACATTAAAAATGCAAACATGATTGATATTTTGCGTGCTGATATTGATATTTTGCGTGATTGATAATTTGTACCGTTTAATATAAATGTTTTTAATTGTGATTCCAAAAGTTCAGTAAATGCTAGTGTAATATTATAAGTAACGTGTACATTATTTAAAGAAAAATATTTAAAGAAATATATATATTAACTCAATTGAAGAAGTACTTCACTCCTAGCTGGGTAAATAAAACAATGGCTAATTATGATTGGTAGCTAATCAAAAAGGGACTTCCGTTTGAGATCGACCTGACAGAGGCATATATTTCGTTTATCAGAGCCTTTGGTTTAAAGAATTTATAAGGTCAAAACATGCATTGTTCCATTGTGGGCTGTTACGCCTCTTAAGTTAATTTAATTAATAAAGGAAAGTTATATTAATTTTGCAATCGCACTTGAAATGATAACCATTTTGGAGTAAATTAAAGACAGAGCTACAAGACTTATAAATTAAATTAACTCAGATGAGTATGAACATACCCATAAAATTTTATAACCTCAAACAAAATGTAATAATTGAGGATCGGCACTTGTATTTCTCAATTTCGCCTGACCTATGATGCTGTAATCAGACCAATTGCCGAATTACTCAATTGTAGTGTCAGGATACCTTACCCCAATTATATTATCACGGACTAATGCGATACTTGTACGCGATTGCGATCGTTCAGTATATGAGGTAGATTAATTCTTACCTGTCCAGTAATTCATTATTATTAAATCAATCAAAAGGGAATGGCAAACATTACGCATTTGCTGTGACAAATTGTGCGTGAAAATTATACTGTATATGCATTAGGATTATATATAACTATTTGTAATTATTTGGAGTATGTGTTGACATTTCATGGATATATGGGGAGTATTTGCAGAGTATGATAGGACGTGTTAAAACTTTTGTATTTAAGTAACACAGAGGTCAGAACTTAGAAATTCATAATTACTTAATAGTTTATTTTAAGAAATGTTCAATTATAAAAATAATCTTAATCTGTTTAAATTAAAAAATTTTACTAACAATTCCGATTGAATTGTTTTGTGAACATCAAGAACAATACTTAAATGTGACTAGCCCATCATTATAACTTATGAGTTTATCGTAACTTTGTTTCGATCAAAAAACAGTTATTTGTGAAATCAAATGAGTAAAGTAGGATTTAAAGAAAAAAAAACTAGCTCAATAAATTGTGTCACGAGTAAGCCCGAGAAAAATATATTCACTTGCTGTTTTTTAAAAAAGGTTATTTTCTACGAGTTTTCATACTGTATATTTCTACATGTTTTCCTACAATATGAAAATATATATTTTAAAATCACATTAAAAAACATTTCTTAAATCAGGGTTGGAAATTAACTAGGAAAAAGTAAATTCTATTTTGAAGAACGAAAAGTTACTATTGAAAAAAATCTTTCAAAGAAAGAATTTTCATCAATCAAAGATATATTTAAATTCCATTTTGATAAGAAATTATTTTATTATCACGTTCAACTAAAAAAAACCATCAATAATTTGCTTTTGTTTACGTTGTACTAGTGCATAAAAGTAACTTTAAAAAAACGTTTCGTTAAAAGCATCACTTTTGCCCTTATCATTTATTTGAAGAATTAAAGTTTTTGCATTATATTTATATAAAAAATAATTAAAGCTAAATAGTTTATTAAAGCAACGTGTCTGAATCCTAACACTATATGTATATAGGAAAATCGATAAAGAATGTTTTTTGAGGGGATACTGGAAAAATAAGAATTATAATGAGTTGTTTTATCTTTTATAGTGCTATTTAGCAATTTTTCGAAATTATTTTCTTTTCTCTTTACTAATAATCAACAACATTCGTTGCAAAAATAAAAAAAATATGTTAACATATAAATCGTGATGTATCAATCGTAATGATACAACGTACTTAGGATAGTATTTGGCAAAGTAACGAAACTCATTCAAAAGAAACTATAGGAAGAAGAAATAATAACAGTATGACAAATGACAGTGATTGCGCCCTCTGGAAGGGAAGGGCGTAGGCTATATAGCCCATTACCCCACTCGCCAGAAGAGACAGTCACAAGAGACACACAAAGAAGGACGCCACAAACACATAGACAAATAACAACTATTTATTGACAAACACAAACATCCATGCCTTTACCGGGATTTGAACCCAAAGCCTAGTACACTAACCATTGCGCCAGTGGACCGGCAATAATAACAGTAAATAATATATTGATATAAACTCTAATTAGGACTCTTATAATTTGTTGAACTCTATAGTGAGATGATTTATTCGATTAATTTTTGATTAAGAATTATTTAAAATCTATAAAATAAATTACGTACATTGTAGTAAAATTTAATGCTCTCCAGTTCACATAAATCACTTATTTGTTAACAATTCATCAATTTAGAATACTCTTAATTGAATACTCATTTTTAACATAATTGTAGTCATTATTTTATTGGCTACGCGGATATAGTAAATAAATTTTAAATACTCTATAAAATAACTATTTGATCAAATATTGCTTTGATGCATTTGTTAGACTTGTAAAATGATTCGGTATATATTAAATTTCATTGAAATTGTTTTAACAAACCTTTTATGTGATGCAACTAGAATTTAAACTGCTGTCTTAAAGTATTAAGTAACATTTAACGTTTCTAATTCTTTGGAGATTAAACTTACGAAATTAAGTCTGCCCGAAAGTTATACGAGTCCCATTGATAAGTACTGAATTAATTATCTATCGTAATTGCATTTTATATTGTACTACTAATAAACAGGTTTTAAAAGCATATTCATTAATTCCATTTAGATATGGGCATCTGTATATAAGTATTAAGGTTAATGCTAAATAACTATTTACTTGGAAAATAGTAATTATTTACTTGAATAAGTCTATTGTGTTGTTACATTAGATGAAAAGCTATTTACACTAGTATTTTCGTAAAGTTATTCTGCCCTTGGGGAACAGCATAGCTTCTCCTTTATTCAATTGTTGTGGTCTAAGTGAATTGCCTAGGATTTTACTCCCATTTGATACGCATATGTATTAGTTAGAGTGGAAGTGCGTTTTCTTGAAACAATTTTATGAATATAAAGAGATTTAAGAGTTGATATAAGTCATGTAATCTCATTTCAAAGAATGGTGACAGTATATAGAGATAAGTAAATGGAAATATTGTCAAAGAGACAAATGTATTCGCATAAATAAATGAGGTTTCATTTTCTATCTATTATTCAAATAAGCTTTATTTATGCAGTCTTTGTGTAAAAGAAGCCATGTCAAAAAATATAGTTAATTTATCAGACTTTCTAAGAAGAATAATTGCATTGTATTCTTTTTAATTTAGTTTCATTATAATCTTAAGAAAATATAATTTAAATTTGTTATTTTAGTTAAAAAAAATTGTTTAAAAAAAAGTCAAACTTTTTGTGAATTTTATTTATATTTTGATAGTGTACAATGTTTTATTACTTACAATTTAAAAGTGTATATTTTAATTTAATGTAAAAATTCGATATTAAGAACCACCTTTAAATTTTAAAAATCATGAAAATGTTATTTAATACGGGAACTAAATGCGTCGTAATCAGTTTCGTAATTAAAATTGAATTTAAATGGTTTATTCTTTAAATTTTTAACCGCTAAAAGCATAACGATAGTGTGATTGTATACGAAATTATTATCACGTTACAATTGATTAGTAGTCTGTCTGAACCCAATTCAGTATGAAATATCATTTCTTGTTAATTCCTTGTTAAGTTTTGGAAAATCTTTAATTTTTATTTGAATCATAACGAGTAGGAGACTTTAACACATTTAACATTCATTTCTGAGTTTTAGGATGAATGTTCAAACAATATACCAGCTACTACACGGCCAAAACAATTAGGGGAGCGCATGGTTTAAACCCTTTCACCCCCAATGATTCCATTTGGAAACTTCAACTTGCAATTATCTTCCCAATATGATGAGCTCGCACTTATTTATCGTTAGATGGAAGAATCATGTCTTTTGAAGAGTTAAATAATAGTTGTTTTAATTAAGGGGGTATAGGACACAAAATCTTCAAAAAATCAAAAAAATTATTATTATCATAAAAAATAACACAAATATTTTAGAATAATTTAAAACAAAAATTTTATTTATATCTGCAGTAGAACGTGAGATGTGTAGTTTTTTGTGTCATGACATCTGTGTTGGCCAACCCCGTTTATAATCTCTGCTTCCTCGTAATATTAGATAGGAATAACGTTATCGAATCCTTAGTTGTTCGGTCGGTTTGGAGCGCTTCAGTAAGGAAAGGGATAAACTTCAAAGCTGTTTTTCTCCTTGATCGTGTTTTCGATGATTTTTTGACTTAAAATTGATATAACTCAAAATCTACTGCCCATAGAGTGTCAAAATTTTCCACTCATATTATTCAAACATATATCTTTAATTTGTCTTTAGGGATTAGTTGTAAATAGTTTATTTTTTTATTTATTAATTTTATAAAATAAGTGAACCTGTGAAATTATTTAAAAAAACTTCAATAATTTTTATAAAAAATACTATGGCAAATAAGAAAAATCGGTAAAGACAGTTTGTTAAATATATATTTTTTGTGTATAAAAATGCTAAATATTTGTTTGCCAATAAGTAAGTTTTTGACTTATAACAAAAATAAGAGACATCACTTTTTGACGCATTTTATTTTTAAAAAAAATAAATAATAATAATTTAAAACCTTTGACTATCTAAAAGTGTAAGTATATTTAGTATACATATATGGAAAAAAAATTATATTGATATCTGCAATATTAAAAAAAAAAGTTAAAAGTGGTCCCATACCACCTTAAGTAAAAATATGAAAAACATGGTAAAATAAAATTCACTCTCAAACTTTTTAATGATATAAATTGACGCTTAATTCTTCACGCTTGCATTCTTAGAGGTTTACAAATTATTTAAACATTTTTAAAAAATAAAGTTTTGAAAAAAATATTGTTATAAATTATTCAAAAATTACGATTCTAATTTTCCCCCTTAAATTGTACATAGTTTAAAAAAAGTAAAATATGTTTTTTTACCATTTCATTCTGGATGCATAATGAACCGATTTCCCAAATTTTAGATTTTTTAGAATAAAAAATAAAATATTGGAATTGAAAGGGTTAATAAAAGTACGCAAAGCGCTCCCCTAATTGTTTTGAGCTGTGTAGATTAATCGCTACTTAAAAACTTATCGTAATCATTGTACATAAACACACATAACCCACTTAAAAGTTAGGTATTGTTTATAATATGCATGTGGGAATCACGACCGTTTCGCACGTTGCACAGCTATTCGCTAGTTTTAATCACACCTTTTTAGAAAGAATATGTTTGAAAGTTGTGTTTAGTTTTCAGAAGAACAAAGGAAAACTCTTTTGTTGGAACATTTTTCACTGCGAAAACTAGTTTTTAGTTAACATTAAGTGAACCATTAAGAGAGAACACAATAGCGAACATTTTCAAAATGCCAACAATAACTTAACGTAGGTTGAATTTTTCATAGCTTGGATTTTTTAAAAATTCCTTTTACTATTATCCGTTTTTAAAATATTGTATAATATCATACATTTTTATGAATTTTATAACCTTACAACTATACAAACTATATATTGGGGGAGTGGCCTAAAAAGGGATACTTAAAAGTTTTAGAGCTTTTTGCAGCTTGAAAAGAATTGTATATTTCAAGAATAAAAACAATTGTAGTATTTCAAAACCAGAAAATATTTTCGTGTTACTAATCAGAACGATTTTCCTCAACAACAAAAAAAAAACAGTTTCTAATCCCTTCCATTCCCATTTACCCTATACACTATTAAAGTAAAACTTGAAAGACATTTGGGTAAAATAGGACGAAAATTGTACATGTTCATATTTTAAGAAGAAACATTTTACTTTTTCTAAAAAAAAAATACCAAATCTACTTCAAACTTTTATATGCAAGATGCACACATTTATTCATAATAACTGTCAATTAAGGAACATTTGTCATGGAACCACCTATGGCAGGACATGTATTACACCATACTTCACAATTTTTATCTTGCTCAAACCCTCTATTACATTAAACATGCCCGTCACTTTAGCTGCTTTCTCATCCGTTGCTTCATTGCTCATAATAACTAGATCCCATTTTACCCGCGTGCATTTATTTGCGATTAAAAGATCTACTACAATGATTGATATTCAGTAAAATTATATACTGATACTTCAGTAAAAAAACAGGAATCCGGATACATTACATGTAGCAAACCCCCCAAAAATTGAATCAATATAAAGCTAAAATTGCACTGGAGTGTGCAAAAATAAGACAGCTTACCTTTGCGCAAGTGCTATTTTCTCGAAAATTGCAGGTATTAGAAACTCTTGATCCAAATTTGCAGTCCAAACTTCTTTCAATTCGAGCTGTAGATATGTTTCAGACACGAAGACGAACTAGGGTTCAAAACCCTTTTTTTTTTTTAAATCAGCATACTCCTTAACGTGGAGAACCATTTTGGATTGTCGACCCAAGCGCAATACTATAAATACCTTATATTTCTTATTGTTGCTAGTTAAATATGTTTCCTTAGCAAACATTTAAATAATAAAAAATTTAACTATAAAATTAAAAACTACTAAATCTTTTTTTCCCGAGTCGGTAAATTAAATTACTGAGAAAATAAAACTGAAAATCGGTTTAGTTGAAGTATAGCAATATAAAGTTGTTTTGATGATCATTCTCTTCAAATATCATTTATAAAAGCGCTACCAAAGTATTTAAAAAATCGTATGTGATTTTAAGAATTTTATTAGTTTATCATATTTTTTTTATACATTTCAAATTCTTTATTACATTTTTAATATTATTTAATTTAATGTGCCTCGATTCTCTTAAGTCATTCATTATTTCTACATTAGGTAAAATTTTTTTTTATCCTATATGAGGTTTTAGGTTTAGGTAATCATCTTTTTAGAAATAATATTAAAATGAATAATTATTTTTGTTTTGAAACAATAAAGTTACAAACTAAATATGAATGCACAACGTATCAAAAGGTTTATCTTGGAAAATCTTAAACCTGACAATTTTCCATAAATTCTTCAAATTACTTTAACATCTTATAAACATTTCTATTAACACAAAATATTCTATTCAAACTTTTAGATTCAAACAAACTTCCTAGAAACAAAATATTGACCGATTCAAGAAACACTCATACTATTATTTGAGAAATACAACACAATTTCTCTTTTAAGGGCCCATCCCTTTGTAAAGCTATAAATAACTCGAAATTTTCACAGCGACGGGCTTTGCGAAAGATTGTATTTGATACATTGCACAGAACAGTGTTCTTGAGATTTCTCAATCCAAAAGTTTGGGCTCTGTGTGTGTGTTGTGTCTAGAGGTCTGGGCCTACAATAAAACCGTGAATCAATGTCCAGCGTTTTCTTTCGGGATTGAGTTAGATTGTTTTTGAAAATATAAGCTAGAAAATCCGTGTCTCTTTTTTCGATAAAAAAAATCTAGACTTGGAAAGTTATTTTTTATAAAGAAATAGTTTTTTCTCATTTTAATTTTATTTGTTACAAATTTATAACTTTCAAACAAAATTGAGATATATTCGGTGAATTTTATGTCTGTAGGATTAATTAATATTTCATTTATCTAACTAAATACATAGCATAACCCTATCATAGTAGAATACA
The DNA here is from genome assembly GCA_023701765.1 of Hylyphantes graminicola. Taxonomy (NCBI): domain Eukaryota; kingdom Metazoa; phylum Arthropoda; class Arachnida; order Araneae; family Linyphiidae; genus Hylyphantes; species Hylyphantes graminicola. The sequence continues at coordinate 24,673,916 of CM043113.1, read as the reverse complement.
AACTTTTAAAAGTTATTTTAATTAAATTAAATGCATTTATTATTTAAAATTATAGTTAATTTTCATACAAAATTGAATAGTTTGTCTGGAGTTTAATTAATATTTATAATGTAATCACCTCCAGCCATTATTAATCATATAATGCCCGGAGGCTTGGTAAATATTTATTTAACTATGTTATAATCGCAATATACGTCGTATAATACTATCATAACATATTTGTGTTCAATAAATATTTGTAAAAAAAAATAAATATGCTTGCGTATGTATATATTTACCGTACACTAGAACGTTTAACGTAGCGTTACTCAATAAAACTGGAGGCAGCAAATGCTGCCTCTAGATTTTGGAGTAACGTCACACTACACCACAAAGCTGGAACGATCCTACATCAAGAGAATGTAATATCACAATCTTCTAAAAATATTAACAAATCAAGTGGTAACATCACGCTAGAGCTACACGAGGGCTATTGGCAAAGGGCGTCGTAAGTTTTAGAACTACAGTCAAGTGACGAGCCGACACCTGCATAGGCACCCAACTTAACCGTGTGCATTATTCATCGAAAAGTTTTAGCTGCGTGAGCCGTTTATAGAACGGCGATTACTTTAGTAATACCTGGGACCCTTCGCACGCTAGGCAGAAACCTTAAGGGGGTATAGGACACAAAATCTTCAAAAAAATTAAAAAAAAATTGTATTATCTTAAAAAATAACAAATATTTTGGAATAATTTAAAACAAAAATTGTCAAAAAATCATCGAAAACACGATCAAGGAGAAAACCAGCTTTGAAAATTATCCCTTTCCTTACTGAAGCTCTCCAAACCGCCCGAACGACTAAGGATTCGATAATGTTATTTCTATCAAAGCAAAAATTATAAACGTGGTTGGCCAACACAGATGTCATGACACAAAAAGCTACGTATCTCACGTTCTACTGCAGATATAAATAAAATTTTTGTTTTCAATTATTCCAAAATATTTGTGCTATTTTTGATAAGATAATAATATATTTTTTTTTTTTGAAGATTTTGTGTCCTATACCCCCCTTAACAGACTGGGCTGCCCAGCCACCTATTCCCAAGTCAAAGTTTGTTCCTTTCAATCCTACGATTACAATAAGAACGTTGCTTTTCGGGCTACTCTAGCCGGTTTGTTAGAATCTGCACTTTTCATAATCCATTTTGTTTCACAACATTTATTTTAACGTATGCGCTTTGAGTCCATTTAAGGATGGTGGAAAAGTAGTCAGCGTAATGTGTAGCATTATATTTTTTTCTCAATTATTATTTGAGTATAGTGAGTCTACACTAGAATTGGTGTAAGGTTATATCCAAACATCCTGGTAACTTGATACAGTTTTTACACTATTAAAGAGCTAAATTCTATTATCATATCGTTTATGGTAATTATCGATTCAAAAAGCAGAATGCCTATGCATTATCATCATAATCGGATAAATTAAGTAATTATTTACTGAACAAAATATCTTTGCTATCATTAAAATGTCAAGGTTCGCTAATAACTTATTTGTAAAAAGAAAATGTTTTAAAATTATGTTTTTTGTACTTCCATGAAATTAAACTATTATACAATATGCTTTTATAAAGTATCTAATGAGAAATTATTATATTGGATACTTATCTTGTGAGCTGTTAACACTCAAGATATTCCGAAAAGTCAATAACATCTTAACTTTGTTTAATACATTAATGAAATTACCCTAACAAAGAATAAATTTTGCTCCCTTCTCTAATGAAAAAAAATCCCATTCCCAATATTTATTCAATTCATAAATTTCATTTTCTATAAAAACATCATTTATCGATAAAAGAACTGTTCTTTAACCATTGAAGAAAGAAAATTGCTGTTTACAACTGAGACTAAGGGGGAATGTAATACGCATTGGGCATACTTAAAAGGTGACTATCATCAGTCTTGTGACCAAGTCAGGTGTGTTTGACTAGATTAAAACTGCGATTTTGAAAAATTCGTAATGATATCATTTTTTGAAATTAAATAATGGACTTTAACTAATGTTATGAAAAATATTCTTTTTTAGGTTTTTTTTTAAGAACGTAAATAAACAGGGCATTCACAGACAAATTGGTCCATGAGCCAACCACCGGATGTATTTTTTTTATAACAACGTGCAAAAAAGTTCACTTTTTATATCATATTCATTCAAAAATCGTTGCGAAAATGACACTTTACGTGCTTAAGTCCGTCACGGACAGTGCCGAAAGTAGTACTTTCGGCACTAATGTGGTAAAGAAAATAAGACTATCTGATTGGTAGAAAAACAAAATGATGTCATGAATATCTCCATGGAAACTTAATGATTGTTATGAAACTCACTTATTTCAATTGGTTTATTACTTTTGCATTTTCTAACATCTCCTTGGAAACTACAAGTACAACAAAAATTATTAAATTAAATTAAATAAGACAAAATAAATACTTTTTTTTGCACGTTATTATAAAAAATATTGTAAGCAAGCACGTGCCAAATATTACTTTATTAAGCTCTTGTCATTACTTCACTCGACCTGAGGTCTCGTGAAATAAAAGCCGCTTGCTTAATAAAGTTATTTAAGCCAACTAGTGCCGAAAATAACTATTCTCTCAGTTTTCTTCTTGATTGGTGCTATGTAACTCAATTTTGGTTTTTATATTGTCTAAGAAACAAATATATAGAGAGCACATAATTAATGAGGTTTCTCTATCCATCCTTCCACTAAGTTATATTTATGTAGTCTTTCTGTTAACGAAACCTAGTCTAAAAATAAATAAAATGTAATTAACAAACTTTAAACATAAAAGACAGATTGCATTGTATGTTTAGTGGGAATATTTCCTATGATGTCACGCTCTTCATACGGCGATCCCATTGGTTGTTTTGTTTTCTTTGACAAAGTGCTGAAACAAGCTCATTGGTTTTTTATAACGCCACGCGCTCCGAACTGAGATTCCATTGGTTGTTTTGGTTCGCGGCAAAATGTTGGGAAAAAGCCCATCTAGTTAATTTATAATCTTTCGAAAAGGTAAACAAAAATATTTTTGTTTACATTTGAGAAAGAAAAATGAAGCGTGAAAATTAATGATGTGCAATCATCTAATCATTGATGTGGGTGGATCTTACTTACGTAAGTCAACTGGGCACAAAGCACCAGAGGAGAAATTTTGAGGAAAAAATATACTACTGATTTTGTCTATGGAACAAGTTCAAACTGTTTCCGCACAACTTTACTCAAATGGCAACAAAAAGCTGCCAAACATTAACCATCTCGCCAAATTGGTGATTTGGCGAGATTCATTTGAGCCCCCGCGTCAGAGGCCTTTTACTATTTAAATTCTATTAATGTCGTTTTCAAGCGAGACTTTTAAATTGCGTGTTAAAGCATAGTTGGCCCCCTTGGGACTGTTGTTAGGTATTCACGATTAATCGCATTTTCTAAGTTAGTCTTTCAGGCATTTATTTATTCCATAGTTGCTTGTTTGAAAAACTTATTATTGAAGCGAATACTCAATTACGATATCGGGATTCTATTAAAAACTTTTCGTTATAGAAACTGCATCTATTTCCTGAAAAAAAAATTATGTAAGACATGATATTTGATTTGAAAGAGTGTTTTAATGAAAAATATTTTTATTAACACAAATTTAAAGCTGGCTTTGCTATGACTTTTTACCAGATTGAATTTGAATCTACTTTAAAGTCTTCGAATGCAAAATTAGAAATAATAAAAAACATATGATTAAAGCCAACTTTTATTTTTATGGGACATTTATTGCGTAATAATTTTCACAGTATGATTCAACAATAAAATTAACAGAAAATTTCTTATTATTATGTTTTTATTTTTGCTTTTTAGTTATTACTTTTATATATATTTCGCATTAGCTTATTGAATGTATGTAAATATGATTTTTATGATTTGGGACTTTTACGATACGACTTTTATATAACAACATTGACAACAGAATAATATTATGCTAAAATATTTTAGATAAACATCAAAAGAATTATTCAAAATTTATAAATTAATTATTTTAAAACAAAAGTGAATTTCCTTTTGCAAATTATTTTAGGTGGTGGATAACCTATAAAAGTATTTAAGTTTATATAGTGATATTAGTTCGTGATTAAACAATAATTAAACATATTATACAAAATACAGTAGTTAGCAAATTTTTTAAAAAAAATTTAGTTCTTTTTTTTAAACATTTGTTTGTAGACTAACTGGCAGTTCCCAGGTTCGAAAAATGGCAAGAGTCAAAGGGGTCGGATTCCATGCGCATGAGCTCCAATGGGTGGAAGTCCGACTTTTTCTCAATAATACCTCTTAATTTGAAACCGAGGAGTCACCTAACTGAACTTCGAACAACGTCGTAAGCTAACATCCGTCGGGACTTAGGACTCCACAGATTTAACGAGCAAGCATGTCCCAGTGTACTCGGTAGGTTTTCTTTAATGACATCGGGTATCGAACCCGGGAACTTCCAATCCAACGCTATATCCATTAGCCTCCAAGGACCTTTTGAACTTACAAATCCCTTATATAATACAGATAATTAAAAATTATATATTTTAGACGAAAGTGTATATCTAAGAGTAATTTGTACATACAAGAATAACGAGTACACATAAAAGTTAAGTGAAGAAATTAAAAAATATTAGTCTGAGTAATTGTCAGATATAAGTGTAAAATGTACTTATAGGATAAGAGTGCAGTTAAACATATTAGAAAGTGTACATATAAGAGTAAAGTGTACTTATAAAGGGTAAAATATAAATATAAGAGTTAAGTGAAGAATGAAAATTAACTTGTCTAAATAATAGTCAGAAGAAGGTATACAATTTATATTTAGCATTTTAATAGAATACTGATGGACAACAAATCAAAATGTCATAGAATAAGAAGTTAAGCTTCTTTTATTGTAATAAATGTTCTATCTGAAGTTCTGCCAAGAACAGAGAACGAAGGGAAATCGAACACAAGTGGAACGCGTTCCTCCACTTCGTGTCGCATAAGGACGCGTGTAAATTGCGGCGAATGTGTCAAATAGCGAAGAACTAATTTGACGTCGCCCTTTATTTCCGCCTCACTGCATATTGGATGTGGGAACTACGATAGGACATTTGTTTTCAGCTTGATGCAAAAGAAACTAAGCGTTAGAATAAGGGTCACCTTTAGGGAGTGTGCGAAAGGTGACTTCATGAAGCACCTCCCATCTGAGTTCGACTCGGATAATTTTAAATTAATAATTTATTCATTATAATATAATTTTTAAAGAAGATACAGAATATGAAATATTTATTGCTTATGTTGTTTAATTAAATCTTAACTTTAATTGTTTAAACAGAACTGTTTAGTCCTTATAGAGCCATAATGCATTAGTTTTGAAATTGCTATCTCTGAGAAAGTATCGCTTTTCCATTTAAGCAATTTTCCCACAAGATATGAAAATTGAAATAACAGAAAAATAAAAATAATTTATAATGAAGTAACCAGATGATATTTCAAATTCAAAATTAAAGTTTTAATTACCCCCAAAATATTCTGAAGAGCTCGACACTGTTTTTAAACTCTCTTAATAGCCTGTTCGGATGATATTTTATCTTTTAAACTTGTTTTATTTTGCTTTTATGACGATTCTCATACATGGTGGGAAAAAATTGCATGCAAAGAAATGCTTTAGCAGAGGAGCGATTGCAAAACAAATGCATTAGTTCCATTAGACTGGAAAAGAGAAAACATCCCTATTAAGAGGGACTGACAGTCCCATAGAGGTAATGCATTCATTTTGGAATCACAATTTACGCAGAAGTATTGATTTGCCATGTAAGTCTTTTCCCCCAGGTATGGGATACAACACGATATCGAAATGAAACAAATTTGAAACTAAAATGTTTTCTATTTATTTAATTATATATTTCTGAAACTTGAAAATAGCAAAAATATACAACAGATGGCGACACTTATTTTAAAACTTTATTTATAATTAAATAACCGGATTTTTTTTCAATTTTGTTTTAAATTGATGTTATGATGATTCCCATATCTGGTGAAAATGGGATACAATGGCGAACCCATTATTTTGCAGAAGTTGTGATTTCAAAACTAATGCATCAGCTCTGTAAGACTGATAGTCCCTCTTAATAAAAGGGGACAAAGATGTCCCAAAAAGGATAGCTAAGTTCACTAAGGCACATCACCATGTATCAAGGGTTAGGGTTGCGCTAAATAACTGTCACTAGAGCTACACGAGGACCTATTCCATGTAACAAGAATTATAAACAATTTTCAGAAAAGCTCAAAATTAGTGCTGCCCTTATTTCAATACCATTCCTGCTAACGCCATTTATAGTCCATTAATAAACACAAAACGATATCGGGTTGCGACAACGATTCTTTCTTAGGTTGAGAAATACGCAGAACTTATTAACGTAACCTTAGATTTACTAATTGTCTGTTAAGATTTTACATGCAAGACCACAACTCGACAACCAATATTTATTATTAGACAGAGATCTAGTTATTATTGATTTTTCTAGGGTGTGAAAGCGTAGCAAAGTTCCATTGAGCCAATAACTTAATTTCGGGATTCCTTTTTGGTACACAAAAATGATGGATTTGAGATGATATTTTGCTAAATTGAAGTAGGGTAGACTGACCAGTGAGTGAACAGGCCCCAATGAATGAACATTTAGTAAATATAATTAAAAAAAATAAGGATTGAAAATCATTCCACTATATGGATTGGCAACACTGACTTCCTCCCATGTAGTAGGAAGCTATCTGACAATGTTTGGTTGTCCTGGTCATTATATCCTGGTGTTCATTCACTGGCAAACGTGACGTCTTAAACGTTCATTCACTGGATAGTCTACCCTATAGAGCTGAAGTTAAATACTAGTAAATTTCAGGCAAGAATGCTTCGTTCTTACAAAATAATACTTTATGAAAAAACGAAAATAATGTTTTGACGATTAAGTTTTTCTTAATTTACCCTATTAGTTTATTATTACTCGTTTTTAACGATTAAAAAGGATATATTAAAATTACGTAGAGTTCTTGGGATTAATTATATGGGATTACTTTTGATACAAAGCGCCGCTTTCTTATATGAAGAGTACATCAGTGGAAGAACAGCTTGATTTATTAGGAGTCATCCAGTAATTGTGTCTGCTTGGCGGACATTGGCGACAGAAAACGGGTTTCTCTCTTCTTTGCTTGGTCCAGGCGTCGATATCGCGTGAATCTCGGTGGGTAGAAACTGGTTTCCTTACACCAGTTTAAGCGATTACTCACTCTCATCGCCAAAGTGGCCTGCTAAGGAAAGTTCTCTACGAAATTAAGCGGGGTTTCCCCTGTAATCTTCATATTTCATTATGAAAAGGGTTAGAGTTCAATAACCTAATATGTCAACGTTCTTATTTCTATTATAATACAGACTATATCTTTGACTATTAAAAGGATATTTGATTTATCTGATGATAGATAAAAGTATTAGTGCCGATACATTTGCGTCTCTACAGAGTTATGTAACAATATCCTACAACTCAGTAGGTTAACGAGTCGGATAGTATTACAATAGCTTCGCAGATCTAGTAGGTATTAGAATCCTGTATCCTATTAACGTACCGACATAAACTGATTGCGTTGCATTCTTTATTGTCCCCCAATTTGCACTTTCCATTATCTGGTATAAAATATAAATTAATGAATGAACAAAAGATGGCGAAAGGGAGATTGTGTTATTTACATGTTTTGAATGGTGTCTATTCTGAAATACAATGCTTTTTTTTCTTAATATTGGTTCATCTGTACGACAACCTGGACCAAATGGTTTCAAGCAAAGACGGATCAATTTTCAAAAACAACTTTTTAGAATCAGCACTCTTTCCAAGACTTTTAGAAAGCAAAATCTCCATTTCGAATATTCGAACCTAGCATCAACCTTCGGTCATTATCTAATAGAATATGAAAGTAAAAATAAAATGAAATCTTGTATTTCAAATTTAATTTTTCCCTGTTTCAAATTGTTATAAAGGATGATTTTTGCGTTACCATTATCCAAGGGAATACTTTAATATTAAAATGTAAGATCTGTTTTTGTGGCATCCTACCAGTTTAAGTGAATTTAATTTTTTCCCGGGTTGATGAAGATACATTGTTTAACATATGCCGACAATGAGAGATTGTTGTCTAATTATAATTCTGCTAATAGCAGCCATTTAAAGGACTCTATACCAAAAATGTTCATTTAACCCTTTCAGTCCAATGATGCCATTTGGCATCATAAATTTTCTTATCATAATTTAAAAAAATAATAGGTCTGACATCTATTGGGATTAAAAAAAATATTTTCGAATCGAAAAAAGTTTGAAGAAACGAATGATGTGCTTTTTGATATCATAAATGGCTATGGACGATCAGAAAAAAAAAATCTAAAATGATGCCAAATTGTTTTTGGGACTGGAAGGGTTAAAAGAGCTTAGTGGAAGAACGTGCTACTGACAAAAAGGTGAAAACAAGAAACTGAGCTTTAAACATTTTAGTTTGCACTTACACTGTGAAAAAAAATCTGTAACCATTACAAAATATTTTTTTGTAAAAAACTTTTCCTAGAAAATTTCTAGTAAATAATTACTAAAAATAGTGCTGTAAAAACACATAATATTTTTGTTAGCATTACATGTATATATCATGCAGATTTACAGGACTATTTTATGTATCCCACACAAGTAATGTTTCAGTAACTATACAAGAAAATTTTATGGATACCACATTTTCCGTGCAATTGCAAAGAAAAACAAAATGTCTACTTTCCTACTACGTGGGATCGAACCCCGGCCTCCCGCATGACAGGCGGGGGTACTGGACACTATAATACCGATGAATAGCAGACGGCTGAAACCCGGGATCGAACCAGGAACCTTTAGATGATCAGTCTGACGCTTTCCCAACTGTGCTATTTCGGCACATAGATCGCTAGGAAATTAGAACTTAAATTCATTTGAAACAACCAACTAAAGTATAAATTTAAAATGGCGATTGGCTAATTGAATCACGATCGGTTAGATTAGGTTAGGTTTGAATTATCCTCGCACTAGAGCTACACGAGGGCTATCCAAATCAAGATCGAGGCTAAAATACTAGAAATTATTTTGTAACTTCAGAAATGAAGATTTCTGTTCAGAATTACAAAACCTTTTTTTGTAAAATTGGTTATTTCTGTAACATTACTAAAAAATTTTCTGTATGTTTACAGTATTTTTTTCTCAGTGTATATACGTTAAAAACGGTACTTGCAAACGTTAAAAAATATACTTAACTAAGTTTATATAGGGAACTTGTTATCTTTAAAGGATGGAATGTGTTCGTTGGGCACAGATATATTTTTTAGAAATGTCACTTAGCACGTTCTTCCACTTAGCTCTTTAATTATCAGGAGCATTCCGTTGCTTAGAAAAGCAATGAAATTAGAATTTGACTTAATTTACAGTGACTCAATGAATTGAGGATACACCTTAGTTTTGCCTGATAAATCCAACTTCTAACAGATATTTTATGTTATGTAGAAGACAAAACATGTTTATATTTTAACACATAATAGAAGGGTTCAATTACAATACAAATAAGGAAAATCTACAAATAAATAACTAAAATTAAAAAATTTACGAGTGTTTTAAATAAGCACAGGCAAAATTTTGCCTCAAAAAATTATGGATACACCATATAAAGTTTTGCAAAATATAGCAAATAAATAAGCAGTCAATATATGGTTGCATGTCCTTTTGCTTTTATAATGTCCTCCAAACATCTTGGGACTGAATCAACTAATTTTTTGGTGGTATCTGGAGATATTTTACCCCATTCTCCTTATAACACTGGCTTTAAATGGCTTTTGTTCCTAATGTTATGTCTTTGGACCGCAGTTTCGAGCTTGGCTTAAAAAATTTCGATGACATTGATATCAGGTGATTGTGGAGGTGTGTGCAATTTCTGCTTACAATGAGAAAGGCACCACAATTCAACATTACACGCCATGTGTTTGGTGTCAATGTCATGCTGGAATATAAAGCTTCGATCTAATCCCAATTTTTTTGCACTTCCTTTCAGATTTTTCTGAAGTATATCCATATAGATTTTATGATCCAATATTCCATCAATAAAAACTAAATTTCCTAGACCATTTGAAGCCCTACAACCCCATAACGGAGCCGCCACCATGTTTAAAAGTTGGATGTAAATTTTGGAATAGAGCAGTGCTGGGCTTTCTCCAAACGGTTCGATGACCATCACAACCGAAAATTTTAAATTTGCTTTCATCACTATATATAACTTCCTTCCAAAAGTTATCTGTCTTCAATTGATAAGTTTTTGCAAACTCTAAACGCTTCTTTTAATTTTGCAAGCTTATAAACGGATTCTTTCTAGCTACTCGACTTTTATATCCAGCTTGCCTAATCACATTTCTCACAGTTTCAGTACATACACTTCTGCCAATGATTCTAGAAGTTTCTGCAGCAAGTTTAACTGCACTTACTTTAGGATCAATCTTGATATCTTTCAGGATTTTCCTTTTGGATACATTACTCAAAATAGCTTTTCTTCCTTTTCTGGTATTTTTTCTAATAATCCACCGCTTTTAAATCTTTCAATGACTTTCTGGACACACGAGTAGCTTCTACCAACAATTCCAGCTATTTTGCTATAAGATTGCCTATTGTTAAATAACCTTATTATAAATTTTCTGACGTCAATACTATCTCTCTTCGAGGAGCCATTATCAGTTTTAAAATGTCTTTAAATTAATGCAATAAACCTCAAAACACAAAACTAACAGACAGGAATTAAAGTTAAACTGCAAGCACGCAGAAAGGAAGACTACAGAAAAAAAAAGAGCTAGTTAAACAAAAATTCTATAAGTGTATCCTCAATTCTTTGAGGTGAAAATCTGTATGTGTTTATTTTAAATACTTGTGAAATTTTTTGTTTTAGATATTTCTTTTTGATTTTTCATTATTTGTACTATAATTTAACCCTTTTCCTTTGTGCTAAAATAAAAACACACTTGGGATGCTAGATAATGTGTAATTTCTATTCGAAGTTGGATTTGCCAAGAAAAACTAAGGTGTATCCTCAATTCTTTGAGTCACTGTAAGTTCGTAACTCGTGAATCATGCTAAAGTTCAAAGTTAGTTTTTATACTTATAAAATTATATTCCTGATTACACTCGATGTTTTTACTAATTTTAGGATTTATTACCAAAATAATGCATTGAAATTTGTATTTAGCTACAACACACTTGTTTCTTCGTGGTGTTTACTAAGTAATTAAGCAAACTTGGAGCATTACTTTCATTTTGTCCATGGAAGAACTTCCAAGTATGCATAAAAGGCGATAACCGCTACACTTCTATAACAGTGCCAGGCGTCATCGCATTAGTTTGATATAAGTGTGTGTGCTTCAAGATAGTGCATTTGCGTTTTTTGAAGTTTAGTTTAGTTTGAATTATCGTCGCACACGAAGGTTATTGGCGAAGGGCGTCGTATTTCAGAACCGCAGCCAAGTGACGAGCCGACACCTGAGTAGGCACCCAACGCAACCGTTAAGGGTGACATCGTACAGCGTTAGGACTTTGGATATTTAACGTACAATCCCGCCATACGGGATATTATTCGTCGGACATTGGGGCCGCTTTTATAGGTCGGTAGTTATTTTGGCGATTCCCGGACCCGAACCTGGGACCTTCCGCGTGCTAGGCAAATGCCTAACCGACAGTACTATCCGGCTTCTGCGTTTATTGAAAGAGTGCTCTTACGACATTGGCTACGGCAGAGCCAGAAAAAGTAGCCAACTTATTTAACAAACTTTTATTTGTGGCTGGTTACTGGTACTGGAGCGTAAAGTATGACGTAAGAATGTGTTCTTTTTAGTATGGTAAAGGGTGAATTGAGTATTTTAAGTATTATTAACATTTTTCAAGGGATTTTGGACATTAGTTTCGTAATTAAAATCCATTTTCTTTTTATATTGAAGAAAGGCACATGTGTGTTATTTAGTATTAAAAATCGGATACAAAAATGGGTTCAACCAGTTGGAAACTTTTTTAGCAGTCTCGTTAATAATAACGCCGGAGTACTTTTCTAATGAACGCTCCTTGAACAAACAATGGCGACTTCTTGTAAGTAAAAAAATATATGCCCGAGCTTTGGAAGCTAAGAGGATTAAATGTGCACCAGACAAAATGCTTTATGCAATGCTTTTCTATCACATTTATAATTGGTATTATACGATTGTCTCAATCACAAGGACTTGGGATGACAAATCTAACGCCCAAAGCTATTTCATTTGATTTTAAATAACGTTGGAAAAATACTTTAGTTTAATGAATGTAATTATTTCTATCTCCTTTTCTTTAACAGACTAGTATTATGTATTAAAGCTATCTTAATAGTTTTAATACAATCGTACAACACATATTTTAAAGTAATTCGCCTCTCCTCCAGTTCAAAGTCCCGAAAACAGATGGAAGCAAGATGCAAGTTCCTAATACTAAAGTTAATCATAGCATCCAAGTATGTCCCATTACATACTGTCCAGTTTCAACCATGATGTTGAAAGCTAATGACTGACCATCAGAATTCAACACTTAACTAAAATGCCAATTAACGACACTGTCAAACCTAAACCCAGATACTTCCAGAACTCCCCCAACGTTAGACGCCACCGATTATCTCGTTCACCAAACGCTGGAGAAGCTTAATTACTCCCATAAGACCGAAGCTCCTACAACCGACGCATCAGTAGTTTTCATTCAGATTTTTCGCGCCTCTTAATGATAGTTGAAGGCCTTCTTTCAAGAGTGGTACAGTGGTCCCTTTTTATAGTCTTAGAGAGAATAGTGCTGGCGATGCATTTTCATAGAAATATTATGTAGTTATGATCAAACTGCTGTTTTGCAGACTGATTAATGGTTTGGGCAAGAATGATAATGACCAGAACGAGCCATTGTGCAGTTTCGCTAATTGGTCGGAATTTAAGTTTAAAGATTGCAATTTCATCCGTTTGTAATCTTTGAACTTTCTTCTGTTTGTAGTCTTTAATTATTGTGCTGTTTAATGTGGGCTATTCGTGAAAAGAAATTAATCCGCCAAGACAAAGCAAAAATTGTGTTTCGACGTCAATTATTTTTTTTTCTTCTAAAAATAGACATTGCCTTACCGGTGCTTGTAGTCAAAAAATATATTAATTACCAAATGCTTTTCTACATTGCTAAAAGAAATCGCTGAATAAATATAAATCTAGTAACTTTTATACGAATAATAACATATAATCTGATGACTAGCTTATTGCTCTTAGGGAGAAGCTTTAATAAAATAGTATTCTTAATAATACATTAGTATAGTACTCTTTAATAATACTCCTTTATTCTTAATCTGGATCTAGTTAATAAAAAACAACCGTGAATGCATTTAACTTAGTTTCTTTTTTATAACTAGTGATTTAAAATAATGGCTGTGTTAAGGATTTTGAGGATAGCCAGAATGATGGACTAATTACGAATTTATGGCGTTCATTATTATGTAAGTGCAAACAAAGTTTTGAACAATCTGGAAAAAATAAGTATTTTCCGATCGGAGTTACTTCATTTATCATCAAAATCGAAGCTGATCTAAAAGATAAAAGAACTCGGTATAATGTAGTTTTTTGTGTATCATTGGAGTAAATAAAAACGAGTAAGTGGGAAAAAACAGGTACAATTCCCACCATAGGGATTTCAAAGTATCTGATTTTCGCTGTCGTTTAGGGGAATCGGGGGCACTAGGGGAAAAGGAGAAAGATCTGTGATTGGCTGAGCACTTTATGGAAGAATTTTTTAATGTTGAATAATTTTATAAGTTACTAAATTACTCCCATTGTATTCGTATGCATATTAAAAAAACTCAAGAAATAAACTTTGCCTTGATCTTTAGTTTATTCTCGTAGTTCATTAGAAAAGTCCATAAGATTAGATGATTAGATGCTAATGACACAATTTTTAACATTTAACATAACATCGTAAAGAGTTAATAATAAAGATTTTCTGAAGAAAAAAACATAGAAAGTTATTTTATTTAGGTTAGTTTTTAATAACGCTAGCTTTTTGATAGAATGGTATCTAAGAGTAACACACATTGTTTTACACAATAACTTTGAAAAGAAAGGACATTTTATTAAATATAAAACTAAGATTATTATTAAATAAATTACTTGTATAAATTGTTAAGGCGTTACACTGGAAGTATGGTGAAATGTTTCACCATATTTTCGGTACTAGGTTAAACCCTTTTCCAAATTTTGGAAACACAAACCTGAGAAATGGTTTAATCGAATGTGTTGAAACTTTTCAACACACAGCCGTTCCAGCTACTAAGAACCATTATAATGGTGAAACCAAGCACAAAATTTTAAACATTGTGTGATTTAATCTTTATGTTTAAAAAATCCTAAACAATATTAAACGCAGAATGATAAATTAGTTTAGAGAGTATAAAATATGTTTTAAAATAATTTTCGTCACTCAATGACATGTTTTAGTGACACTAACTGCTTTATAATTTGACGGTAATGTTATTTGGAAACTGAACACATTACTTATCCCCTTAAATATTTTATTATTTAAACTCACGCTTATAAAGTTTACAAAAGATTTGCAATGTTTAATAAACTTAATCATGGTATATAAAGTTTTATGGTGTCTAGACTTTAAGTAGACCGTATTGGATTTCTCTGGCAATGCAGTTTTTAAATATAATCTAAATTATGTCAGTTTTAAGAACTTTATTCTCAACGTCTCTGTTGTAAATTTATTAAGAAGTTTTGAACTTATAAACAAAACTAAAGGTACACTCCTTGCCAACCTAAGTTGGGTAAATAGATATATGCCATGAAGAAGATCCTTCCGCGCATGTAAAGATTTTAATGAATTATTTGTGAATCCATCCAAAAAGCATGTTTAAAACATTAATTTCGTTTAAGTTCTAGCAGATTTGATTATTTGAAAAAAAATTGGCATTTTTTTATCAGAATGAAAATTGTATTTTTTAAAATTGTATTCAGATCATTTTCTATGTAAATATTACCCTACAAGAGTTTATAACTAACGGACCAATTTAGCTTTTCCTCTCCTTTTTTACTCTTTGTTTTTACCCAAGTTAGGTTGGCACTGAGTGTTGTTTTCAATAAGAGCTACACTCCTTGCCAACCTAAGTTGGGTAAGTTTAAATATGCTATGGAGAAGATCCTTTCGCGCATGTAAAATGTCCCATTAATTATTTGTGAATCCATCCAGAAAGCATGTTTAAAACATTAATTTCGTTTAAGGTCTAACAGATTTGAATATTATTTGAAAAAAATTGGCAATTTTATCAGAATGAAAAGTGTATTTTTTGTTAAATTGTATTCAGATCATTTTGTATGTAAATTCCAACTAACAAGAGTTTCCAACCAACGGACCAATCGCGCTTTTCCCTCTGCCTTTTTACTCTTTGTTTTTACACAAGTTAGGCTGACACGGAGTGTAATGTTTTAGACTTCTTAGTGCCTCCCCGATATTGCCCAGTTCCTCTTAAATCCTCAATTTATTTTAAATGGTCATTTTTTACTGAATGTATCAAAGAAAGTGACGAACATGCTGTTTTAACTTTTTTTAAAACTTTCAAATAACGTGCAAGGAAAGATATTCAATTTTATTTATGTTGATAACATTTAATTTCCTAATAAGAAATGTTATTTAATGAAAGTATTGCGATGACGTCGAAAATCTAAACTGGAGATTGTGTTTCTGCAGGTTTTGGAGGTTGCGGCTGAATCCGAAAAAGAGGCTATTGAATAATTGGTCTGTCTGTAACCACGCTATAGCTCGAACTAAAAGAATTACGTTCTTCAAATTTAGTTCAAAAGTTCCTAATACCCGTTCAACGTCATAAGATCTTTATAATAAATCTCTTATGCGCAAAGGGAGGCTGCCATAAAATTTTTCTGTTACTAAATGTATCTCTGAAAAACGAAAAAAAGATACAGACTTTGAAATTGGTACACGAGTTTCCAATATGTGTCCAACGTCATAATAATGTTTTCAAAATAATCGCTCATGCGCAAATGAGAGGTGCTATAGAACTTTTTAGGTTTAAAAGTTACTGAAATTACCTTATGAAGTATATAATTACCATTGAATGGGTGGGTTCATAGAATGGAAATTGAAAATCGTGCAGCATTTCCATCATTCTTAGTTTTATACAAAAACCTTAGTCTAGAATATGACTTTTACTTTGTATTTTAATATTAACAAGGATACATTTAGAAATAGTTATAAATTTGTTTGGGATTAACCCCGGTTTCCAAATATTTGTCACTATCTTAATTAAATGAATATTTTTATTTTTCATCATTTTTTCAACATCAGCAAAGTAAACTTAATTTTCATTCGTTAATAATAATTAAATTTAGTGAAGTGATGCAAATATTAACTTAAATTATCAGTTTGTTCACAACTCATTTTACACTTCAGTGAAGTTAGTTAGATACCCATCGTTTTAGTTTAAAAAATTATTAAACTACTTTAGTAATTTTCTTTTTTAAGTAAAAACCAATTAGGTTAGTTTCAGAAATAATTAATTTTTCAACAAATTTTTTTCTAAGTTTGTATAAGTAAAGGAAAAAGTAGTTCAACCAATAATTAATAATTTTTATTGTTTACAAAAAACTTAAATAGCATTCAAATATTTTTTTTTGCTATGAATTTTTCTGCCTATCTATTTGCTGTATTTTTTCTACATCGCATTTTTCAACTCAAACTTTCTTTTGTTAAAAAAATCGTTTTAATTTTTGGGTGTTTTGAAGTCGAAGGGTTTAATTAAGAGATGAATTTTTTATTCTTTGGAAGTCGAAATGAATTTCTTATTTATTGAAATCTACAAATATCTGTCCACCAATTGAATTTTTTTCTAGTCATTTTATTCGAGTTAATTTGAAAATAAAATCAGTAAAATGATATTTATAATAAAAATAATTTTGCAACACTTTGTGAATTTGTTATGCCCTTTTAGTATTGGAGTGAATAAAACAAGTTGCTATACAGTAATTTGAATTGCCAACTTTCCTATTATTATACTCAATGTTGTTCTTGTAAAAAACTGTGAAAACTTTCATTAAAAATACAGCACATTCACATGCCTTTATGTTGTACTTGAATAAAGCTGCTGCTAGCACAATTCACAGCAATCTGCTGCATTTTCTGTAACTTTATTTCCTCAAAAGCTTGCGCACGGACGAAGGGACAGAAGGGCGTACAGACAGAGGGACTAAAAGTAAAAAAATCTCTGATGTCAAACTTCCTATTTTTTTTATAAATCTTACGGATAGAACAAAACGGAAGTGATATACAGACGGACTGACATCTACACGATGTAATACCTAATTTCCATTTTTTTTTCAAATTTTCAAGAATAAAAAGAGGAATCAGGCTAAAAATGCATAAAAGTAATGAAGAACACATTACACGAAATTTCTGTTTTGACGCAATTTGTCTTATTATATCAAGTTTTATGCAAATCTTGAAATAAAGTACTTTTCAAATAAATAAGTATTTTTGAAATAATAATACGAAATTATACAATTTTTAACTTTTTTAATGTTATAATAAAAATATTTACAATGTAACCATCAAATGTACACTTTTTGCATTTTCTAAGCTTTCTATATAAAAATAATTTTGTTCTCTTCACATCATGTTACAAATTCAAATTACCCAAGAAATAAGCATACATTTTACAGTACCGAATGACGAAAACTACTAAATCTCCACTTTCCCATTATCTAGGTATAGTGTGTCAACACTTAGAAAACCGGATACTAAAGTAGTTATTTATGATTATTTATTCATCTACTGGGGGCAATTGGCTAAGAAAGTAATATTCTTGGGGAAAATGCTCTTTAAAATAAATAAGAATGGCTCCATACGATGCACGATAACGGTTATACAACTTAAATATTGTTTTAAATAATAACCCCTTGTTATAAAAGGGCTTTTTATTTTTAGAAATTTTAATAAAGTTAGTAAGATCGTTTTTATATAATTATTTGTATTGGAAATTTTTGTCAATAGCAAAATAAGTAAAGTACTAGATTGAAAATATTTGTAGTTGTATAAGTGGAAGTATTTATAATTTAAAATTAAAAGTGGAATGCAGATTTCATTTGTATTGAATTCTACCCAAAATTAAATGTATATATATATATATATTTTAAACTTCATAATAAAATCCGAGATTTGAGTCACTTTTGTATTTATAACTAAAGATTAAAACCTGAATAAAAAAATAAACTATATAGGTTAAATCTTTTATTAAAAGAACAATAAAATATTTATCGAAATAAAATAGTTAGACATATACTAGAGCACATTTTTTCTTATATCGACCATTTTCGCCTACAATTAATATATTTCTCCACTTGACTCGTAACTTTAGGTTTATTCTATTAATTACTTCTGCCTCCTTTTCCCGGAAGAGCCCGAAGCAACTTCCATCAAAAGACACATTTCTGTAGCATCCATGAAATCTGCTCTCCATACGAAAAAATCAATCACATTTTCGCCGAATGTTGGGTATCAATACCGTCCTCTATAAAGCAACTATTAGGGAGGTAAAAGAGAAGTTTTATACGTTCTTTTGACTTGTTTTGTCAATCTTTTAGGTTTTAGGCTTTGAATTATCGTCGCACTAGAGCTACACGAGGGCTATTGGCGAAAGGCGTCGTATTTTAGAACCACAGTCAAGTGACGAGCCGACACCTGAATAAGCACCCAACGCAACCGTTAAGGGCGACATCGTACGCAACGTTAGGACTTTGAAAGATATTTTATGTGCACCATATAACCAATACCACCTAGATTAGAAGGCCGGCGAACTAAATGCTTGACGTCAAATTAGTGCACCGATTCGGCGGTTTTGATCAATGATCAATCATGACTAGATCTTGTATTTGAATAAATTTTTTAGATAAGATGACAAGATACGACGTCATCTTAAGATACGTTATTGGTCAACAATCGAATCTACTAGTGTGACGTTGTGTTGCTTAGTTCTTCGGCCTTCTAATCTATGTGGATCTTACACGGGGTATTATTCGTCGGGCATTTTTGGCTAAACGGGCCGTTCATAGGTCGGCAGTTATTTTGGTGATGCCCGGACCCTAACCTGGGAGCGTTTGCATGCTAGGCGAGTGCCTAACCGACTGGGCTCCCCAGCCCCTGTCAAACCATTACTCCCACATAAACGTAGGTAATATTTTTACATTAAATTTTGTTTGGCGTTGTTGAAATACGAGTATTCCGAGATGGAATGAAGAGATTAGTCGAAGAAAGTGACAAAAACGAGAACATGAGCTTAAAGTTTTCTGTTTACACTTAGAAACGTTAAAAGCAGCATTTACAAAAGGTTAAAAATATATACTTAACAAGACTCTTCCTTTTCGCAAACTTTAAGTTATCTGGAGGGAATAACGTGTTCAGAAATCTAATTTTTTTAAAATCAATAATGTCACTTTGCACGTTCCTCTACTAAGCTCTTCGGATGCCTTGTTTTCACGATAGATCGGAAAGTTGTGGGCAGTTCTACCATAATTTTTAATTTCAGGTATTAAAAACTTGCAAAATTTATTTTTTCAAAATCACTTTAAATGTTTATCAAAAGGTTTATAAGGGTTCTAGAATTACGAAAAAAAGTTTAGCAAAGCTCATTTGTAAAAAACAAAAAATTATAAAAAGGGACGGCAGTTTTTTAAAAACACCGATTCTAAAGAAACCGGTCTAAACCGGAATTACGAAACTAACTGTTTTTCAATGAAACCGAAATCGCAAAAAACCGGTTAGTCTTAAAACTGGTTTCGGTTTTCCATCCCTAGATAATTACGACGGTAAGGATCGGAAGGTCAGGAACGGATGGAAAGGACATTCACGCTGTTTTCCGGTCTTTTTTGTGTTGAAACTAACTCCAGTTTAATAAAAATGGATTTTGTTTACTTCTTGTACTCCACTTAAACATATTTATAGAAAAAAATTTAATTAGCAAGCAAAAATTAACCTTAAACCTGGGAGACTGTAAGGAAAGCAATAAAGCCTCGCAGCCAATTTCACTGAGTTTTTTTTTAAATTTTGGGCTTATTGGTGAATTTTAGCAAAAATATGTGGCTACTAACTGAAATATCAGTTTTCAGCAGTACAGTTTGCATGTTTGAAGAATCACTGTAGCTCAATCCAGTGCCTCTCTTCACCACTTTAGGAATGAGGTCAGTGAATGTACCAAAACCCAGGGACAAAGTTAAGAGACGAGAAAAACGCATTATAAATGTTAAAAGCCAAAATTCAATGGAAGGGAATCGTTAAGCTACAGTATTAGGTCAATTTAAAATCCAAAGGAATGTAATTTTTAGCTAAAAAAAGCATTAGATAGAGCCCTAAACTAAAAATTTGACATTCGGGACACACGATGGTTAGGACTTTTCTGCATTGTTTTGTGTTCTAAAATTTGTTTGGAGTTTCTTTGCATTAAAATTACGCTTTGCAATTATAAAGGGACCTGTCTTTTAGTATAATAAGAAAAAATGGTAAAGAAATATTAATTTTTTTAAAAGTTATGCCCAAGGGACATAAAATTAAAAATTATGGTAGAATTGCCCTTGTGTACCTCAAATGTTAAATCAAATGGACAACTGGAATAGTTACGTCAACCGCTGTTCCTGTAAACTCCACGAGCAAACCCATCCGGCAGCTAAATGTCTAAACTAATACCACGTTACGCCCAGTTTGAAAGGGTTTGTTTCACGCATCACTTAAAGAAAACAAAACCAATGGAATCGCAGTACGGGGAGCGTGACTTCATAAGAAACATTCCCCTTGTCCATAGGAGATGGTGCCATCTGTGTCAAATTATTTGCGCTCGGTTTGATGTGCTTTTTATGTTGATCAATGATCCTGATACTCTATAATGTAAAATTAATTGTTAATTTATGCAACAATATATCAAATGACGATTGCATTGGTTGTTGCTAAATGGCCTTAAAACTCGTAGAACTACTATCGTCCAATACATATTTGATGGATTGATTGTTCACCCATAATCGAGATACGAAACCCTGTTAAGAAACGTTAAAAAAAACTGAGATTTGTGTGTGGACAACATTTAACAGCCCCAAAGTGTTGGCCGGAGTTCAAAATTATAGACCGAGAGCCCAGGGCCCCCAGACCTAAGTCATTTTGGCAAGGATGAAATGTACGTGATTAGGTTCGGTTTTCATTTACTTTTAGTGTATGCATACCCGTTAGAGTGGACCGACGGCCAATTTAGAGGTATCGGGTACAAAAAGTAGGTAAAATATAAGTTAACCTAAGTCATTTTGGAAAGGCTGATTTTTACATATGTTTTAGAAAATAATGTTAAAAGTGCATAATAAATTTCCCAGACACTTTCCGTGGGCCGATATTTCTCCCAGACGCTTTAAACGTCTTCATCAAGCTCAGACTTTGTCAATCACATCTAGCGGCATGAGATGACGCTACGACCGTTCTCGACATCAAGAAAGGGAAGTTAAGCAAAAAAGAACTATGTGTCTATTGGATATATGGTTGGTTGATTGATTTATATTCCGGTGAAAGAATATCGTATCGATTTAATTGAAAAAAAATTAATTCGAAAATGGATTAATGAACAAGTTGTCATAGCTGTCTAGCTTACTACATTTTCACATCTCCAATAATTAAGCACACAACCCGGAATATATATGTCAATCAACCAACCATATCTCCATTAGACACATAGTTCTTTTTTGCTTAACTTCCCTTCCTTGATGTCCGAGAACTGTTGTAGCGCCATCTCACGCCGCTAGATGTGATTGACAAAGTCTGAGCTTGATGAAGATGTTTAAAGCGTCTGGGAGAAATATCGGCCCACGGAAAGTGTCTGGGAAATTTATTATGCACTTTTAACATTATTTTCTAAAACATATGTAAAAATCAGCCTTTCCAAAATGACTTAGGTTAACTTATATTTTACTTACTTTTTGTACCCGATACCTCTAAATTGGCCGTCGGTCCACTCTAACGGGTATGCATACACTAAAAGTAAATGAAAACATAACCTAATCACGTACATTTCATCCTTGCCAAAATGACTTAGGTCTGGGGGCCCTGGGCTCTCACTCTATTAGAATGATCGTTGCCAATAACCCGTAGGCAAAGTGCAACATTAATTTAACAATCTAAAACAAATTTTTATACACTTCACAAAAAAAATTATGCCAGATTTACGGTTTTGTACTGTCAACTGAGCCGCTAAAATAAATTTATAAAAATGATGATTTTAATTTCATTATGATTTTAAAAAGGAATGTCAACGGATTTTATGCAATTGTAGGTCTTTCCTGGAAATGTGAGTGTTTCCAAAACCACTATAATTGGGTTGTAACCTGTGTTTTTCTAAATAAATA
This sequence comes from Hylyphantes graminicola, assembly GCA_023701765.1. NCBI lineage: Eukaryota > Metazoa > Arthropoda > Arachnida > Araneae > Linyphiidae > Hylyphantes > Hylyphantes graminicola. The sequence goes on along the minus strand of CM043113.1, from coordinate 24,651,373 downwards.
AAAAAATCTGTAAGTTATGAAAGTATCTGTATTAAATACTTTAATTTTTATTTAAAATGCGTTTTTGCCCCGAAAAATACTCAGAAGCTTTTTAAATTGAATAAATGGTTGAGAATGGTTGTAATTTATAAACTAGATTAAGGAAATTGTTCAAGATTGTAAAATACGCTTCCAAACCACCAAAAGTACAGAAATTTCATAAAAATGACGAGTGCTTTTTTTACAGTCTACCGATTCTTTGAAAATAACTTGTTCTTAGTATCCGCACGAAAAACATCCCATACATCGTGGTGTTAAAGCACAGAACCCAGGGAATAACTTGGAGGATCCAAAGAATAAAAGAATAAAAAGTTATTTCGCTGTCAATGGATAAGAGTGTATGTCATGACTTCATTGTGAATGTGCATACATATGATTGATGGCAAAGGATTACCCGGAATAGAGATTTCTTTCACTGGCTCTATCCGTGAGCAAAATATTTTTATATTTCGCCTTTGAAATACGCTGAAAAAATATCAGCTGTTTGAATGTCTATGGAGCATGTTTTCTTAAATTAAACTATTTTATGTGCCTTTAAGAGGGGCTGTCAGTCCCAAAGAGCTAACGTATTAGTTTTGAAATCAGAACTTTTGCAAAAGAATTTCCTCGCCATGTTTTCCCATTTTCACCAATTATAGGAATCATCATAACATCAATTTAAAAAAAATCGAAAAGAAATTTAACATTCGGTGATTTAATTATTAATTGATAGAGTTTTTAAATAGTGTCGCCATCTGCCGTATATTTTTGGCGCTTTAGAACTTCAAAAATGTATAATTAAATAACTAGGTAACATTTTCGCTTCAAATTTGTTTCATTTCGATTTTATGTTGATTCCCCTTACCTGGGGAAAAAGGGCCAACATGGCAAAGCAATACTTCTGGGGAAGTTGTGATTCCAAAACTAATACATTAGCTCTATGTGGGACTGACAATCAATCTTAAACTATTGAAAAAATTTCGTAATAGATCACATCATGGCTGATTCTGCTACGAATAACCGATTGAAAAGGATTTTCTAGTACACCCTACGTGATACGGTAACCATTGGAGGAAAAGAAAATTTCACTAGTCAACATACTGGGAATATAAATTTGAATGAGAGGCGTTTGTTGACTGCTTGTTACTCTACTAAAACTGAATTGAAGACTAGTAATTGACCGAGTTAAGTTCCAAGCTAACATACGATACAATTTACACAATATTTCCGATATCATTCTGGTAAAAGAAAAAAAAAGTTATTTCGCTGTCAATTGATAAGAGTATATGTCAGGATTTCTTTATGAATGTGCATACGTAAGATTGATGGCAAAGCATTGCACAGAATATGGTCTTCTTTCACTGGCTCTCTATCCGCGGGCAAAATATTTTTGCAGATATTTCACCGTTGAAATACGCTGAAAAAATATCAGCCATTTGAAAATATGTGTATTGAATACGTTTTCTTAATTTTAACTATTTTATGTTGCATGAGGCTGAGAAAAAATGTCATAGGATCGATTACAGCATGGACGACGATTCTGCCATGATTGGCAAGGATTTTCTAGTGCACCGTACATTATATGTATAAGCTCAAAGTTGTAACATAATTTCAGGCAGACTAACCACTCTACTGCGAATATATTTTCGAAGTTCGAGAGGCATACATTGGCTGCTTGTTACTCAACTAAAGCTATGTATGGGAAGACAGTAATTGGCTACCGCAAGTTCTTTGTAGAAAAATTTGTGCCGTGGGTATGTACACTGCAATATCTGGACTAATGATTGGACGATTGTTGTAAGCACTCAATAGCAATAATCTATAACAAAGTAAACTTACTGAGGGATTATTTGAGGACAAAAATGGTTCAATGCATTGTTGTGGTTATTGCAGTTTACCTGGTCACAACACAATGACGTACACTCTTAAAACAAAAGAGTGAAATCCACTCCAGTTGGAGAAGTGCATTTTCGACACCCTAAAGGCATGCATATTTTCTCAGACTGAGTTAAAATCACTCGTTTGGAGTGATCCTGTCGGAGGTTTAACACACAAAGGATGCACTTCAAAAGGAGAAGTGCATTTTCCAGTCTGGAGGAGTGAAATCCACTCAGACTGAGGTAAATTGGGAGTGTTTGTTTTAAGAGTGAGATATAACCCAGAAGTCTTTCAGATATTCTGTTATTGTGGTATTGAATCAATATCAAGAGGTGATAGTAAAATACCATGCTGTACTATTGATTCTTAACAAATACCATACTCGGTTCTGTAATAATAACTTGTCTCTCGCGTCCTTGAACGTTACAAATACCATCCTATTTATTGTATTGTTAACGCACGTAACACCCAGAATATACTTGGAGAATCCAAAGGATAGAAAAATGTTGCTTTGCTGTCAATGCGTAGGAGTGTGTGCCAGGGCATTATTGTGAATGCGCATCAGTGTATGATTGAAGGCGAAGGATTGCCTGGAAGATACAGAGTTTTTCACTGACAAGAAAAATCCTATAAGAAATATGCTGGAAGAATATATTTTTGTGATATGCTTGTTGAAATTAAATATTTTTATGTACCGAAAAGGTGGAAGAGACTTAATAGTGTGCGCGATTCTTTAAAACCCCTCTTAAACTAAAACTTCCACTGAATAACTTACTAAGGTTTCTTGTATATACTAAATGTACTTATAAACACTACACTTTAAAACAGAGGCAAGTTTTTTTTTGTATAACGTTACTTCATAATGATGGTGGCAGCTCGGCCAGTTTCATGGAGCAAATTCTTACAGAAAATGTTTTAACTGTCTTACTATCGAAATACAGAAATTAGTATATTTTAAACCAATGTAAAGTACCTAAAAGAAGTAAAGATTATAATTAATCTTTATCACCCATTGCTATTTCTAAAATCAAATTTTGTAGCTTAAGCTCCCATTTAATGAAATTTAATTCCTTTTACAAAAAGTTCTTACGAAATCTTAATCTTTACGAATCTTACGAAAAGTTTATAACTATCAAGTTATTAAATTGCATGATTTCTGAACATATAATTTTTATTAAACAACCATAGTTAAACTATGGTGTTCGACATTTATAACAAAACAAAAACATAATAAAACGTCAAAAATGTTATAAGATTTTTTTTTTAGTTCTAAGTTTTAAATTATGGTATACAAGTTTAATTTTATAAAACTTTCTCATTTATTTTATATTTTCTTTAAGTAAATTGGTAGCAACAAAATACTTCAAAATAAATACGTTATCTCTAAAATTATTGTTTTCCAACAATTCGTTTTCATTCGCATGAAGCTTTCTTTTTTTAAGGATCTTCAGCAACCAAAGAATGGGTATAAATAAAGAACTCTTATATTTTCGAGCATTAACCCTCTAATGCATAGTGTTACCGTTCGGTAACAAGTTACATAATCCACTTTATTCTATTAAAATAGACCTCCCTCTCGACAAATTTGTGTTTTTCTCATCTATTACATTCCATTTTGAAGATTTAGTTAATATTAACCCTCATAATTGACAGTAGTAAAAGTGTATTCAAAATTAAAAAGTGAAGTTTCTAACTGTTGTGAATTTACGTGTTTGGCAGAATTCAAAGTAATAATACTAGTACTAAATACAATTAAATTGCTTTGAAAAAAATATTATAGTTCAAGAGGGTTATTTTAAACTATATTTAGTAGTTTTCTAATCATTCTTTTCAAAATTGGTAGTTTGTAGTTGGTTTTTACTTGTGTTACCGTTTGGTAACATCATGCATTAAGCACAACTTTTGTTTGCTAATTTGCGTGTATCTCTGTAACGGATTCACAAGATTTTAGTGTTTAAAATGTTTGGTATTACAGTAGACTCCCTCTTAACCGGCTTAAACGGGACCGATGATAAGCCGGTTAAACGAAAATCCGGTTAAACCGGAGAAATTAAATAAATTGAAATTTAGATGTTTATCTGATTGCACTTCTGTTTATTGATGATGTTTGCCTCATGAAATACCTGTACAATTGAAATAGGATGTCATTTTCCAGGTTATTTTATATATTATTAGTATTTTGCATTTTTGATTACATACCTTTCAAAAAATCTGAACTTTTTTTCGAAGTTTGGAAATTCGATGACTTGATGGTCGATCCCCACAGCCTTCCAGTGTTAACAAGTGCCCCCCCCCCCCCTTCTCCCCAACAAACCAAGCGTTTGAAACATGTGCGACACTGAAAACCGATTGAAATAACCAAAAACTTGTAATTTTAGATATTTTTTAACATTTTAAGGATGGAAATTTTCAGCCCGGTTAAAGCGGAGATCCGGTTAAACGGAGGCCGGTTAAGTGGGAGTCTACTGTACTTGATTTTAAGAGTAAAAATAACTGTTTTATGTCGTATCATTCTGCCATTTTAAAAAATTATGTTTAAAAATGATTTTTTGTATATTTTTATTCATAAATACCTGCTATTTGTACTAAACCTGCTATTGACTTCTATTTGTACATTAATTTTGTTTCAAAAGTAACTACTATTCGTAATTATTTTAATAACTTATTTTTCCTGTTCAACAAAATCTAAATGTACTAAATATTAATACTCTTTTTTGTTGTTGTTATACACGTTTTCACTAAAGATTTTATACCTAAAACTACGTGTCTGTGTGCCTCTGCAACTTCTTATAGAATAATAAAATTATCAATAAGCTTTATTTTTAAGTATAATTTATTAGAAATATAAAAAGTAAAAAAGGTGATAATTTGAATAAAAATAAATATTCGTACCCCGAACTTTAAGGGGTCATAGGAGTCTTAAAAATGTGCAAAGAAGGAACTACAAAGTATAATTTGATCTTTCATGTAATTTTTTAACTACTCAATATACAAGTATAATTTTTTTATATGTAATTCTACAAGATTTATTTAATATGAAACAAATTTTAAAATTTATGAAACTTTAGCCAAAATTAAAATAAATGATATTAAACATAAAGCTATTTGAATACATTGTGATTAGGCTTGCGCGGCAAATTGTGAGGTCAAAATTGAAGACATGACCAAGAAAATGACTTTATATTGTACAAATATGTACAAACAAAGACTTATACATAAATTCTCAGCTCAATTTTAATTAGAAATTATTTTAAGAACTTTAAAAAAAAAAAATTAAAATTTTTGATTTTAACTTTGTTTTTTAATAATTTCTAATTAAAATTGAGCTGAGAATTTAGGTATAAGTCTTTGTTTGTACATATTTGTACAATATAAAGTCATTTTCTTGGCCATTTTTTCATATTTGACCTCACAATTTGCCGCGCAAGCCTAATCTCAGTGTGTTGAAATAGCTTCATGTTTAATATCATTTATTTTAGTTTTGGCTAAAGTTTCATAAATTTTAAAACTTGTTTTATAATAAGTAAATCTTTTAGAATTACATATAAAAAAATTATACTTATACATTGAGTAGTTCAAAAATGACATGAAAGATCAAACTATGTTTTGTAGTACCTTCTTTGCACATTTTTAAGACTCCTGTGACCCCTTAAGCATCTATTCTGCGCTTAATGCATGGTGTTACCGTTTGGTAACAAATTTAAAAAATGAAATTATTTAAATTCCGATGCATTTAATTTTTTTTCTGTATTTTTCCCGTGATGTATGAGCATTAGAGATACAAATATATTTTTTTGGGAAGAAACAAAAAATTCATGCATTAGAGGGTTAAAAATGAAGTCAATTACAAGATACATTTTTAAAAAGGTCTTTGAATACTGTTAAACTGTTTCCCCATTTCACCTAACCCTTTTAAGAAAATAGCAGTCGTTAATTTTATATCAGTTTTTTAAGGAAAAAAATTCTTTAATTACCTCAATATTACGTTTGAATGCTTTTTGATAATATTTTTTTTAAGGCAGATATGAAATAATATTGAGAAACACAATAGTCAAATATATTTCGGATTTTTTTTCTTCTTGAAGTAATATATTGGGTTCACAAACATATTTATAAAAAACAATTTTAATGATAAGTTTAAAAAATGACATTTTTAGGTTATTTATTTTTTGAAAAAACTACTATTTCTACATTTCCAGAAATTTGTAATTTCTATCTATATTTTTAAAGTAGCTCTTTTTTAAACATGTGTCCCCAGAACTGTAGTTAGATATTGGGATAGCAATTTTTTTTTAAAGGCTAATTAGCAGAATAGTATGTTTTTGTAATTATTTTTATTTATTGAAAATATTAATGTAAAAAATCTAAACGCAATTTACCAAATTTCAATAAGGAGGTTTTTTCGAAAACAAAATGTGTTTTTTAGCAGAAAAATACTTAAGATCTATTTTACTTTTTTATGATAGCTTTAGATATGCAAGTATCGAACGAACTAAAAACAATAAAATGGGTAGAATTAACAAAAACAGTTTTATTATTTTTATTGCAGAGCCTAGAGGTTGAACAGAAAACCCTAAAAATACTCCCTAGCCTTTTTAAAAACTTTAACTACAATTATAAAACCTTGCATCAATGTTCACATAGTAAATAGTATTTTTTAAGTAAGTCTAATTTATTTTTAAATAAATAATTACGAGGTTACATCATAAAATGTTTCCTAAATGATTTTTGGGTGTGGTGACCTCGTAATTAACCCATCCAGTGATGCCATTTGGAATCATCACTTTCTAGATTTTCCCCCAATTTTTTTTTTGTCCCGTTATGATATCCAAACACTATTCGATTCTTCATACTTTGTTCTATTAGACAATATTTTACATTAATCTCAATAGCAATTAGAACTACAATTTTTTTTTAGAAAATAGCTAACAAGCGTTTCACTTGATTTTTGAAAAGTTCACTTCAGTTCCACATCTTTAAAACATAATTTAAACTATTTCGGTTAAAATAATTACAATTTTTTTTTTAAATAATACGGTCAGATTCCTTAAAATATATAACTCTAAGTGTTTTTAGGTAATATATATTTTGTTATTTTCCGCAGTTAAAAATTTTGGCATTATTTCAAAAAACATATAAAAAATTAATATGAATTTTTTTCTTATGGAACTCTTATTTTTGACCTAAAATAAGCTTATTTTGTGAATATTAGATTATTCTGTAGTGTAGTAAATTTTTGGGACTGAAAGGGTTAAAATGCGTAATAGTATTAACAATGTCCAATTTTGTGCAATGGATTCTCAACTATATAAAAGTTAATTGTTTTAATAATTGTAAAATATATCTTTTCCGTGTTGCAGGAAATGGATGAAAGGAATTGCTCCCAAAACATAGTATTTATTAATAGTCTCATATTTTTACGCATTCTATTTCATCCTCACTCCAAAAGATTCGCGTCAAATAAATAACTGAATTGTCATCGTAAACAGCATTGTTACGCAACAGGAATTTGTGTTAGTACCTTAGATAATTTATATAATCAGAACAACTTGGTGTAAGAAAAGAAAATGTGACAATAGGGTACATGTAATGACACAAAATAATATATTTAATTCATAAATAGTAACCAATTTAATTATGAATATGAAAATAATGAAACATAATATGTAATTCTAGTGTCAAAATGTTTTAATATTTTAGAGCAATTCGGTGATAGAATTTTAAGACAAAAATATAGTTAGGTTAAGTTTGAACTATCGTCGCACTAGAGCGACACGAAGGCTATTGGCGACGGGCTTCGTAATTTAGAACCACAGTCAAGTGACGAGCCGATTCCTGACTAGGCACCAAACGCAACCGTTAAGGGCGACATCGTACGACGCGTTTGGACAGTGAAGGATATTTAACGTGCACTCCCTTACATGGGGGTATTATTCGTCGAACATTTTTGTCTGAACGGGCCGTTTATAGGTCGGCGGCTATTTTGGCGACGGACCCGAACTTGGGACCTTTCGCATACTAGGCGAGTGCCTAACCGACTGGGCTCCCCAGCCTCAAAAATATAGTTGGCCATATTGAAATTTATATTGATATTTTAGTGGGAGAAGAGCCTATGTATAACATTAAAAGCATACGGCACATCCCTTTTCTACTAAATATTTAAAACTATACAAGAAATCTGGAATAATTATAGTAGAGTTTATGTGGGAGAATTATTGTTGATCTATGGTTTTCTTTCGTTTCATCTATGTTTTCTTTTGACTATACACAACAAAATCGGGTTATATTAATCTATAACAATCTATTTACATTTACTTTTTAACCTTGAAGTTTCTATAAACTTAAATCAATAAAAAAAGCTTTTTTAAATTTAAAAAATTATATTGATATTTTGTCTTGAATTTTAAAAAGAAATGTTTTTATTGATTCTTGAAAACTTAAAGATTTAAATTCCGAAACAATAAAATTTGATGCATGAAAAATATTCATCCTTATTTTTCAAAATTTTTATTTGGAAGTTTAAATAAATCAAATATTTTTATCATCCTATTCTGAATTCTATTTACTATGCTATTTCTGAGAAAAATGAAATTACATTCTAAAATATTTACTTGAATTTCTGTCCCTTAGGGGAGTCAGTTTTTCAAACTTACAAACAGGTAAAACAATATTTTTTGGCTTTAGGGCTTGCAATTTTGGATGAGGCATTGGGAGAAAATGTATTTTATCGTAACTCCAGTGTCTCAAGGATTACGAGGTCCATGGACCCTTTGGACTTGGTGTAATGTTGACCATTTAAAATGTCATTATCTCTTGGTCAACAAACATATTTTATGGATTGAAGAAACATTTTTCGTAGCTCGGAGAGTTTGCGCCAAATGTGGCAACCCTTTTAACGTAAGTCTCCTGCAATACTGTTAAACCAGTTCAAACTAAAATTTCAATGGTCTTGATTAATCTACTGCTACTCTCAATGCATCATCTAAGCAGACAAAGACATCCTGCATATGAAATACGTCAAAACTTGTTCAAGTAAAGCATAAATCAATTACAAAAAACATACTTTAAATTTATGAACAAACCAAAATATATAATGGTTTTTTAATGCATTTAAGAGTAAAATTCTTTAAATTTCATCCAGTTTCAAAGCTTCCGATTACATTAAAGTTTTCATTTAATATTTGAAATAATCTTCTCAAAGCATTTTAACTTAGAGCACAGCCGAAAAGTTGTAAATCAAATTATGTTTATAAATCAAACAAGTTTACTTCAAATCGTTTTTGAATAATCAGAAATTTAAATACAAGTTATTATGTACACCAAGTTATAGAAAATTTCCTCCAGTTTTAGAAGTATATAAACATTGATCAATAAGGATTACTAGAAGAGGAAGCTTTTCCCCGTATTAATAAAAGTAAGTTTACTTTAGAAGTGTTGTAATGCTCAAGTGCAACAGTTTGGTCTAGTAAAGGAGAATTATTATGATAGTAAAAGAAGAAATTCTAAAGCTATTTACTTGTAATAGCTTTACGGAATCGTTTAAAGCTTGTTATCAGAACGAAAATAGGAATTATCCCGAGTCATTTGCTAGAAGTGTTGGGTGTTTATAATTAAATCTGAGATTTAAAATGGCTGTAAAATGAGAACTCCCGGTTAGAATGCAATATTAAAATTTGCAAGAGCTTTTTGGAGTAGAGTAGGATTTCTTATGTTATAGTATAAGGGGATAGTCAAAGTATAGTAAAGTTTAATGGGTTTTTTTAATTTTTATTTTTAACTATTTAAGAACTTTACTTGAATAACCAAAACTAAGAGTCTAGTTAGAGAAAATTGATGCACGTTTATTTTAAAAAGTTTTATTATGTCCCACGGAAGCATAAATGTAAAGTTATTTTTCGATGAGAGTGTGTTTTTTCGATCCAGTGTAATTCTTTATCAGAACAATCATTTAGAAAAAAAAATTTAATCAATTATTTGCATCAATGTTTCAGATCATGAAGTAGATCATTTAGATTCAAATATACTATCAGTAGTATGTTGTAGGTTCAACTAACTGAATTTTTCTTTGCAATTGTCTGTATGCGCCAAAATTTGGGAGAATATGACATATTACATATTCTTATATTTGTAAAATCCCATTGAATTGTATCAGATTAATGTAGAAAAGTTATTCATGGAGGTTCAGGACTTTCTTAATATTATCAATCCTAGTTTTATCGTGATACAAGATAAGGGTCATCCTTAAAAATGCATGCTATCCATTAAAAATCTTTCAGGAACAATTGGAGAGCTTAGTAGAAGAACGTGCTAAGTGACATTTTTGAAAAAAAATTGAGCTTTTTCAATAAACTTATTACTACCTTCTTTAGCTATAGCAAGTTTCCCCTTTCTCATAAATTTTAAGTTGAGTACATTTTTGCGGTTTGCAAGCACCGTTTTCAATCTGAGTGCAAACTAAACAAAGCTCATTATCCTTTTTGTCACTTAGCACGTTCTTCCACTAAGCTTTCCAATTCTTGATTCACGACCTTGACATTTCCGATTTCCCCGAATTGTAATAATAATAATACAACTTTCTATCATTTCCGATCGCCCTTCTTGTCTTTTTCCCAATCTCTATACATAGTATAACATTCCGACATGCATTAATCTCTATGGAAAACTGATAACTATAGGATCTTATAGATTATGTATGCCATGCTGAAACTCATATTTCTTACTGCATATAACAATGTAATAAACTATTGTAATATAAATATAAGGAATAGTAATATGAATACCTCAGAGTACACTATTATTTAGGTAGTACACTATTATTTCATCTCCATGCCAATCCGTACTATAAGAATTTAAATGGTCACTAAAATAAAAAATAACATAAAAAGAAATAGACTATTCTGGTTTTTTACAAATTCTTACTATTAATAATAAACTGATCATAAAGTTTGTCCCAATTTTCAATGGAACATAAAAATATAAAATAATATATTCGTGACAGATTCCCAATTGAGTTTTACACGAATATTAAGTGGCAGCATTTTCTTTTAAAAAAGTTTCTGCCATAAAATCCCTTCAATTTCTTTAATTCATCTGCATCCTTAAACTAGATAGACATTAAATCTTCTTCAACTTAGTAGCTTCTTAGTTTTTAAAAATTCAAAAACAAAGACTTTTATTGCACGCCCTTAAACTTTGAAATTGCAAGACTGTTTTAGTGGACATGCTTGGCTTATATAATATTCAATTTGATGGTTATAAAATTCCAATAATGATTTTTAAGAAAAAGTTCTGTTAATATAAATAACAGAAGAAACTTTATTTCAGCTGTAAATAAACAGCTATAGCTACATTCGGGCAATGGCTATAAAAGATTTGCTGGCACTCATTGAAGGTATCTATTAAATAGAAAAAATGCCTCTTTGATATTTCTTTTTGTCCCCGAAGACTCTTAAAAAGTTACCCTGCTTTTTTATTACCCATAAATATGTTTTAGCTTAGGCTTTATGTCTTGGAAATAGTTTCTTATTTAATACAGACAAACATAGGGTGAAAAGGCTCAATGTTTTCGTTTATAAAAACATGAATAAACATAAGCTTTTCCGACTTATTTAAGTACCCATAAACGGAACACTTTTTTATTGATCCCAAATCAAATCAAAGAAAACACATCAAAATAATTGAAGATCTAAGTGGAAGAACGTGCTAAGTGACAAGAACGTGAAAACGAGAAAATGCGCTTCAAAGTTTTAATATGCACCGTTAAAAACGATGCTTGCAAACTGTAAAAGATAAACTTAACTAAGTTTATGAAAATGAGGAAACTTGTTACCTTTAAATGATAGAATATGCTCATTGACACAATAATCTAAATTTTTTTCAAAAATGTCACTTAGCACGTTCTTCCTCTAAGCTCTCCAATTCATACTCTAAGTAATTTCTCGATGAAATAGTAAGCAAAAAATCTTGCAGGGCAATTTTTGTTTATGGGTCAAGTGATCGGCTATAAAATCCTGAGTACTGTAACATTTAAACGATGTGTGTGTTATTGAATTTAACGAAATGGAGCACTTTGGCAAAGAAAACACTTTTAAAAAAGAAGTTTTAAAATTGCCTACATTCCTATTACTTTAATACTTACTAATATTCTATGTGGAAAACAAATAGGTTTATAACAGTAACTGTCACATAGAAAGCACCTATACTACATTTTTACACATTAGAAAAAACCCTGCCAAATCTAGCATCCAGTCGTAATGTAAGCATTTTAAAACCAGTTAAATTACAATGCTAATTCAAAGCCAATTCGCCAACAGGCAGGAGACATATGTCTATCCGGACGTACAGACAGATGGATAAAAATATGAAAGTTAGAAAGGTGTGACCTCAAAAGATCTAACAAAATAAATTAAGATCCGACGCGGATAGAACAGATTTTGGAATATACGGAAGGAGGACAGACAGACAGACGTTTAGCCAGACATCGGCAGCATATCAATACTTACTTTTTCATTTTTTAAAATTCGTTCGAATTAAAAAAAAAAAAGACCCCCCCCCCGAGCAGGCACCCAACCCAAATTTTTTAAGCGGACATCGTACGCTATGTCTTGACTTTGTCGGGCTAGTATTTAATGCATTATTCTACACGGGGATATTATTCTTTACGTTACAAAACGTTTATAGTACTAAAGCTATTTTGTCAAAGTCAGGGTCAGGTTAAGTTAGGTTTGAATTATCGCCGCACTAGAGCTACACGAATGCTATTGGCGACGGGCGTCGTATTTAAGAACCATAGTCAAGTGACGACCCGGGTAAGAATCTGGAACCTTATGTATCAAGTAAGCGCTTGACTGACTGGTTTTTTAACCCCTTAAATGATGAAGATAATATTAGTTTAAAGTATTTCGAATTGTATTAGCACTGAGGCTATACAAGTATTTGAGTTAATTTTCTACACACAAAATCGATGAACAATTTCGATTAATGCATAGTTCCGTACAATGGAGTTATATTGAATCTAAAAATCTAACATTGTCTTTAAGGAAATAAAATCTACTATATCCTTTTTATTTTATATCTTTCAATTTGTAAATGAAATATTATTTCAGACTTTTAAAACTTTTTCAAAAAGTTATAGGAGCTTATTTTTCATAAATCAATCTTCATAGCTATAAAATAACATTTCCAGCCCTGAATATTATTGATTTTCAATAAAATAACAGATATTGGAAGTTTTAAAAAAAGTTACGAAAAAATATAAGCTTTAGTTTTCCTATCATTGCGTTTTCCTTCTCATCCATCTTACAATAAGATAACTGCGAAACTGACACCAGAGATTACTTCGTCCAACGAGTTTAAAGTATTTTAAGGTTATTAGAAAAGTCGTCACGTTTCACTAATATACTTTAGGACTGGGTATAACTATTTCAATGCCAATCCTTAAATAAGAGAGGTTGACCCTTTCAGTCCCAAAAATTTACCACACTGCAGAAACATCTGATATTCACAAGATAAGCTTATTTTAGGTCAAAAATAAGAGTTCCATAAGAAAAAAATTTATTTGAATTTTTTTATATGGTTTTCGAAATGATGCCAAAATTTTTTTAACTGTGGAAAACAACACAATAAAAATATATGTATTACCTAAAAACACTTCGAGTTATATATTTTAAGGTATCTGACTATATTATTAAAAAAATTTAGTAATTATTTTAACGGAAATAGTTTAAATTGTGTTTTAAATATGTGGAACTGAAGTGAACTTTTCAAAAATCAGGTGAAACGCTTGTTAGCTATTTTCTAAATAAAAAAAATAGTTCTGACTTCTGCTATTGAGATTAATGTAAAATATTGTCTAATAGAGCGAAGTGTGAAGAATCGAATATTGTGTGTTTGGATGTCATAACGGGACATAAACATTTAGAAAAAAAATATTGAAAGTGGTGATTCAAATGGCCTCACTGGGACTGAAAGGTTTAAAACAACAATATATATATTGAGTCAATTCTTAAGCTTGTTATGATTATCGTCCTGTTACAAATAATACGTTTATTTAGAGCGTGTTTTCTCGAAATTTTCAAGAATTGTTTTATAACTAGATGGCTTAATTAATCTTCTTTTAGATCCCGAATTACCAGCAGAATGTAGATTTGCCTACTTCAAAAATAAATTTATCTTCACTTTAAATATTAACAAATGAAAAATAAAACTTTTAACTAGCTATGCTAATTTAATATAGGTGTAATTAATAGAGTATTAAAGATGCTTTTAATTATAAAGACCGTAATATTTTATTACATTGATCCCCAAACTTTACCAATGCGAATTAATTATATGTTTAAGATCAGACTACTGTTATTGCTTATATTTATTAAACGATAAAAAATAAGGTATATTCTGAAATTTTCATATATAAAAAAATTACCCAATTCTGATTTTAGAAAAAAATTGTTGCTTGAAATAAATTTCGTTTAAAATTTATGCAGTGAAAACAACCATACGTATTTACCCAATTCCATGTCGTACATGAAGCAGCCATTGCGATTGCACATTCATCGTTCATTTCCAAATGCGGAGTTTTGACTGTCAGAAAAAGTGTACGATTACAATAATTAGTTAATTTTTTTAATTAAGTTTGTTTAAACTCAATAGAAAATCGAATACCATAATTTATTAATTTACTAAAAAATATTGCATCCCTTTTAATTGATTAATAAAAATAACTTCAAGCGTCAGGTAAGGATAACGTCAGGTAAGGAACTTCCATTGGCTTAACGTGGGTTTGCTGTGTAAGCCTGGGCCACCTTCGAAGCGTAGAGAATAGGTCAGCGACAAGTTATGATTTCCCAAAGGTTGGGGCAATTTCGTTTCCATTATTTTCAGCCTCATTTTAAATTTTAAAGGGATTTCGCAGTGCTCCTTGGATAAGGTATATATGGCATTATTAGTTTGGAATCCAAATTAAAGTTTCATCATTTTAATCAAAAATAGATGAAGAGAGAAATGATACGTTAAAATATATCTATTTTAAAATATAACAACATAGGAAGCTAATAAATATTTTTATGGACTATTTGAAGGTTAACCATATGAGGTAGCTGTATTAAATAGTTTTATTGTAAAGAATGCAGAAACTTTTCGATGGACATTTTAATGGGCAGTTCTAAATTTAATGGGCAGTTCTAAATTTAATGGCCATTTTTCAATTTTGATTTGTAGAGAATATATAAGTTAAAATGTATTTCCTTAAACAGTCCAAGAAAATATATTTTCCCTCTTTATGGATATTATGGTGTAGAATTTTATGACACCACCTAAATCGTTACCACTTTTGAGAAATAATTTTAAAGTGTTCATTTTATTAGTTTGAAAACAATTTTAATGGACTGATAATAAACATTTTCTATTGTTGACTATTTAAATACATGGATTTAAATTAACATTTTTATAGATGTTAAATAAATTTATGTTTCTTTCAAATACCTTCTTTAAGTCGCAGCAATTTTAAAGCCGGGTAGTTAAACTTGGTATGACACTAAAATCACTCTACGGAATAAAAGTTGAAAGAAATATTGAACTTCGTCTTTTAGAATTATTGGTTTAACATCATTCGTCATAGTTTATCCAACATCTCTGCGATTAATAATATTATTTGGAGCAAAAAAGATAACGTTTAGAAGACGTTAAATCGTCACCTTTTCAAAAGCAATATTTTTATTATGATTAGATCAACACTGAAATATGGCATTTTATTTTGATTATTTTAATGTGCTTTTTACAGTATAGCACATAACATCATTTTAACGCTGTCATCAAAAATGCCTTAGTTTATCTTGGGTACTGCTAATCATTTAATCATAAAAAATATTTTCGTTTCTGCAACCAACATTCCGATATTTCATTCTGTAACGAAACCATTTTATTCACAAAAAATATTACAAATCCATCAGTTTTATATCCATGTTTTTTCGGCGCCAAGTCCATCCATCATTCGGGGTTTGCACAAAGCAAGAAAAGCCGACGTTTTCATGAACGGCCCAAAACGTTGCTTTGCGACTCAGGCAAGTGCAAGTGATTGATTCGAATTGGATTAGAGAGGCATCGAGGCAGTAATGACCATCCCCTACAAAGAAAGATTTCTATTTTTAGGGGGATATTTCGACGAGTTTGTTGACCTCCTTCCAAAATGCAACAGAATTTCGGAATGGCAATCATGAAAACTTGAATGTGGTTCAAAATTATGACGCCTCGCCAACAGAACTCGTGTAGCTTTAGTGTGAAGGAAGCATCACATTAAGGTAGGCGAATACCCAAAATTCTAAAATTTTAGCTATTGCTTTCATATTTTCCAAATTTGGCATACTGATTTCAAATATAATGAATAATATTTCTATTTAGGCATTTTTTTTACAATTTAAATACAATTTATTTTAAACGGTGTTTTTCTACTAAAAAAGGAGGTTTACGCTAACAAGTCTACCACATTGAATTTTCATCCTATAAACATTAATTATGCGTTAAATTCTTCGTTTTGAACTGATGCAAATTAACCACAAAAAAAAGGATTTTTTTCGATAAACTTACACTTGGACATTTAAAAAGAACATATATTTACACCGGATGTTAGAGGTTCATGGCAAAGATATATATTGAAATAGCATCTGTAAAAAATTTCAGGTAAATTAATGTAAAACTTTTTATACTAGAAGTGTTGGCGCAAACCCCTTTTTTAGGTGAAAAATACCGTTTAAAGTAAATCAATCTGGTTGCACGGTAGTGCAACCGCCAAGTTCAGGGCACTACCCAACCTTTTCTGGAAGGGTTTCGGCGTGTTTTCGGACCCTCCATTCTTTGGTTCTATGCATCAGAGAAATGAGTTTAGAAATTTTTATTGGTCAATAGGAGCTTGATGAAGAGTATAAAAAAAATCAGCGCTCTATCTCTTTTTATCTCCGAGAAAATTGAATTAGAAAATGACCACTTTTGGGGCTCACTCACTCACTCACCGATCATCAAAATGTTCTGTGACACCCACTTGTTCTAGAATCCCGAAAATTGGAATACTGGTAGATTTTGTCATACAACCAACATAAAAAATCCGAAAATCGAATATTTAGCACGGGTTTGTTCTTAAATGGCTTGGCGCCTTTTTTCAAAAGCAGTTACAATCCTCTGACATACGCCGATATGCCAGCGGCGATTAATTGAATCGCCAACAATTCAAATAGCTATTTACCTTCAGATGATACGATCTGGTTGCACGGTAGTGCAACCGCCAAGTTCAGGGCACTACCCAACCTTTTCTGGAAGGGTTTCGGCGTGTTTTCGGACCCTCCGTTCTTTGGTTCTATGCATCACAGAAATGAGTTTAGAAATTTTTATTGGTCAATAGAAGCTTGATGAAGAGTATAAAAAAAATCAGCGTTCTATCTCTTTTCATCTCCGAGAAAATTGAATTGGAAAATGACCACTTTTGGGGCTCACTCACTCACTCACCGATCATCAAAATGTTCTATGACACCCACTTGTTCTAGAATCCCGAAAATTGGAATACTGGTAGATTTTGTCATAAAACCAACATAAAAAATCCAAAAATCGAATATTTAGCACGGGTTTGTTCTTAAATGGCTTGGCGCCTTTTTTCAAAATCAGTTACAATCCTCTGACATACGCCGATATGCCAGCGGCGATTAATTGAATCGCCAACAATTCAAATAGCTATTTACCTTCAGATGATACGATAAAGGTTTTACAAGTGTGGGATTAAGCACACGATATTACTAATGGAAAGTTTCAATCATCATTTTGATTAAGTTTAATGGTTTTCAAGTGCAACACCTGAGCCGGCAACCAGCTCCATGTTTTATAATGAGTTATGGTTGTTTGGTTGTAGGATGAGTTACATTGATAAAGGTCTATATATAAGCATGAGCAATGGCTGGCTGGAACCAATGATTTACAATAGGCAAATGATTTTTTTGTTTTGTTTTAGTTGGAATAACATCGCACTAGAGCGACACAAGGGTAATCAATTCTTCCCTATTGTTTAAATTTCGTCAACAAGCAGTACAGAACGAGCAGTAAAATGAAACAGTACAAGATTTAAAAAAAATGTATATACATTCGTCAAATAATTTTTATTTAATATATCATGTTTACTTAAACACGTTGATTGTCCGCTAAAAAAGTTAGTACTACTTATAAAACAATTGAAAGTGTCATATTTAAAAATAACATGTTTTTTTTATTTAAGAGCTTATTTAAATTATTTTATTTAGAATACCTACAAAAAGAAGTGAAATCCAAACAAAAACCTCTCAGTAAAAGAAGGCCAAGTTCTTTAAAAAAAATTGGCCTGGCCTTAAAAAGAAGTGAAATCCTGAAAAGGTACCAAGTTCATTAAAAGTTACTGATGTGGTATTGAACACCAAAACATTTTAGTCTTTGATAATTCTTATGTTTACCACATTCAAGCAAACTCGCACTTGTGTTTGTGTAACTTGGCCATTAGGCATTTTTGAAGAAAAATAAACAAGCCATTAAAAGTTATTGTGATACATGATTATTCATTACTGTTCAACTCGATTACAACGGTCCCACGATATTGCGACCGCCACTAAAAGTAGTGAGGTGTGGAGAATTCAAAGTAATCTGGAATTGAGAAAGCTATACAAGGAAAGGCATTCTGTGGATATAATAAAAATAAAAAGGCTCCAATGGCTCGGACATCTTGGGGGAATGGGTGATGAGAGAGCAACAAGGAAGATATTTAAAGGAAAGCCAGAGGGAAGGAGGAGAGCTGGACGTCCTAGGAAGAGATGGTTGGACGAGGCGGAAGAAGATCTGAAAAGGATTAAAGTTAAAAATTGGAGGGTCAAGGCCAAGGACAGAAAAAAGTGGCGCTGAGGTCCTTCATGGACTGTAGTGCCGAGGAGTAAGTAAGTAAGTACTAAAAGTAGTAACTATTTTATCACAAGTTCAATATAATGATAGTTTAGAAATTCGTTTACGACATTTATAAAAAAAAACCGTATAAAATACTGATACTGAAAAGAAGTTATATCAATGTTCAAATATTCATCGACAATTTTTTCGAGGAAAAGAAAAGAGAAGGCTAAGATTACTCTGTTTGATCACGAGGCAGAAAACAAAGCTTATAAAAACAAGAAAAAAAATTCCGTTGGGCCTCTTTTTTGTGTGGCTTGAAACACTTAAAACACTTTACCTTCAGGAATACTTTCATCTCAATGTTCAATAATTTATTGGTTACACCCATCCCCTGTGCAAAATTTTCAACTTCCCATAGTGCAAAAGGTTCAACAAAATTTTCACAATGCGTAATGGCCAAGTTACGCAAACACAAGTGCGAGTTTGCTTGAATGTGGTAAACATAAGAATGATCAAAGACTAAAATGTTTTGGTGTTCAATACCACATCAGTAACTTTTAATGAACTTGGTACCTTTTTTCAGGATTTCACTTCTTTTTAAGGCCAGGCCAAATTTTTTTTTAAAGAACTTGGCCTTCTTTTACTGAGAGGTTTTTGTTTGGATTATATTTAAATAATAAAAATTGCCTAAAAAGCATTGCTCATTATATTTGAAATCACTATGCCAAATTTGTTAGAAATGCCAAATTTGCCTATGCCAAATTTCTAAAAAGATTAAAGTAATAGTAAAAATTTTAGAATTTTGGGTATTCGCCTACCTTAACTAAAAAAATAAAATTTCAATAATCCCACAGTACCCTCCAAAAAATAAAAATCACGTTTTTACTATTTCTATTAAGAATTGTTAAAAAAAATTCTAAACGTTCGAAATTATGACTTACGTCACCAATAGCCCTCGTTTAGCTCTAGTGCGCGAGAATGATTCAACTGATGAAATTTTGAATTCAATAAAATGAAAGTTTAGTAAGGAGACAGTGCCCCAAAAACATCTTTTTTTTTAAAGTATTTTTATTGTGATTTGGGAAATAATTTGTTAACAATTATGTAAAGTAGTCTACCTGTATCCTAAATTTAAAAAAAAATAAAGCACTGTTTGGGTTATCTCCAAGCCTTTGCAATGCAACAATGAAACTATCTTAAATTATTTCAATTTGTTTTTAGTTCACGACGCAGTACTAAAATTCTTCGGCTTTCGGTGGACATTTATTAGAACTTACAGTCAGTTATTTGACATTCATAAAACTTTGGAACCATCTTTGGGAGCAACATTAAAGTAGAAATATTCAAAAATGTTTCATTTCGGAAGTTGTCAAATTTAACATTTACCAGCTATAATGACAACATTAAGATGGCATTTACAAACATAAATATCAAAAATGAAGTAACTTCAAAATATTTGCTATCATATTTTTCATTGCATACCCTCACTTATATGTTCTAAGATTAAAGTTCAGGACATTTAAAAGAGTTTTAAATTATAAATAATTCGCGAACTTTACTCAGATAAATATTCAAATTATGTTACCTTACATTTTGGATTTTCAAGTAATACCAATTTATGTCTCAAATTTATGAAATTTTTTTAGAGAAAAATTGCCTATCGTAACATGAAGTCCAATAAACAAAAGAATACATTATGTTGATGGTTCACAATAAGAAACAAAAATACGAATGTTGAAAAATAAGTTACCATAGATTCTCATCGAATATAATATCCATTTATCTTTGCAGCCATCTAACTTTTCTAAAGACTATTTCTAATTATTTTCACAGAACTGATCAAAATATATTCATTGTTTGTTTAATTAACCTTGCGAGCATATTTCATACTCCGAAAATAATCAAAATTTCAACTACAATCTGTGTGTTGGTAGAAGAAATTGATATAAGTTATAAGTAAAAATTCAAATATTTTATTTACATGCATCGAGACAGAATTCGAAAATACAAACGCATCTGTTGTTAATTAAAGGACAAAATTAATATCACAGTTTCTCTTGTTTTAAGAATAATAATCTCGCAAGAAAAGTTGTAAAAGAAATACCTTTCAAAGCTTTTAACGAAATAAAATTAAAATAGTACATGTATTTCATATATATTTTTTAAATAATCACATAGTATGAAGTATTGGTAAATATACGAGTGGGCACATTTATAAATGTAGTATAGTACTTATTGATTTTGCATTTTCACGGATCAATAGTTCTGTTGTTTTGTAGACAGAGAAATTATTTTCAGTGTTATAGGATTGTACACGACTTATTTTTTCATTAAGTTTCATAATTTTTTTAAGAATATATGTTTTCTTGGTTACTCTCATTTTTCATGGTTAATCGATATTACTCGTTTACTTATGATTTTCTTTTGAAACTCGATATTTTTCCAATGAAATTTTATCCCAAAAGTGAACAAAAGTTTTAAAATTAGTTTTTGCGGCAAAATATTTATACAAGCGCCCATCTTTTTAAAAAAAAGCATTAAATTTAAGGTAGTAAAAAGTTCCTAAGTAAAATATGTAAAAATAAATCCATTGTAATAGAAATATAGACGATAATATAATCAGTAAACTTGTGTTTATTGATTTTACAATTGCTTCTTTTTGTGTACACCTACCTCGAATCTATTTCTTGTGTATATTTTTGTTATTCATTCCTTGAGAGTAATATTATTAACCTTTTCAGTCCCGAAAATTTACTACACTACAGAAACATCTGATATTCACAAAATAAGCTTATTTTAGGTCAAATATACGAGTTCCATAAGAAAAAAATTCCTTTTAATTTATTATATGGTTTTTGAAATAATGCCAAAATTTTTTAACTGTGGAAAACAACAAAATAAAATATATATATATATATTACCTAAAAACACTTAGAGTTATATATTTTAAGGTATCTGACCACATTATTAAAAAAAAATTAGTAATTATTTTAGCCGAAATAGTTTAAATTGAGTTTTAAATATGTTGAACTGAAGTGAACTTATCAGAAATCAGGTGAAACGCTTGTTGGCCATTTTCTAAATAATAAAAAAATAGTAGTTCTGACTGCTATTGAGATCAATGTAAAATTTGTCTAATCGAACAAAGTGTGAAGAATCGAGTGATGTGTGTTTGGATGTCATAACGGGACATAAACATTTTGAAAAAAATATTGCAGGTAATGATGCCAAATGGCATCACTGGGACTGAAAGGGTTAATAGAAGGGTTCTTAGAGGGTTATTCCAGTAGGATTTTCTTGTCAATTTTGCCTCATTTTGTAGATTTTGATGCGTATAACCCGAATATCGTGACGTTCTTTTCTTTTCACGTTTGCAAAGTTTTTTCAATATGGCTTATCTTCCTCCGTATTGAAGTTTATAAACTTTTATTTGCTGAACCAATTAGCCATAATTAATTTTTATATTATTTAATCATTAAAAATTCACCTATGACTAAAAATAAAATGAGATCTCGATTTTGGAGTTTACATCCTCCATCATTTTGAATTTTTTGAAATTAAGTATTTCACAATCTTTTTGACCAAAACACTAAGTGCAGGCTTATTTGAAGAGTACACGGGAAGAACCAATTGATTTCTTTAGAGTCTTTCCGTAATTGTATCTGCTTGGCGGACATTGGCGACCGAAAACCGGTTTCTCTTTCGGTTCTTCATTTGCAGTACAAACTTGAGTGTCGTGCCCACTTATCTCTGGCGTGAATCAGAGTTGCTGCGAAAGATAAACAAAGCGTGTAACGGGTTTCTTTACGCTAGTTTAGGCTATTTCTCGCTATCATCCCCAAAGAGGCTATTAAGGAAACCCTTCTACGAAATAAATCGGTTCTTCCCGTGTACTCTTCATTTTTTATGGCTTGAGATTTAAACATTTAAGGGTTTGTTTATTTATTAGTAATGTAAATTACATAGTGGATCCACATTACTTTTACCATAACTTGGACATCGAAAACATAAAGACAAGGGTCAAGTTTTGACCGGCCATCCTCTCATCCTCACACCAATGTACGAATGCAAACTTAGTAGGTGTCCTGCAGTGTTGGGCCAATTTAATTGCCAGAATAATTAAAGATTAACAAATAATTGGTAAATGAAGCCGCAACAACCAACAATTCATCAATTGTAATTGTGGAAATTTACAATTAACAATTATTTATTTGTCAACTGTAGTAGTAACAATTAACAATTATATATTATCAATTGTTTTGTTAATTTTCATTAAAAAAACAAATAACCGCTTTTTTACTAGTCTTAAGTCTAAGCCTTAAAGCTTAATTTTGTTAAATCTTTACTCATTTCGTGCTAATACATAAAGTTAATTATTAGTTTGAATTGTTTCGCAAAACAACGAAAAAAGTTAATTGCAATTATTTTAAATATGAGTTGCAAGTGACATGTGTTAATAAAATTAATTTAATTGTAAGGTGAAATTAAAAGTTCAATTTCGATCAATTTAATTGTTATTAATTTAATTGCATTGCCCGGACCCACCCGAACTTGGGACCTTTCTCATGCTGGGCGAGTGCCTAACCGACTGGGCTCCCCCACACTTAACAGCCTTTATATTCAATATTCAGAGGCCTGTTGGGTTTATATTTATATACTGTTATAGCCATAGGATGGATCCTATATTTCAAGTGCGGAGAGGATATCAAAAGGAAGATTAACCTTACACTCTTAAAACGAACGAGCGATTTTACCTCAGTCTGATTAATTTTCACTCCTCCAGTCTGGAAAATGCACTTCTCCTTTTGGAGTGGATCCTTTGTGTGTTAAACCTCCGACAGGATCACTCCAAACGAGTGATTTTAACTCAGTCTGAGTTAATATTCATTCCTTTCCAGTGTCGAAAATGCACTTCTCCAAAGGGAGCTGGATTTCACTCTTTTGTTTTAAGAGTGTAGTCTTCACATTGATCAAGATAATATGAAAATATCCAACGTTATGAAGAAATAGCGGCATATGTAATTAATATTTATTCGAAAAATATCCCAGCCATGAAACATTTGAAGAATGCTTTAGATTTCATGCAATCCAGGAATACGTCCCCCTTCCTACGAAAATGTCTCTTTAAGAAGCAAAAGCATGGAGAGATAATAATCGTCTCCAACCGTTGTGTGCTCTACTCATTATTCTTAGATTATTCTAGGTTGATAATTAGTGTTTAAACTTTTTAAACCCGAAATAAAAATGCATTTAAAACTGGAATAAAGAAGAATTTTGGTTAATTAGACTTTAAGAATTTTTTAAAGTTTGCTACTAAGTCAGAACATGCCTTCTTTAAAAAAATGTTTTTAAGATCTTAACTCATGCTTTAAAACTCTTATTTACATTTAAGTATTAAAAAAAATTAGTTTCGATATTTTGCAAAACTCAAGTTTAAAAAATCGGAATGATCAAAATAAAAAAAAAACCGTCGACACCATCTTTAAAATCAAGAATTTTAATTTTTCAGTTATCTGATTATTAACCCTAAAACAACAACAAAAATTAATTTTTGCCAATTGTTTAAATAATAAAAAGTTTGTGAAATCCAATAAGACGGAATCCGCCATCTTGAAAAACACTTTGAAACACAAACCTGAAAAGAAAATACGGTTCCTTCGATATTCGGATTCTACGTATCAAAAGCAACAAAATGAGCCAAAATTATCCGAAAGGGCATAATATTCCTACTAAATCTATTTTTTCGACATTGCAAAAACCTTTTATATACGCATAAGATGAAAATTTCTGCATCGTGTGCTGTTTTTCCAAAACACCAATAAAATATATTTAATTTTACGTGAAATACAAAATTAATCTAGCAAAAATTAATTTTGTTGCTAAAGTACGATATTGTAAGTGTTTTCAAATTGAATTTACTTGGTGAAAAGTAATCCTAGGTTTCATTTTTTAATTAAAGCGAGATGACCTTTACAAATAAATTTAAAATCGTGAGTTTTTATTTCAAAAACTTGCCGGTCGAAAAAAGAAAAGAGAATATATCATGCTTTAAAAAATTTCTAATGTTTATTATGAAAATATGGAGTATTTTTACTGTGTAACTTCTTTCAGTTTTTGGAATGTGATGATACTCAACTCCGCGTATAATTTTAAACCGTTTTATGCTAAAACTTTGCTCCAGAAAAATGGAAGTATAGCGTCCTAGCACACATTTTGAAATAAACTACAAAACGTCAGATTTGACTTCAGTGCATAAACCTGTAGACAGCATGATTTGCCTCAAGCTTTATAATGTAAGCTTACACCATAAAATACTAAGCTTACATTACAAAATACTAAGCTCACACCACAAAAATGTGAAAAATGGGTGGACACATTCTTGACTGAAATTTCAGTACAATTTAGCAGATTTTACTTGATTATAATATTATACTTTCTAATGTGAATTTCTGTTGATTTTCGATCGTGATATCATTCGATTAAAAAACTTCGTTTTACCCACTAACTCCACACCAGCTTGACAGAATCCTTAATGTAGTTCATAATCAGATCAGTTGATAATATTTATGAAAGAACATGAGCTTGCAGTCTGGGGAAGTTTCTGCAGTGTTTTGTGGAAGGTTCCAAAATTAATTTGAGTTTTATCAGTTTACCCAGGAATTCATGTTACATTACACCCCAAAACAATCCCCGTATCATTGCACAATTTGATAATATATAATCCGTGTTAAAGAATACATAACATTTTAGTTTAACATAAGTATCGGTTTAGTTTGAATTATCGTCTTACTAGAGCTACAAGAGGGCTATTGGCGACGGGCGTCGTACGCAACGTTAGGTTAGGCTTGAATTATCGTCGCACTAAGCATTTTTAGGCTAGGCAGGCCGTCGCATGCTATTGGCGATGATTTAGAGCCACAGTCGAGTGATGAGCCGGCACCTGAATAGGCACCCAACGCATCCATTAAGGGGCGACATCGTACGCAGCGTTAGGACTTTCAAGACTATTTAACGTGCACTCCCTTACACGGGGTATTATTCGTTGGATACATGGCCATTTATAGGTCGGCAGTTATTTTGACGATGCCCGGACCCGAACCTGGGACCTTTTACATGCTAGGCGAGTGCCTAACCGACTGGGTTCCTAAGCCCCACGCAACATTAGGACTTTGAAGGATATTTAACATGCACTCTCGCCACACGAGATATTACTCGTCGGACATTTTTGGCCGCACGGGACGTTTATAGGCCGGCAGTTATTTTGGCGACGCCGGAAACCGAACCTGGGACCTTCGGCATGCTAGGCGAATGTCTAACCGACTGGAATCCTCAGCCCCATAGTATTGGTTTTTATAAAATCCTCTACATAATGTATATGCTTCCACCTACCGAAACTATTCAATTTTGGACAAATACATATTTTATCGAAATTTTGAATAAAAAAATAGAATTGTAAAAATTTCCCAATGGTATTGTAAGCAGCAGCATCGTTTTTCTTTAGACTAGAGGAAACAATGTCTTTACAGAAAAATACTTTCGTATGAATCACAATCAAGATGTTTCACTTCGGAGAAATTTGTAAATCAGAAATACAAAACAAATTTAACAAGAAGTAAATTTTGATTAAAACGCTGAGCAGTGTGTGGCAGACTTACTTCATGCCGCGTCGATGGCTTGAGTTTGAGGTACTTAGAAGTAAAATGAAGTAACTTCACCATTGTGTCTTCAGTATAAAAGCTTTGTTCTTGCCTTCAAAGTAAAATTCATTTATTGTTTTTATGTAAGAAAAATTACTTTTTCGAAGTTTTATTTAAAATTTAACCATTTTGAAAACAATTTCAAAGTCATTTGCATTTCCGAGAAGACTGCAGATAAGATTTCGATTTTCCGTTTGTAATAGTTAGAAATTCAATATTCTTTTAAAGCTAAGACCGTAACTTACTTTTTAAAAAATATAAAGTTTGTTCCTTATTTTCAATACGAGTAGTTTATATTAGCATAAAAGAGTATGGCAGTCAAGAAAATTGTCGGACGTCTTACAAAAAAAAATCATTTCTAAATTTTAAAGGCACCTTGCATTAAAAAAAATATTATTTACAATGAATTACAAAAAAGCTCGTTTGAGCAATCATATGACAGCAACTGTATTTTTATGGTTAACAATTCAATATTCATTATATCTCAAGTTTCCCTCAGCAAATACTAAACTATAATTATCCATAAATTCTTAGTAAAACCAACTTTTAACTACATGTTTGTGTAAAAAAAAAATTGTAAAAAGAACATGTGTAGGATATTTTCTGGGGTCTCAAAATGTTAATCCTTCCCCCATAAAAAAAGCTGCATACCTGCTGTTGTCCTTATATTGTTAAATTTAATATGGTAGGTATTTGGGAATGTTTCACTGTATTTGTAAAAGTTTTTCTGACAACTGACTTTTCGAGTTCAAATTACTCATCCATTCGAAATTTCAAAATTTATCGAACAATGCAAGTCTTAAATAGATTAGTACAAAAGTTAAGCAACAATAAGTAGACCCACAACCGTTCCACAATGGGTGTAGGCCTCGTCACTTGACCTTGCTTCTAAAATACGAGGTTAAACCTTTCAGTCCAATGACATTTTGACATCATTTTATATTTTTTCTGATCGTCTATAGCCATTTATCAAAAAACACATCATTCAATTCTTCAAAAAAAAAATCTATTAGAAAATATTTTTTATTATTCCCAATAGATGTCAACCCTATTATCTTTTTTAAATTATGATCAGAAACCTAATGATGCAAATAGCATCATTGGAACTGAAAATGTTAATAGTTCTCGGGTAGCTGACGGTTATTCAACCTAACCAATCCACAATGAAATGCAATGCGAATGCCACACAAACGTCTGACAATTTCTTAGTTTTGTCAATACGTCGAGTTTGACAGCATACACGATAAGGTTTAGTTTGAATTATCGTCGCACGAGGGCTATGGTCGAAGGGCGTCATAATTTAGTGCGATAAGGCGAAAGATTTTTTTTTCACTTTCCGCTAAAGCATGTATTTTTTTTTTTTTAAATTTTGGCAAGATAACTTTTTACCCACTTAATGAAGTTAGAGAGAAATGCATCATTATATGCTACAAAGTAATATAAACGTTGCCTTCTTGTGTTACTTCATTGCGTTTCTAAGTACCTTATTGGACTGTCGATACCTTAGGCAAGGTAAACACGAGTCTCCCGGGTATAACTTAACAGAAAAAATAAGATTAATGCATAACCGAAAGTTGACAGTTTTGAATTCCTGATATATGGTTCTAGAAAATAACATAACGACACAAAAATAAAGAAAATGGAACGCTAACTTCATAAAAGGGAATAAATGCATTTTTATTGGTGACAACCGTGAACAGGACAATTTTTTGGTGCCCGCATGCATATAAAATAAAAATAAAATTTATCCTTCAGGCAAAAAGGCAAAGTAAATACTGCAGCTTTGTGACTGAATTATATTGAAGAAAGCATACATTGGGACTTAAACTACGAAATATGTAAGGAATAAAAAAAGGCTATTTGATCTTCTGAACGTTCAGGGAGTTAAGTGGCAACAGCCAATCCGGCTTGTTTCGTTAATAAAAAGGAAATTTGTTTCCCGGAAGGCGTATATTTTTAACAAAATATTTATAAAATGTTTATATCCTATTCACAGTCACTTTTTCTGGCTGAATATTTCTGTGAATTTCACACCATTTTTGTTTAATTTCTTCTTAATTTCGAAGAAAAAATACTCCGGTGAACCCAAGTGCTTTAGTACTTAAATATTAAAGCTTTCATACTACGTTTATAAAGCAGATATAAGAAATAAAGAATGATATTTAAAAATATATTAATTAAATTTTTAATTTCCGTGTGGTTATGACACTTCGGCTTAAAATTTTTCATGAGCCAGAGAGCTCTAGATCAATGTTAATTTGAGTCGAAATAACAAAAATGCAAACTTTATTCTGATTTTGTCCCAAAAAGCTGCCATTGGATTTGGTTCTGAAAAAATAAAATTTGCTTACCAAACTATCAGGAAATAATGGGGAAAAAATAGTATCTCAGGACGTCGTTCATGGAACAAATTACCATTGGTATTGAGTCCTTGCTGAATTGCATTAAAATGCATGAATGATTTCTTCATTAAATTCCAAATATATAATTTTATTTTGTATATTGCCAATTTATAAACAGTTTGATTTGGTCAAGCAACAGTTATCCAGTCTGATTTGGTACATTATTGTTTTTAAAAAAATTTCGTATTGCAATGTCCACACTACGACAATAAAAACTGGCAAGAAATGCGCGCAAAAGGAAATGCATATACAATTTGTATAATTCGAGGTAGATGCCCGGGCATTCCAGTACAAATTGTATATGCATTTCCATGCGCGCGCATTTTTTGTCAGTTTTTGTAGTCATAGTGTGGACATAGACTATAAAAGAGGATAAAAGAATGAAAACAATAATTAGTATCTCGGAAACATTATTGCAACAAATTAAGAATAATCTTGAGTCATCGTTGCTCAATTGCCCGCAATTGTATAAGCTATGTTTTCTTCATAAAATTTCTAAGTCTCTATATTTTGTAGAAGCAATTTTCTTTTCTATGCTCCATAAATAAAATATTACCACGATTTTTATTCGTTTAAATGTGTTTTATTCAACCCTCCCCCGCATTTCTATTCGTCTCTAAGAGTCGTAATCTTCAGGGAATTTCTTATAAAATCTCAAAAAAGCATGCTTATATTTTGTGAAAATAACATTTCTTGAAAACAAAAGGTAAAAACATTTGCAATAAAGGCACGTATGGAGATTATAATTCAAAACTTTAAAACATAGTTTTAAGTATTGTATTAGGATTATTAAACAAAACAAATGTTTTTTTTTAAACAAAAACATGCAGTAAAATTATTAGTTTTGATAAACGTTAAGTTAATCCTAAAATTGATATTCTATGATTAATTATTTTAAATATATACAAATTTTTGTTCTAGATATTAAGATTTACAAATAAAAAATTTTGAAGTTATTGATAGTTACCAACCAAGGCCAAATTCTGTTTTATTAAAACAGCATTTAAGACATTTTTAGTTAATACAAGTTGGTAATTTTTTGCAGTGATATTTTACTTTAAAAATGTCCTCTTAAGATCCATTAATCATGCAGGAAATATAAATAATTTCATTATAGATAAATGCGTCAAAATAATGAATGAAAGTTCTTAAAAATTATCATTAGAACAAAAGCGTCATTGTTCATCTTAAAAGAAACTCATTTATTCGTAACACTTACCAGCTTGTGTCATTGACACATTAGCACCATAATTCCTAACAAAGTATTTAATTTTCTTCAAAAATGAATACTTTTATAAATTTCTTTACTAGTGTCATTAATCAAAGTTTTTGCCAAATTATATTCTGGTAAATAAAGACGATGGATTGTTGTAATTGTAAGTTGTTTTTTTATAATAAGAATCTACAGAGACATGTTTAAACTCAATAGATTTTTTTCGTTATTACCGAGAGCTTTCCATATATGATCATTTCCTTTAGTTTATGTTTCTTATCTAATTATGTAGTTGTTAAACTTTAATTTAAATAACTTTAGGGATGTGTATATAATTATTTATTTGCTGCTTACATCTTAATTTGTATGCTGCTAATGAAATAACAACCAATTGAAGAGCTTATTGGAAGAACGGTCTACACTCTTAAAACAAAAAAGTGAAATCCACTCCTATAGGAGAAGTGCATTTTCGGCACTGGAAGGGAGTGAAAATTAACTCAGACTGAATTAAAATCGCTCGTTTGTTTTAAGAGTGTACGAATGATAGTTATTAGAAGAAAATATATTTGATACAACTTACATACACCTACACTCTTAAAACAAACGAGCGATTTTAAATCAGTCTGAGTTAATTTTCACTTCTCCAGTGTCGAAAATGCACTTCCCCTATAAGAGTGGATCCTTTGTATGTTAAACCTGCGACAGGATCACTCCAAACGAGTGATTTTCACTCAGTCTGAGCTAATATTCACTCCTTTCCAGTGTAGAAAATGCACTTCTCCTACATGAGTGGGTTTCACTCTTTTGTTTTAAAAGTGTAACTCTTTGCAACACCCAACTTTGTATTTTCAAATGGCTCGAATTTTCATTGTTTGAAAACTCTGGTGTCATCTGCGCCACTTGTGCGCAGTTCAAATTTCAAAGCGTAGGGGACAGTGGTGGAGATCCTGTTGGAGGTTTAACTAAACAAAATAATGAAATTCACTCCGATAGGAGAAGTGCAATTTTGACACTGGAAAGAGTGAAAATTAACTCAGACTGAGTTAAAATCGCTCGTTTGTTTTAGAGTGTAAGTGACATAAAAGTATATCGAGAAAATAGTCCTTTAAAGTGCCCCCCCCCCCCTTTTTAAATAAAATTTCTTAAAAACAGTACTTACAAAGGGTAAAAATAAATATTTTAAAGTTTATGAAAATGAAGAAATTTGTTATCTTTAAACGAGGGAATAACGTAATCTCATTGACAAAAAAAGTCCTTTTTTTCTTATAAAAACTTCCACTAAGCACTTCAATTCAAGTCAAGAGCAAATTATCCTTTACAAGAAACCTTACGTTGAGTTTACTTTGAACATTTCTTACCAATGGCAGGGTTCTGTGACAAAAGAAACGCCATTATAGGTACACCTCGAAAATATGGTGACCAAATCTAAATATACGGTATGATTGCCCCGTAATTCAGTTAAGGCATAACTGCGAAAAAATGATTATCAGCGATGAAATGGTTGTTGTGGCGATGGAAGCTACTTTCAAAAAAATTCATTTAAACTTCTCTGGAAATTTAATATCAGTCTGTGAAATGTTTCTCTACTTAGGCCTTAAATTTTTAGGTTTTCTGGCTATTACCACATATATTTTAAGAATATTTTGGGCTTTTAAAATAATAAATGTAATACTTATGCTTACCCCAAACGTCTTAATTGTTATGTAACCATGTACTTATACAACTAAATTGTTAAACCATAAAACGATCCAACAAAAACCGGAGCAAACTTGTACCACGCCTGAGTAAACTTACACTGCATAAAAGTAGAAAAGTTACACCAAAAACAAAATTACATCAAAAAGAGAGTAGAGTTATACAGAAACAAAGATACGCCAAAAACAGAATAAAGTTACACCAAAAACAGAGTAGTTACATAAAAAAAACAGTAAGGTTACGCTACAAAACTGAAGAAGGGCTACTTTTCGTAGTTATAATATTTTACTGAATGATTCAAATATGAAATGCATAACTAGCATCCCTACAGCATTAACTATCACATTAACTATTACAGACCAGCAAACATTTCATAATAATATGCTTCGAATTTTCGATAAAATGCTTGCGAGTTAATATTTACCTAAGCGTGTTCAAGTGAGAATTTAAAGCTTCGAGGAAATTGTTAATTTAATTTGGACTAAGCTTTTAATCTCTCATGAGGAATTGTTATTTAATTACCCATTTCAGCTAATTCCTGAGAATGCCGAACCACAAGTTATCCCAAAATTAAGTTTTATGTCTGTTCCGCAGTTTAGTATTGTACAAAGATTGGATATCTCCATATTTCAAATAGTGAGCGTTCTATAAAGGCGTTGTAAATAATGTTTTAATACTTTAAATTTTAACTTTTAAGTTTATAAAAAAATTATACCCAGCTGTTGCGGTGAGTCTCTTGAAGATTGGCATTGGCATAGTTCCACTGAAGGACTCACTGCGTGAGATCCTATACAGCTGTGATGCACCGATATTGGCAGAGACTATTGTCAACGATTTTGAAGCTATCAAGACTTTCTACCACAATATTATCAGTCCATGGATACGATATCACCAATACATTAAAATTAGAATTTAATGTATTACTTCCACACTCAACGTCAAATTTTAAACTTTAAAAAGTTATAGAGACGAAGTGAATTTCAAAAATAAATTAACTGAAATAATATTTTTAAAGTATTCTATTTTGTCATACTATGTAAATTTTTAGTTAATGCAATAGTTAAGTGCATTAACTAATCATATTAATTATTGAAATATTTAAAAACTATGTACGTTAATATTAAATTGCAATTCTAATTACATATTTTTTTCAACAAAAATTACTTTTTACCCATAATTGGTTACGTTCAAAAAAAATATCTGGTTACAGCGAAGGTGTAGTATAAATCGGTGAATGTTAAGTAGACTACCTAACATTACCTTAAGTTTATCTTACATACTACAAATGAAAAAATATTACTCCCCCAGGGCATGGATAATTTATATCGACATCAGAGCTTCTTACTTTTATTTAACTAACATTCGCTGCAATGCCTCTAATTAGTCAATTACAAGAGCTTATTAATAAGAAAACTAATTTAATTATTGGTAAAATTTAAATTAATAGATATAATTAACAACGAATGAACTTTTTTATAGTTTGCAAGAATTCAGAAATCGGCAAAATCTTCTTTTAAAAGTCATACGTGATTAAAATAACTATCCCATATTGTTGCAAATAAGTGTTTAGATATAATAACTTAAGATTACTCAAGTTTGTTTTTTTTATCAGATTTGTATTTGACATCATTGAATATCCATCACATATTTATGGTAATTAATTTTCTTTCTTTAAAGGATTTTAATGAAATATTTAGGGGCGATTATTGAAACTTTGGAAAAATTTAATGATGGTTCTTAATATAATTGCAAAGCTTTGCAAGGAAATAAAAACGTATATTTTACGCACATTTTATTTTAGAATTAAAAGAAATCACCTATTTAATGCATAAAAAGGTGGCGATTTAATGCATAAAAATGTGCAATTGCATAATAATGTGCAATTATTCAATGTAATTTTTTTAATGTAGCATATTTGCCTCATACTAACAGCAGATTCAACTGTATTCTATTACCGCTTGTGCTGCAAACAAAATTTTACATAAGTTTTCTGTATTGCTTAGCTTCAGCATGTTTAAAACGCCATGATCTTGAAGTCAGTGTTCATCTTTTTTACTCAGCCCCAAATTCAAAATTAGATTGAGTCCGAGCAACATGTGCTTGAAAATTACAGCACCCGTTTAAGCGTTACGTTTAGCAGCTTAGTTGCTGTATTGTGACTTACATTTTTACAGTGTTGTTGTACGTGATAATTTGTTTAACAATTTCAAAGCAAAAGGGTGTTTCTTTAAGTTTCACGACGCGCGTGCGATTTTAAGTGAAGTAATTTAACTTTGAAAATCTCCTAGCGAACAGCTGAATTGCGATATGTTTTCCATATTGTAATTGACATTCAGAATTTGTGATAACAAGTTTTTGCCCTGAAGTTTTGCCATATAGAAAATTATTAGAATATAGATTGCAATTACAGAGAAATAAAATATTTTTGATAAAAGCAGTCTAGTTTCGAGGTACGTATCAACAATACTGTATCTTTTGCCAAGAACCAAAATTGTGTGTGTAACCAAATTTTTACATTCAAATTTCTATTACGGTTCCTTTTAGAAAGATGTCCTAGGGCAAGTGACATGAGAATGTGTCGGCTTAAAAATTCTAGCTTACGCGCGTCGGACGTGGTAGGCCTTTGGGAGATATCTTTTGAATTTTTACAAATACGTGCTGCATAAAAACTCTGGTGTGAATGAAAAATCACGTCCTTTCAGGCTTGCAAAATACCCTTTCGTTGTGAAACTTCAAAACTCCATAATTTAATATCGAAATGTTGCTAAGAGTATACAACGCTAAAATTCATAGTATGCTATAAAGTAAAAACCCTTTAACCGGAGATTTTGAAGATTCTAAAAAGATAGAACAGCAAAATTCACCGAACTAATATTTTGTGCCGCTTTTATTATAAAACGTGAGGCAGTAGAAAAATAATATTAACACATTATCATACTAAGTCAATTTCAGGGTTGGCACGGTATTTACCATATAAGGTTTTTACCGGTATTTTACATGGTTTTTACCTCCTTGGTAAAAACATGTTTTTCCCATGGTTTTTACCACTCTTGGTAAAAAAAAAACATGTTTTCCCATGGTTTTTACCACTCTTGGTAAAAAAACGTGTTTTCCCACCTTTTCTGAAATAACATATTTATTACCAAATGAAACAGATAAATCAATAATTTATGTCCTTGATGATGATGAATTCTAGTTTTCTTTTTATTATGCCATTGATATCGGTGTGTTTGAAGAACAAATATTCCATACAAATTACTATAGATTTTTTTTTTAAAAAAATATTCACACCACAATAGGAAGAAAAAAAATATAAACATCAAGAACAAGCCGATCCGGCGGCGTAGTTGTTAAGGCATTGGCCTCTGGAGATGCTGGGTCCGGGTTCGAATCCCGTTCAGGCATGGATGTTTGTGTTTGTCGAGTATATGCGGAGTACGTGCTCGTAAAATCTGTTGGGTCTGAAAGTCCTGTGGGCGGTCATTGCGCAGGGTTTTCCCATGGGTACAGGTCCCTGGAGAAAATTTCCCTCCCCTTCAGGGACATGTCTAAATTGCGGAGGTGGCGACAGATAGCAACATCTGTCATACGTGTTTGTGTGTATCTTGTGTTGTCCTACTTGACGATGGTTTATAAGCGGGTCCTTGCGACCAAGCACACAAGCCCCGGTTAAAACCTGGTTTTTACCGGTAAATACCAAGTTTTTACCATGTCTTGGTAAAAACTAGTTTTTACCGGTAAAAACCCAACCCTGGTCATTGTCGGCTACAAAGTTTGAAAATAATATCGTGAATACCATTGTACAGGAACATTGTATTGCAAACAAAAGGGGCCCCGGTCTTGAGATAGGGATACGTTGAAATGCTTATCGAGAAAAACTCTTGAAGCCGCCTGAAACCTGCTTTTGCATTGGTTGGATCGGATTAGCTTCACATTAGAGCTACTCATAGACTAGTGGCGAGTTCAGATTTTGGTTCTTATTGTATGAAGGCGTCCCATAATGCAAATTTTGTGTTTTGCAATCAATTTAGAGTGTTTTTTATTAACAAAAACAAAAAGGTCCGATTCTCTAGGAAAAATAACGACCAAAATAATCACTAGTGGGAACTTTTCTTAATCCGCTCTACAAACCTTGTTTATATTTCATTTCAACTAAGCTTCTCAAACCATAGCGTAGTTGCCGGCAAATAAGTCGCCAAGCGTTTGTTTGGGCTTAATATTAAAGCGATCAATAGCTTCAGGTAGAAAACCTGTTTTTGTATTGGTTTTTGACTTGGCAACATTTCGGTCTCATTCTTATTTCCACTTTGGGGCCACTTTTGTTAGCCTCACCCTGTACTTGTGGTAGATTTATTTTCTGCCATCTACACGAGTTGAATAAAATGTTAAGATTAAACCCACCACCCCAATAGGTGTAGGTAGAAATGCAAATATTAAATACCAAAAACATAATCATGAGCCCTACCAGATGATTGGTATATTTCAGTAACCATTTAACAGATCCTTCAAAATTTAAAAATAAATTAACTCACAAACTTCTTATCACTATTCAGGGGCTTTGGAGCCCAGTCGGTTAAGCACTCGCTATTAGCATGCGGAAGGTCCCAGGTTCGGGTCCGGGCATCGCCAAAATAGCTGCCGACCTATAAACGGCCCGTGCAAATAAAAATGTCCAACGAATAATACCCCGTGTAAGGGAGTGCACGTTAAATATCCTTCAAAGTCCTAACGCTGCGTACGATGTCGCCCTTAACGGTTGCGTTGGGTGCCTATTCAGGTGTTGGCTCGTCACCTGACTGTGGTTCTAAAATACGACGCCCGTCGCCAATAGCCCTCGTGTAGCTCTAGTGCGACGATAATTCAAACCTAACCAAACTAACCTTATCACTATTCAAACTCCTTATCCCCGTTAATATAATTCAAGCATTAAACAATTTATAAATTCATGCAAATTACGTTTAACTTCAAATACAAACATTGAAGTCCAACAACATTCTTGATACTATCGAATTATAACTTTTTACACAATAACTGTAAAAATTATTTTTACTAATGACTGAGTTGCAGCAAGAAGAGACCAAGTTTATTGCTTATGAACAATATTTCTTCATATCGAGGTAAGGTAGACTGACCAGTGAGTGAACAGGCCCCAGTGAATGGACATTTGGTAAATATACTTAAAAAATAAGGATTGAAAAATCATTCCACTAGATGGATTGGCAACACTGACTTTCTCCCATGTAGTAGGGAGCTATCTGACATATGGTTGGTTGTCCTGATCATTATGTCCTGGTGTTCATTCACTGGCAAACACAGCGTCTTAAACGTTCATTCACCGATTAGTCTACCCTAAAATAGCAAAAATACTTTTTTTTTTACAAAGATTCTTTAATATGCAGAGAACCTGTTCTTCATTTCGATAGTGCTATTTTTCAAAAAAAAAAATGATTAACAAATGTTCGTATTATTTTCTTAACATGGAGGTTTCATTAGGTATGCTGGATGGATTTACGTTTGCAGAAACAAAAAGTTATCAACCGAATTAAAAAAAAAGTTGTGCTTACATCCTTATAACCCTTTAAGACCGGCTTTCAGATGGCGCTGACTTAAAATTATGAGACAAAATTTAGAGTTTTATCGAATGCGTTAAACAGCATCAATGCCAGCAACTCCTTAAAAACATTCATTTTTTGTATACAAATAATGAATGTTGCAAGTCAACTATTTCGGTATCGATATTATTGAACAACTTGAATATTATCTTTTATACCAGCACAATAGTGATAGCTCGGTCGGAAAGCGTTAAAATAAATTATGTTAGAGAGCATTCTTTGAACAAGAAAAATTTATATCTTACGGGTACTTTAATTTATCCGAGCATTACTCATAATATCAGGGCGATTTAAAAAAAAATGCCTGACAAAATCGGTAGATTTAATAATTTTTTATTTATGTAATATAATTTATCACAATGCCAGGCCATTGTAAATACCGCTATTATTTCTCTGGACACTTTGATGTATTAAGAACTATATGTCAACTTGGCTTGTTGTTTGCACCTGCCGAGATTCTCGTCTCAACCTTCTGCGCGGATTGAAAATTTGCAAAAATATGTGTGGTTGTTTTCATTGCATAAATTTTAAATTAAAATTTATTTCTGATAATATACGATTCTTTTTTTTTTTTGATGAATTAGTTTTGTTTTGAAGAGATGATCTTTATATCTCTTCTAAATGAAAAAAAATTATGGCCTTATGAATGAAATTGTATTATTTATGAAATTTTACAATTTAATGTTATTGTAAAAACTAATGCACAGAATACGGATGCATAACCCCGGATCTGATTAAGTATCCATTTATAGGACATTTACCTTATGTTTCTTTTTTGTTAATTGAACAAAAAGGTAATATAATGTATTCTTTTATTTTTCACGCAGAAAAATTTGATTTTTTTTCCCAAAACTGTCCACTCGGCTTTCATCATTATTTATACTGCATAAGAAATGTGTTAATCTCTATATAATAAATTACTTACAATCTCTTATGGGACTTTTGAAATTGCTTGGGCGTTATGAATGATGTTCAATTATTCATAATGCCCGTAACATATACATGGAGCTTGTTCAGATTAAATATATATCTTTGTGTGAAGTCTTGAGGCCGCTCTGCCCAATCTCGGCATCAGGTTCGTTAAGGGTGTCGTGTTAGCTCAGGTGTGGACCTCTTAATTGACCGCTGCCAAAATTGCCGAGCAGATCGCCTTAAGCACTCCCTTTAACCTCTGGTGTGCCATTGAACCAATCCTTACGATAAATACTTAAGGCACCAGCATTTTTTTTCGCTGAATGTCTGCGATTCATTAATTCATGACTATTAAAACAAACGCATCCTTGTCACCTATTGATTCCACCCCTCTCCACACACACCTTAAGACTGATCAACAATCTATGATATATACAGGATGTCTTGCTTAATATTAAGAAATTTAGCCTATTTTAACGAACCATCAAGACTCACTACCATTATCACCAAACTTTACTTAACACCATTTCTCTCTAAACTACCATTAACACCATTTCTCTCTAAACTACCATTAACATCATTTCTCTCTAAACTACCATTAACACCATTTCTCTCTAAGCTACCATTAATACCATTTCTCTCTAAACTACCATTAACACCATTTCTTTCTAAGTTAGATACCTAGAAACTTTAAACGGTTCTACAACAAATTAGCAATAGCTTCATAAAGAATATAAAAAGCTCAAGTTCTAGATGATTTTTTAAATTTTTTTCTTTAAATTAAGGTAAAAAATGAAATACCTGAATAGCAAATAAGATATTTTTGAAAATATATATATATATATAAAAACTACCAGCATTTTTTTAAATCATTCTTACCAAAAAAATCCGATAAAAAATCTT
The DNA here is from genome assembly GCA_023701765.1 of Hylyphantes graminicola. Taxonomy (NCBI): domain Eukaryota; kingdom Metazoa; phylum Arthropoda; class Arachnida; order Araneae; family Linyphiidae; genus Hylyphantes; species Hylyphantes graminicola. The sequence goes on along the minus strand of CM043113.1, from coordinate 24,612,159 downwards.
ATTGGTAAATACCAGAAAAAAAGCATCTTTTGTTACTAAACTTTTCTATTGTTTTTATACTTATAAAATACAATAGTTTACTTACAAAATGCAGTAGGGGAAGGTGGGTTCCCTCGGACCTATTTTGACTTGTCAATTTTTAATTTCTTAATTACTTGCAAAAAGTGAATAAAAATATTTTTACTAAATACTTTATGTTGTTATACACAACATATATTTATTTTAACATGTTATTTAAATGATTTCAACTATTAAAAAAATAAATACAGAAAATTGTAATTAGGACCAAGGTACACCGCCGGCGGTGTACCTTGGTCCAACCGGTAGTGTACCTTGGACCAATTATTAACAGGTAGAGAGACTCGATTTACAGTCCGAAAACCAATATTTATTAGCAACATAAAATTCAAAAATACATTTTACAACCTACTCTTATTTCTAGCCAAGATTGTAGTAATTGGTTATGTTAGGTCAATTGGCTTAGTAAGAGGTATTATTGCCTTAGTTTTTTTTAGTGCCCTTTTGGCTTTTTCAGCTGCAATGCAATCTTTCTCAGGTGTATCCGTTAAAATGCAGCATAAAATTAAACTGTTATTTCATGCCATAGAAAAACATTTGGCTATCTTTCTGTTATAAATTTGAAAAAACAACTCAAATATTCCCCTCTATGTTTATACAACTAGGCCTAAACGTAAAAAGGATGTTCTGCTTAGATATTTATTATAAAAAATATCTTTAGATGAGCATGCAATAATTATTTTCTATATTATATAAATATGGCTAAAATTTTATCGGCTTCCATATATCTAAATAATTAACTACAAAAAAAATTCTTTATCACACCAAATAAAAATGTCTTACAAATTTTGCATTCTTCTAGATTTTACAAATCAGGGTTGCATATTAATAGCTTAAAATACTTAATTTTTCAAAGGAAAAAATTTATTTGAATTTTAAAATGGGTTTTTAACAATCTGAAGCACATAAGACCTATAGTAGTGTACCTTGGACCAGTCCAAGGTACACCACTTGTATTAGGTTCGAGGTACACCACTTGGATACTAAAAACAAAATAGTTGACCACCAAGTTAAGGTTAGACTTAACTTAATTTCAAACACACTGTTTTATAGCTAAAACTTTGCTTTATATTGCATAACCATCGTTTCTGAATAAACACTACATGTTTGAGTAAAAAAATACACTAAAGAATCTGACAAAAATTTACTTTTGAACTGTGAATTTAGTTTTTCGAAACCTCTTTAATAAATTGACCTTTTAAACAAACAGATAGAACTTCACTGAGATCCTTGGTAGCAAATATTTTAACTGCATGTGGTGTTGTTTCAATATCTAAGCTAATCGAGCTAGAATCAACATAGGTTCGAGGTACACATACGTCCAAGGTACACCACTTACCCCTACTTTAACAAAAGTAAACTTTAAAAGGTTAGGTTAGTTTGAATGACTGATTCAAGAAAAGAAAAACCTATTAAAACTACTTGAAATAACTGAAACATTGCGTTTACTAGAATCCAGACAAATGCAAATTACTCATTGAAAAGCTGATAATCATGTTTTAAATATTCAAAAACACTTCTAAATACTTTTTTAGCCGAAATTTTTAAAACTGAAATGACTCACGCCATTTTTTGCATTTGAATTTTGAGATGACTATTTGATAATTTTTTTTTGATAAATGTAATATAACGTTAGTTTATGTTTAATTGCTTTTTTATATGATGAAAAATTATCGTTGAGTAACACAGAGTTATAAGACTTCAAAAACTTTGATAACGTATTTATGAAACAACACATGCTTTCAAATTCTTAGTTGGTTAGCAGAAGCTAATTAATAGCGTCTTTCTTGTTACTGAGGATTAGTTTGGAACAAAAAAAAAGAACAGTTTTAATAAAGAGCATTGTGTTGGCGTGAAAAAAATTCTTTGGATAGTTTTCTGTTTCAAAATGTTAGAATACCATTGTAAGCCACTTACAAGGTTTTCTTAAAATATTTTAACAATGAATTGTTACTGTGAGTTTTTTTATTGCCAAACATGTATATTTTTAAATCGTTGTATTGTTGAGTAGCAAAATTATCTGATAACTATTTAACCTTAGGAAATGTAAATACAGAGGAACTGAAGAAAGGAAATAACAAAACAGAATAGAAAGAATTAATAGAAATTGCTCTCTGCAAACATTTTTTTTTTCAATTAAAAGTGGTTTCATTAAAAGTGGTTGACTACAACTAGCTTCCACCGATTTTGCGGCGTAACAGTACACAACGTTACTCCGTAAACACAGTACCAAAACTTTTATCCAGTTAAAGTAACTTTCGGCCAAATTTTTACCAGAGAAGTAATAATCTATAATCCCACATTGAAGGTCATTTTTTTACGTACTAATAACTGATTATTATCGTCAAAGCACCAAAGAATTTTTAATAAATGTTTTACCACGCTAATTTATAAACTCATTGAACTAAACAATAGGAAATTCATTATAGAAAGCCTGTCAGTATGTGGTCGGAGTTTATTGAAAACTATTGCTTAAAATGATGAAACTTTTTGAATAAACTTATTTTTAAAAAAAACTTGAAATTCCATTGTTATTATTTCTACTGTATTTTAACTAAGATTTATTCAGAATACCCTTTGATAAATTATATTATGATATTAATCAACTTAAAATGATATGATCGAAATTTACTTTATTATAAAACTTGGCTTAGCATACTCTTTGTTAATTTTCTTATGAAACGCTTACATATTATACTTTCGCAAATAAAATAGGACGCCATATTTATCGCGAATACAAGACGACATTTTCGACGAAATTTTTGCATTAATCTTCACAGTTGATCGAACCTTACTCTAACTATTCAAAATCTTTATTTCACTTGTTAAAAATAAAGAAATATTTTCTCTCTTTGTACTTGAAGCTCAGTAGAACTTGACTAGGTAAATGAAATAAAAGGTTATAAATTAGTTTTAATTCAGTTACTGCACAGCAAAAAAAGTAAGCAATATGCAGCATGTATCAATACAATAAAGGTAAAATCTTACTATTATATAGTTTATTCAGCTCAACTACAAGTTAACACCGTACAATTTACATGATTTTTTTTTTGCAATGACTTAAATGCACGATAAAAAAAACTATATTTTTTGATAAAAGTTTCACATTTATTTTACTTTCATTTACGTTAACGAATATTTAATAAAATAAATAGGTGTGATAAAGAAAATGCCCAAATATACTAGAAAGAGCTAATACAATATTTTTTTGGGTTTCATTATTCCTGTAAGTCACTTATTGATATTCCATATTTTTTTCTTCTAAATTTTCAACAATGACACAAAATTCATTGTCAAAAAAGTGGAACAATCTTACAGCAATCTGAACTTATTAGAAAGAAATTTCACTTTAAAAAATAACTATCAATTGATTTTAGGTGACAGTCTATTAATTATACTCACTGAGATGTAAAAAAAAATACAAGGATTAAGAACGATGAAACCTTCATTCTTAAAAAGAGCAGTTCAGATTTCGTTACAATATTATTGATTTTTATTTTTGCTTTAAAAAAAAAATAAAGCTACTCTTGTACAAATATAATAAAAGATTAAAATAGTATTCAAGTGTCAAAAATCAATAAAAACTATTGAATAAGCACACAAAAACATTTTTCTTTTTGATGAAGATGTGATTTATTATGACAGACGTGACGTCATTCATTTTTACAAATTTTTTAGTCCTGTTCAAGAAAAATTGATAATGCTAGTTTAGAAAGAATAAAACTATTAAAAAATAATTTAAAAACCAAGTTATAACTACAGTTTTGGACCAATAAAAAAATAACTGAATTTTTTTTACTATTTGTTTTACTATGCAAACGTTAGTAAATGGATTATTTCTGTAAAAAAAAAAACTATGAATTTTTACTTTTAAAATTTTACACTTAGAAGTGTGGATGGCAACAACTTTATCGGTTTGTTTCAATTTATTGCCAGGAATTACTTTTGTTTCGGTATTCGAAAATGAATTTTCTAAGAATATTTTATTGATTTTTTTTAAATCCCAACTTCTTGCTGTGCTGTTGGTTGTTCAAAACATTTGTTAAAAAAGAGCTCGCATAGAAAGAAAAGTTTCTTATCGGCTATATCAGTCATTTTGAGAGTGAAACCGAAGCAACCAATGAAATCTAAGTAAGGAGAAAAATGAAAATAAGAGCGTTGCATCATCCGAAACATTCCCATTTAGCTTGTAAATAGATCACGATATCACAAAACACAAGTTTCTGAAGCATCACTTTTTAAGAATAATGCAACATATTTTAAAACTTTCTTAACTAGGGTTTTATATCTTCCACTTGACTAACGTTCTACCAACTCCAAAATTGTTAAGAAATTCTACCAATGCTTACTAAGCAAACTGTCAAGACTGACTCAACCTAGATTTGCTGAAAAATTCTAATATGAATAGTGTAGGAATGGTTTGCAACAAATCTTAAAAAACTGCAAATTTCTATAAATATAAGTAGCATTCTTTAGTTTAAGTTGTAATAATAAACTTGAACCATGCCACTTTTTTAATAAGTTAAAATTACTTTACGCTGATCTATAAATTTCAATCAGAATTTGAAGCATTTCGTTTTAAATAGTATTCCATCTAAACGTAATTTGAAGTCGAATGGAAATTCAAGCTTGGAATATTTATGGCAAATTGAAACTCACAGAATTTAGATTTATCTTACAGAAATTACTCATCGTAGATAATGCTTCTCAATTTAAATAACGAAAAACGTATTTTAGAAAAAAAAATAGTGAAGTGTAAGTATAAATAGTTTAATACCATTTTCCAAATTCCAATTTCTTACAATCCTGATTTATATATGGAAACGCATAGTTATATGGATAAATTTATTTCAAATAAATTAAATCTATAAAAGTACTTTAAAAAAGTTATGTGGGGTTATATATTACGTTAAGATTTATAGATGAAACTGTATTCCTATAACTATATATAACTATTAAATATGATAAGGTATATTTCATTTAATTTGAATTTTTTGTGCAAACTGTTGAGCAGATAAATATAACAATTTTTTTCAAAAAAATCTTGCTTCGTTTGTGATTAGATAAAGATATTATGAATTAATTTTAATATTTCGTTTTTCTCCGTTTTATACAACCTGTAAAAAAATTATTCACTGATTTTAATCAAATTTTTTCTTGTATATTTTTAAAAGTAAAACAAATAAAATAATATTTATCACCCAAACATTGAGTTAAAAAAGGCAAGAGGGTCATTCAGTCAGAAGAGGGCATTTTGGAAGATGCAAATTAGAAATTTATAAACTACCAAATACATAAATTTTTCCTTAATGTATAGTTTTAAAAATTTATTTTTGTGTTACCGTTATCATTAACCATTAATAACTCTTAAAATTTTATAATTTATTAATTTTTTTAAGTATATGAAAGATTGTTATATACCAAGCAGGGGAATGACCTTTCCCAAGAGAGGGATAACATTATTTAATAAGTATTGTAAACAACTATTAATGTTAGAAAATTAAAATAGCAGATGGCTTCTTAATAATAACAACAATATGAGTGCATTGTGGTAAGGAATATTAAAAATAATGAATATGTGTGCTGAATTGATCCGTTAGAATGATAGACAATAAAAATTGAAGAATTAATGGCTAGAATTTTCTTTGCACAGCTATAAAACAAGTTACACAGGAAGCAAAATTCATGGATTTCTGTTTTAATAGCATAAATAAGACTTCATAGTCACCATTTGGGTTTTTTTTTTTAAAACAATTTCAGTCCCAGTGATGCAATTTGGCATCGTCATGTTTCTGATCATAATTTTTAAAAATAAAGCTGACATCTGTTGTGGTTAATAAAAAATATTTTCTAATAGAAAAAAGTTTGAAGACCGAATGATGTGCTTTTTGATATAAATGGCCACAGATGATCCGAATTTTTTTTTCTGAAATGGTGATCCCAAAATGTCTTTGGGACTGAAAAGGATAATTAATATATTTTATTATTAATTAATATGGTTAATTAATATAATTTATTGTTAATTAATATATTTTATAAGTGCACTGGAATGATGTTTTACTTCAGGAACATACTTAATTAAAAAAATTTAAATGCATAACAATACATAAAATTTTTGTATTCATCTTATAAAACAACCAATTGTGAATCTATATTGATAACTACAATTGTATAAATAAATATTTAAGTAAATTTTTGAAGCATTTAAAATGCGAGTTTTCCGGTAGGGGCAGCTAAGGGAATAACATTTTGAATAAAATTGAGTTTTTATTTAATTTTTGATGGTTTTTCGAAGTATATCTAAACAAATTGTTTATATTCCCTATCCAATATTTTATATAGGTAGTAATTTGTAATATGACTTCATGATAAATGATATTAAGAAAATTAAAAAAGCATAATTTGTAACATACCTTTTTAATTTTCTTTCCATCATTTATGTTGTTCGCCCTAGGGCCACTTGTCATCCAATATATATGCAAATTATGTAAAGATTTTTTTTTCTTTCCTTCCTTCAAGTTAATAATTCAAGGGGTATTAAAAATGTACAGATTTTAACAAAAAAAAATCGCTTAAAATTGTTAAAAAAAATACTTGCAAAATTAATGTATTTTTTCTATTCCATGAGAATGACACTACATTTTAAATAATTAATATACCATTTGACAGTCTTATATTAAAAAACTACTTTGTTTTGTTAAAAAATGTTGAGAGCTCAATAATTTTTCAATTTCCAAAATACCATGACGATGTTTATCGTCAGAAAAACTGATTGAATTAAAAAGTTTTATACAAACTAGCACATTTAAATAAACATAGTTCGCTTTTTAACATGTTTTTTAACATAATAAACGTCAACGTATATGATATCTAGTGTCTTGTGTCAAGCGGTTTATGAATTTCTAATATTCACTTCTTTTAACACGCGCTTGGATATTATGTAAATATTTTCAGAATATTTTTTTATATTATGAACATAAAGTTAATTATTCTTTAATGGTGTCGCATGCGCAATCAAGTCAAAAATAAAAACGTTAATAGCTTTATGTACTCAATTTTCAACCAAACTGGGATTTTTTGCATTATTGTTTTATGCTAAATAAAAAATAAAATACTGCTAGTACTCCGTTATTAAGTGGAAAAAAGTGAGTATGATGGCATCTAAAATCGTCAAAAATTCAATACATTAAGGCAATATATTAAAAGAATTTCGAATTATTAATCCTAAATTTTATTAATAAAAATACACGCTATTCAATAAAAAATTACATATAATACTTATATAAATTTAAAAAAAAACCTTTTGATTATAGATAAAGAACAAGTTGTGCTTTTAAAAACTGTTTACACAAAAATGACATTAAGAGAAAGTCTACCAATAAAAACTGACTGATGTAAAAATAAATATTTCGGAATAAACACATAGAATTACATTAGTAAAAAGAGAAAGAATTAAAAACATTAGGGATTTTTATTTTTTTAGGTCAAAAGAAATTACAATTACATTTAATACTTAAATAACATCAACAAGTATAATATTAAATTGGCAAAAAAAAATACATTTTTTCAACGCTTAGTTGTTTAAGGCTATTATAACAAAGAAATTTTATAAATAAGCACTTTATCATTTGTTAGCCAAACTTATTCATTATCGATGTATTGGTTAACCTTTCTATTATCAATATGTATGAATTTATTTATCATCAATAAATTCATTTCCGCTACATTATTAAAAGCCAAAAATTATTTATTTTTAAACGTATACGTGTTCTCGGGAGAAGTAATCGGTCATTATAGCTATTATAGGTAATGATTCACGTAACTTTAAAAACTATATTCTAAACTTTACTACTAAATTTCCGTAGAGTTATTTGTATTCATAATATACAATGCATTTAATGAACTCTAACTGTAAGCATCTGAAAACGAAAACTACAAAATTACAGTTTAAATACCTTTTGATGTTTTAAATATCAGTTGAAATCTTAACGATCTGTCTACACGTAACGTTTGAATCATTATGCTAAACACTCTTCTTAGAATATCCTTGATTTAAAGTAATATTTTTGGTGATTTGACAGAATGTCAACTGCTCCTGAGTAAAATATTATTTAATGTATAATAATACGAAATATAGCAAACACAATATTCGAGGGCATAATATTATACAGTACCGTTTAGTATAGGTTTCCGCTAAAGTGTAGTATCTTCACTTGATCATCGATTGGTTTTAGTTTAGTTTTAACTATCGTCGCTCTAGAGCTACACGAGGTCGTCGTATTTTAGAACCACAGTCAGGTGACGAGTTGACACCCGAGTAGGCCCCCAACGCAACCATTAAGGGCATCATCGTACTCAGCGTTAGGACTTTGAAGGATATTTAACGTGTATTCCCTTACACGGGGTATTATTCATCGGACAGTTTTGGCTGCAACGGCCGTTTATAAGTCGGCAGTTATTTTGGCGATGCCCAGATCAGATTGCGAGTTTTGCAACGACCCCCTCCAAACATATTACTTAACTAATATTAATATATTATTAATATTAGTTACAGCCTTTTAAAACTTAACCCAATGTATTAAGAATTATCACAGACATTAAACTTTTAGTTGACTCTGGTACATATAAAACTGTTCCTAATTTAATCGTTTGAAAACCACCACCTTCCTTTAAAACGTTTAATCATATTCATCAATACCATCAACTTTTAGCTTTAGTCAGTTTGCAATAGTTATAGCTCTCTTATCTCGTTAAAAGAAACTTTAAATTTCCGGCTTTATCACGTCCTGTACCTGAATCTAATATCCATAAATTTTTATTTATATAAATTCTTTGAGTTTTCAGCCCAAAAGTTTGATAAGTTAGCGAGAAATTTTTATTCAATTCGGGGGTTTACTTTATCGAATAAGTTTTGCAAACATTTTATATTAGCTTTAAGTTTTATCATTACGAAACTTACTTGTACCATTGTCTTTATTTATATTTGCCGATACAAGCATTCAGATTTACTTTTCATAATTTGCAAACGAAAATTTAATCTTGAACTAGTTTTATCGTTAACTTTTAAAGCTTGATTATGACTTTACGTAGATGTTTGTTTTAAATTCGCCGATCATATTCATAAATAAGTTTTTATTTAATATAAGCCAAGGTTAGTAACTCGTCGATCTTAATATTCTAAACTAGTCACTAAAACTTTTGAAACTTGCAAATAAATTAACAAATTAGAATTGCACCTTGGTGTGATTCTTTCATAGACTCGCCAATATTAGTTAGCTTCTCTAAAAGTTCAAAAACATAATTTATATGCGTTTTGAGTTTTATGGTACTGTGCATATCTTCCTTAGTGGAAATAATTTTCTTGAAAAGTTTAATTATTGATGACTACATTTGAATTGTTCTCAAGAGTCTTTTGCAGTATTTTCATGCACTACATGTGTTATTCGATTATTAATGCGGATTAACCTCTTAAGACACGAGCGAAATCCTGCACGTATATTCTTATATAATCTAAACATACTTTTCGTACAAATATATGCTAAAAATATGTTTTTCAAAGAATTTTTTTAAAAATTATGTTTAATAGTTTCTAGGGACACGCCTTAAACTCTAAAAATTCACTTATTTGTGTTATAAATGCAACAAAAAAAAGGCTGTATCATTTATTTGCAGTTAGCAGAGTATTTTAACATTGTTTTAATTACAACATTCATTTAAAATTAACAACTAAAATAACTTTTTGAAAAGTTTGAAAAAAAATTAAATACTTTAAGGACTCTAATATTGTATTGACCCTCGTTCAACTTCATTTTTTTTATGGAAATAAATGGCTGATACCTGTAATCAAAGGCTGAAAGCTGGTATTTGGATCTTCTTCTATCGGACCAGGATAAATTCGTAACTAACGTCTTAATTGTTTGTGGGGAGGTTTAAAAAAATGTTCCCAAATGAGGACGCCTGGTCGCAAGAGGTTATACATGTATACGATTTATGTATAAACAAATTAAAGCTCTGGCTGATTGATTCTAGGTACTTATCCTTGATATAATACAGGAACACATTTATTTTTAAGTTTTGAATAATTTATCTTAAACCTTTCTGTTTTAAATAATGCTTCAATATTAAATCAATATTATTATCTACGATAAAAGGTGGGTAGAGTTCAATAACTTACGTTGGATCGCAATGTAGTCACAACAACTGCGGACTTGAAGACTCATTTTAATTCTTGAATTTTTAATCAATTATTATTTTAAAAAAACCATTCTAGCTTTAATTTAATCAGAAGTAATTTTAAATAAATATTTCAAAAAACAAAAGTAAACACGTCATTTTAAAAAAGTTAAACATACAGTTCGTAAAGTCACTCATTCTCGAAAAAGGGTAACTGGTCATCCACGTTGGATCGTCTCACTGGATTGGTTGGTTGGTTGGTTGGTATACATATATATTTTCAAGCTTGTGTGCTTGCTCAGAGAGCAGCTTATAAACCTTCGTCTATTAAGACAATCCCAACACACACTCACACTCACATGCACACATATACGTGACAGATGCTGTCATCTGTCGCGCTCCACCTCCACAATTTAGACATGTCCCTGAAGGGAAGGGAAATAGTCTCCAGGGACCTGCACTCGCAGGAAACTGCGCAATGACCACCCCCAGGACTTTCGGACCCAACAGATTTAACGAGCACGTACTACGCATATACTCGGTGGATTTTCAGCGACCAGGACTCGATCGCGGGACCTTCCGATCCGTAGATCAAGACACTGACCACAGGGCGCCCCACAGCACTCGTCTCCCTGGATCAAGTTCAGTAAGTTTGTTCGCTTACAACTATCGATTTCTAGCCTCCACGGAGCTTTAACGCGGCCAATTACGCCTCGTAATTTGGAACTCTGATCAAGTGACCAGATCGACTCCCGATCGTGCATCCAAAGCAAACCATTGGCGCCAGCGTTCGCTTGTTTGGGACTTTCGACTTCATAAATTTTAATGGACAAATAAGGGCACGGGTGGCCTTAAAGGGTTTTATCGCTGCCCATTACGCTAACAGTCTGCGCATTGTACCAGGAGAGGATTCGATTCCCGCCTTCGTCCTGGGTACACTTTCTTCCATCTGTGTCAGTAAAAATTCTGTATTTGTGTATCTTACTTGAAGAAGGTTTATAAGCGGGTCTCTCATCAAGCACACAAACCGGAAAGTATGTGTACCAGCCTACCTAATTTTTTCAGTAGATCCTTAGTTATGTTTAGTTTAAATTATCGTCGCACTAGAGCAACATGATGGCTATTGGTGACGGGCGTCATATTTTAAAACCACAATAAAGTGACGAGCCGGTACCTGAGTAGACGTCCATCGCAACCGTTAAGAGCGACATCGTACGCCAGGAGATTCTTAAATTAGCAAGTTCTCAGCGTGTGTTTAACAAATAATTTCGCACTTCTTGATGATAAATTGTTTTCAATGTCAATGAAAAAATCCATGGGTATCTTTTGAAAACATTGAAAAATTGTTACATTTATGATTATCTCGTTAAGTTATAAACTATTTGCTATTGTTATTATTGGTTGTCTCACATTGGCATTTTAAATGCCTACCGTAGTGTTGGAACATATATATTACGTTGTTGAGTCAAGGCAAAAGAAATTATTATAACTTGATTCCATTATTTAAAATTCCAACAGTCCAAATCTAGAAAGTATTTTGAAACTGTGTTTCGTATGCTCTCTCTCTCCTCCCCCCAAGGGAGAGATCTTTAAAAGAAATCTTCCCTTAAATCAGGTGTTAAACTCAAGAAGAGCCAAGGGGTAAAATTTGGGATCGTAGTGCGAAAAAATTACCTGCACTTTGCTCAAGTATAAATTAAAAAAAAAAAACGCTTCTTATTTTTGTAAGGCTAGACAAAACTCAATTGGATACTTTATATTTTGCGATTTTTATAAAAGTACATTTGAAAATGTTTATTTAGTTTGGGGATTGTACGTGTTTTGAATATTTGATGCATTCGAATCTTATGTATCAAATTTAATCCAATAGTTCTAGTTTCTGGAGAAAAAGTGTTTACGAAATGTCTCATATAAATATCTGCACTCCAAAAGCTAAGTCTACAATAAAATATATACTACAGCTAACATTAAGTTTATACTTTTTACTTCTAACTCAATCAAAGGAAATATATTTGACTATAAAATTACCTTAATCATTTTCCAATATGAACATTTAGATATTCGTGACAGGCGACTTAAAAAAACAACGTCACGAAGAACATTTATAGAAACTGCTTCAAAATTTTCTAATATATCTTCGCGGACATAACTTATAGTTTATGCAGAACTTACGGATAATAGTTTTTAGAATAGAATAAACTGAAGATAGCTATTATTATAACGAATTGATTTTTCTATATCAAATCTGGTGGAGCGAAAGAAACCTGAGGATTTTTCCATGTTCGTGTCTGCTGATTTGTAATATTTAATGGCAGAGATGATGAAACATATGTATCTATTGTTTTATATTAAATAATATTATAAAGATGGTTAGGTTTAATGTGTTAGTCAGCCATATTACAAAATGAAATCTTCTAGAAAGATTTTTCTGTCTGTCCATATCACCCCTACGTAGCAAAAACTGAACCAACAGATATCACGTAATTTTCTAGACATTTTTAAATTAAAACTTAAGAAAATGCAGAGGTAGAATTATAAATTTTACTTGATTTTTTAGGGAAAAATAGTAAAAGTTATCAAAAAATATAACGTTTCTGCATTTCCCCACTCACGCAACTTCCATATTAAATATTCACCCCCAAACTAAAAAGTACAAAAAAAATAGGATTAAAATGTTATTTATTTACTATTAAACATAATTTTTCATTTCAATATGTTTCATGGTAAGCAAATGTCCTTGCAAATATAAAACTAAGCTATTTTAATTAAATGAATGTAAATGATGTTTGGATTGAAATGTAAAAAAGTACATTTCTTAAGATATGAAATTGTTATTTAGGAATTTATACGTTTTATTCCAAAATATTGTACTTGTTTAAATGGAAAAATTTCCGGATTGAGTAATTAAAAAACTATCAAGACACCCAACATGTTTCCCAAAGTTTGATAGCAAAATCCGTGAAGTGTAACTTACACCTTCATATAGTCAAGTTTAGTAAATGAAAGAAGTAATCTTCAATCTCACAATGCACTTCTATTTCAGAGGTTTCATATCCTCTTGATATAAGGCGAGTTGTCACTGTTTTTGTAATTGATATAAATTAAAGATGCTTAGATAGATTAAAGATTAAATTAGAGATTTTTTTAAAAAACAAACAATGGTTTTTTAAAGCGTTGGAAATAAACAACCACACTCAATCATTCATATATGTCTTTTGTCTTTGGACAGCTGGCAATGCTCATTTGTTAATGATGTCAAAGTAGGAAAAATCGCCAGTGAGTACGGTATGATTCATATATGGTATGGTATGGTACATATATATTCCAGCTTGTGTGCTTGTTCAGAGAACCGCTTATAAGCTTTCGTCAAGTGGGGCAGACACAGAAAGAGTTTTTACAAGCACAAGAGACACACAAAGAAGGGACAACACGACAAACACATAGATAAATAACAACATTTATTGAAGGTCACAAACATCCATGCCAAACCGGGATTCGAGCCCGACCCCAGCAGCTCCAAAGGCTAGTATCCTAACGATTGCGCCACCGGGGCGGCTCAGTGAGTAGTGGTTGTCATATTTTTTTGGCCGAAGTGTTGGTGGTATGATTTGATTATATACACACAAAAATATTCATTTAAAAATGATAATAATAACCATATAAAAATGTAACTTAGCATATTATAGAGTTAAGTTTTTTGTTAATTTTTAATTTAAATAGCTATTTCTAAATATGCATGCAGGATAGGGGCATAGTTCCAATTTAGATTACATTAAAACAAATTCTAACTTAAATCAAAATATATTTTAGTTGTAAGAAAAGGCAATTTGTTTTGGTTGATAAAATATCTCAATTTTCTGCTTGGTTAGTGAACCATATTAATGAAGTTTATTCTATTGATTGGATATCATTTGAAGTTTCTTTTAAATACAAAATTAATATATAAATGAATAGCGTTAAATTAAGAAATTAATCTATTTTTTTATATAAGACTTTCGTTAGATAGGTATGTTATTCACACTAAATCTCCTATTCGGTCAAGAATTTTTTTTGTAATAATGAGCATATCACATTTTAAGAAAAACAATCATCTTGTAAATACAGTCTCTTTTTAATCAGACGGGCATAAAGCTTATTTTTATACTAATGTGAAAAATTAATCAAACATTTTAAATATATCATCGTACGTAAATGAAATTTTTTAACTGCATATACAGGGTGGTTATAGAATAACGCTCGCTATTCGGAGTGGTCTGTAGCTTGAATGAATAATCCAAATGCATCAAAAATTGAGACACTTACTAATCAAGAAGGGGGGGAAAAGAATGGAATCATAAAAAAATAGAATCCCAAAAAAGAATCATAAAATAGAATAATTATAAAAAACAAACTCGTATCTTGACCAAGGTTCTAAATTACGAAGTATAGCCAATTATGGCTAATTAAGGCCAACACGCCCAATTACGCCTCGTAATTTCGAACCCTGGTCAAGTGACGCGTTTGTTTCTTATGATGCCATTCTTTCCCGCCCTTCTCGATTAGTAATAAGTGTCTCAAAGTTTTTTGCATTTGGATTATTCATTAAAGCTACAGACCACTCCGAATATCGAGCGTTATTTTATAACCACCCTGTACTTAAAAATTACATATTTACAAATCAATTAAACAGTTGAATATTTACCATACGACCAACACAGATTTTTTTAAATTCTTGCTGTAGATCGTGTTTCTAGTTACTTAAAATTGGCGCATTAAATAATAAAATAATATCGTTAATGATACCAACCATTGAAGCAATTCGGTAAGTCTATAAGCAGACCATAAAACGTAAATCAGTTGTCAAAAACTGCATCTAAACGTGCAATTCAGTCGTAAAATTTGAATTTGTGTAAGATGAATGAAAAAACTTCCTTCCTTCTATCGATTCCCTTGATAAGTCATACGACAATTCTAATTTACCCTGACTTTAATTTTAAGCGTGTATCAATTACCGCCATTTTTGTGCAAAATCAGTGAACAAGGTGTTCTTCTCTACACTCTTAAAACAAACGAGTGAAATCGACTCCAGTAGGAGAAGTGAATTTTCGACACTGGGAAAGAGTGAGTATTAACTCAGACTGAGTTAAAATCACTCGTTTCGAGTGATCCTGTCGGAGATTTAACACACAAGGGATCCACTCCTCTGGGAGAAGCGCATTTTCCAGACTGGAGGAGTGAAATTAACTCAGACTGAGTTAAAATCGCTCGCTCGTTTTAAGAGTGTAATTTCTTAGTTATACTTTTTATTTTTAATGACTGATTTCTAAAAATACGAAATGAAAAATTTAAATTTTTCAAAAACTGTTACTTTGTAAACGGAATCGCTTAATCAAAACCAGTGTGAAAAAGGAATTATCACAGAAACTTAATCTGTGGCGCAAAATAAAGGCAGAAGATTATTTTATTATACTTTCAAAAAAGATCTTTATAAAACCGAATTCAACCTTTTATTAGATGGATAAAATGATAAGAAAAATCTACAATATATGTCCAGGTTTACCCTAAAACTGTTTCAACTCCCCAAAGTAGCGCCCATTTTAATAAACCTTGTTTGTTCTTGCAAAACAATAAGTAAATCTTATTTACAGTCAATTCCCCTCAAAGTTATTCGCGTGGTTGTTTGCTTTTTCTTCTAGGCACTAACTTGGTTTGGTTCTAAGAACATTGGTCCTCCTTGATCAATACCGGTAGTGGAGGCAATGGCATTTCTCCTGTTCATGGACTTTTCACGGAAATGTCGGAACTTGGGAAGTTAAACACAGGTGCTTTTGATAGAACGGTTTCTTTCTTATCCTGCTGTCCAACTTTGTTAAAGTTGCGTATTTGACTTTGGTTCTAAGTTGTGACACCCTTCGCCAATAGCTCTCGTGTAGCTCTAGCGTGACAATTATTCAGCCAAACTTAACCTGTCTTACTTTAAACCGAGTTGGATTGGGGTACCTCTGAGAGAGGCTATATTTAAACTATGTTGCTAAAATGTTTTCTTAACCAAAAGTAAAATGGTACTTTAACTCTGGAGTTATAAAATCCTTTATACATTTGAAAGACTTTACGTAGTTTAAATTTAAGTCTGTAGCGACAACACTTAGTGATATTTTGACATTTTTTATGGCTGTTTATGCTAAGTCAATTTCTTTTTTGTTCTGTTGGAAATGCCTTACAAAGTTTATCCAGAAACAAACTTTAAATGCCCGAAAATATACTTGGAGAACATCTACAACTTTGAACATGATGCATGAAAAAAAACGTTGATTTTTGGTCAAATAGATTTATCGTGTAAAATTCGACAGGAGAAAACGAAGTCCTTCTTCTATCTTTTAAAACATGTCAGTTTTCACACAATAAAACTATTTCGAATCAACGTTGTTTCATTCATGTATCTTCCCCCGAAAATATATTAAACCTTTCATTCCCAGTGATGCCATCTGGTATCATCATGTTTCTGATCATAATTTTTAAAAAATAACAGGGCTGACATCTATTGGGATGAATAAAAAAATATTTTCTTAGAGAAAAGTTTGTAGAATCGAATTATGTGCTTTTTGATATCATAAATGGCTATAGACGATCAGACACAAATTATTTCTAAAATGATGATGCCAAATTGTCATTGGGACTGAAAGTTTTAACTTATTTCACAAATATTTTATTTTTCTTTGTTATCCAGTTAACAATTAATTGCCATTTTTAATGGGAAAAACAAACAAAATTAACAGAATTTGCAAAAACAAATTTACAAAATAACGAGGTCCTACATTCTTTCTTATCCGCGTGGTGATCCGAAAGGCAATTAACTGGACGCATCTATTATTTGCACAGACTGCTTCGAAGGTCGGGAGCATTTGTAAAAAAACTGCCAAGATTTAACTGCGAACAAAGCACATTATACGGAATTGTTAACGCGGGCGATAAAATTGCATGGTCCGTAACTGCCCAATATATACAGCAGAGCGATGAACTCTACAAAGCAATGTAGGAGGAAAAGTGACACAAACTACAAAAAACTTTAGAGAAAAAATTACTTAAAGTTTGAATTTCTAAGATCTATCAATTAATATAATTATTAAATGAAACAAAACAGTACAATAGAAAGGGGGCAATAAACCACTCTTTTTTTGTCTTTTCGCGAAGGTAGTTGGTTGGTATACTTGTATTTTTCGGCTTGTGTGTTTGATCTAAATATCCACTTATAAGCCTTCGTCAAGTAAGAGAGACACAGACAGAATTTTTACTGACTTAGAGGGAGAAAGTACAGTCAGGACAAAGACGGGAACAGAACCCGCACCCAGGACAAGTAGCGAGGGTATTTTGGGGGCAAAGGCACCTCTGCCTTTGAAACAATAAACTAGCTCGTACATTTTCGATAATGAAAGGCAATGGAAACAGAGAAGTTCAAACGACAATCCAGGAAAATCGTAATTTTGTGAAACGACCTTTTTTCTTTCACGGAACGATATATGTTAGTAGGTATATATCAGTCCGTATATTTTCGGCAATGGAAATACAAAATTCTATTCAACAATCCTGGAAAATCATAATACACCACTTTTCCTTGAACGCAACGATATATGTCAGTTGAAAATGGGGATCACTGTCCAATTGAGCCGATGGTAATGCTCCTCCTGGACACTTTCTATGTGTGAGTTAGTCCTTATGTGACATTAGCTTTCTTTTATGAAGTCGGCACAAGAAGATGGGGTCTCTAACTTCAAAATTAACATTCTCCAAAATTTGTTTCAGGTACAACTCTCATATAGGAGCCGGGCGACTTCGAAAGAGTTTAAAAAATAAACTTAGGGTTGGTATACATATGAAGTTGAAAGAATGTTGAACTTAAATATGTTTGACCGAATTCATGCGTTTTCTTGCTTGGAAACGTAAAAAAAAATCGCCAATTCGACAACAGTTGTAGGGCGGGTGTAGGAGTAGGTACATATATATTTCGGCTTCTGTGCTTGATCAGAGACAAGCTTATAAAGCATTCGTCAAGTAAGACAGACACGGAATGAATTTTCACTGTCGCAGAGAAAGTAATATACATCCACGGCGAACCCGCACCATGGAATCAAACCCGCACCTATTACAGCCAGCAGACTGCTAGCGTAAAGATCCAAACCACTCGGACATCCGGGTCCCCAACGATTGTATAATTAAGGTTTCTACATGTGGATATGAAGACTATGGTGCAGGTTGTTATATTTTTTGCAAAAAATTTTCAACCTGAAAATGTTTTTTCAGATCTTCTTCTATCGCACCATTTCAGCGCTTAAGCTTAAAATAAATTGGGTTACTTGAACGTAAAGTAAAACAACTATTTAAATAGATCTCGGTCGATTGTCTCAAGAGATAGACTGAGACAATATTACATAAACATTAAACGACTTATATGTATATATGAATAACTGAATAATTTATCATCTATAATGACTTATATATTTGAGCAACTGAATAATTTATAATTCATTTAGTGACTTATTTAAACTGTCAAAAACTTTGTATATAACTTACATGTGAAAGTGTCTAGAGACATACGCATAACACGTCTCAAATGGAAATTGTTCGATTTTGAAAAGGTACTTAAGCAGAATCCCCTTTTCAGATACATTCCGTATCTTCACTGAGTTGTGACTACCTACATTCCCATTTAAATTTACAAAATGGAGTAGCATACTATTGCAAAAAGTTGTGATAGAAAATAATACTATTCTACAAGGGTTTCAACAGCAGTCTAATCATTGGCAATTTCGATTTTTACTCTGCCCAATAAAACCCTTCAAAACCTAGGAATTCAATTGACAAGTAATATAAATAAAAATAATACAAAATACATACTTTTGTAACCAATTATATCCCTTTTGTACTAACTTCAGTATTTCTAACAGTTTTGTAAAATCAAATTTTTGAAAGTTTAAAAAGAATTTATTCACGCATAAAAAATAATTAAAAGTTAATAAATAACAACTAATTAGAAAATAAAACAAACTAATCTTGAAACGCTTTAAAATTGCAGACATGACTGCGTAAAAAAGGAATTCAGAGATAGTTTAGTATTCTGAGTGATATTCCTACATCTAATTTTGTATCTCAAACTAATTTGTTTCACTGTAACTACCTTTGATTACGAATACAGATAAAGTAAGTTGTTTATGTGTTGTTTATATTGAGCAGAATGAAGTTTGGTTTACACAAGAGAAGTTTTTTTTCGGACTGAAAGCGAAAAACCTTTCGATAGGAATTCCAATTTGTTAAAGGTGAAAAAACAGAGATAGGCGGTTAACTAATACTTTGTGATTTACGACTCTCCCAGGCTGACAATGATGGCTTGACAATGTTTCAAGGGAAAATATCATGAAATGTGTCAATTTATACATATGATGAGGCGTTACAGATTTGAAGGCAAAATTAAATTATAATTCGCAATAATCTTAACAACTTCAAAATATAGTTAATTATCGATAATTTTGTTGATGATAATATAAAAGCATAATATACAGCATTTATGAGAAACAATCATAGTTAGTTGCCACACGTTACCGATCTGACTTATGAAAGTTTCAAAAACTTTCCCAGTGAGAAATAAACACAAAATGTGAGGATTTCATGAGGATTTAAAGCAGCGGTTTCCAACCTAGGGCCGATCGAACCCAAGAGGGCGATTTGTGTAATGGGGGTAAAAAAATACTTGAGGGGTGATCAGAGGGCGATGAGTATTCAAAGGGGAAAAACTAAAATAATGCTGTACCTTTGTAGAGTAAAAACCATTTTCCAACCATAACCAAACCAGCCAATTTGTACTTTCAACTTTCTTAAAATTTCTGGAAACTAGTAAAGATATCTTAGTTAATTATTTCACTTTTATTCTTTAAAAAATATGTTTTATGTTTTTTTCTATTTTATTTAAAAGTGACTGGATAAAGCTTCTTTGTTTGTTTTTATAAACGGTAGTAAATGTTATAAAACTGTTTTATAGATACACTTTAACTCAAATTATGATTAGACATAACATGAAAATTAAAAGGGGGCTACGGATGTTAATCAATCTAATGAGCGAGGGGATGGTCCAGAAAAGGTTGGGAACCACTAATTTAAAGCAATTTTTTTTTATAAAATAGTTAAAGAGGCTATTTAAAAATACATATATTTTGTAAAAATAGGTCAGGACGCAAATTGACCATTTTCCTAATATTGGCCCTTTAATTGATACAGATGGGCAACACAGGATGGGATACACAGGGCAACAGCTGTTTCGGTGCCATGGTAGTTGGTTGGTAGACATATATTTTCAGACATGTATGCTTGGTCAGAGACCCGCTTATAAATCTTCGTCAGACAGCCCGCTTAAAAATCGTCAAGTAAGACAGGCACAACACACACATGCACACATACGTGACAGATGCCGCCATCTATCGCACGCCAAATCCGCAATTTAGACATGCCCCTGAAGGAGAGGGAAATAGTCTCCAGGGACCTGCACCCGAGGGAAACTGCGCAATGACCACCCACAGGATTTTGGGGGCCCAATAGATTTAGCGAGCACGTACTCCGCATATACTCGGTAGGTCTTCAGTGGTACCGAGACTCGATCGGCGCCGTGGTATTCGGAGCTGGTTCCATATGAATTTGATGCCCTGAATAAATATATAGTATTAGTTTTTGACCAGAAGATCAATTATTATTAAAGAGTTTCTCAGTGCTTTCATCCCAGGGGAAAAGGACTAGAGATGAACGTATCAAATTCTGAAAGGATTTAACGTGATGAAAACAAATATCTTAGTGAAAATTCTAAGCTCTAGATTATAAATCAACCCAACCAAATGGACGTTGTTATACTGTGATGGGTACAGCTGTGGAAATAAAAAAGTACCCACTTGAGGTTATTTCATCCGTAAGTCACCCTATAGAATCGGACCTTTTTGAGATTGTGTACAATTAACATTCTGAGTTAATTGCACGATATAAAATTTGCATAAGGGGCCGTTTTCATATTAAAAATATTACGATCTTTGAAATTTCCAATAGCAACACCCAATTTTAATACCTTAGAAATGTTAAGCACTCTTGAAAACCCTTAAATCTAAGTTTTTGTTACATTTGGATGAATATTTGACGAGTTATTCAATCGAATCACTTGTGGACCTTTTGGGGACCATCTCTAAAATGACAGGCAAGCATGCATGCAAAGCTGTCTTTATTTATCAATTACACACGTAATCTTATACACAGTCCCCTAAAGGGTAATTAAAAGGTATTTTGTGATTTACTCAGCAAATTATGAATAAAAAATTTTTTAAATTGGGATTTGGGATTTGGGACAGATTGGGCTCGCACACAAGAAGTTCCTGGATCAAAACTTTGGCCCCCTCCTAACCACTTCCAAGGACCCCTTGCGTGCGAGCCCAATACTGAACCGTCTGTGACAAAGTAATTACTCGGTCACGATTGCTAGTATGGACCGGGCCAAAGTTTTGATCCAGGAACTTCTTGTGTGCGAGCCCAATCTGAACCGTCTGCTACAAAGTAATTACTCGGTCCGCGAGGGCTAGTATTGGGTATTTGTGCTTAACGATGATCGCAATCACGCGACTCTTTGCACGTCTAATTTAACAGTTTCTCCCTGCTAAAATAACAGTTTCTCCTTGTTAAAATTACAGTTTTCTTGTAAAAAAATTAAGTTTTCCCAGTAAAAAGATTACAGTATTAAACTGTAAAAAAGACAGTTATTAACTAGCATCAAAGTTGAAAATTTTTAACTGTAAAAACAAGTTTTTTTTTTTACAGTAAAGTGATAGTGTGGAAAAGTTGCCTTTTTCTTCCAAATTTAAGATACTAAAATTTAAAGGCGATCAAAAAATAATTTCATGGGGCGCCAGCGACAAGAAAATTGAAGAACTGGGGTCAAGATATAATTCCCTAAAATTTAGAAGCAATAAAACAATGTCTTGAAATTTGGATTTTTCAGCAAAATTTTTTATAGGAAATCGTCACTATAAAAACTAAAAATGCCAATATGCACCATAAAAAATATTTATGTTCCCTTATTCATATTTATTCAATTTTAAAATCTTTTTACTTCCAAATACAATAAAAAGAGACAATGATTCTTTTTTTTTTTGAGTGGATGAAACCATCTCTCGGGTCTTAGGCCTAAACTACTGCTTTCGCGATTAGCTTTACTGTTCTCTCAACAGCATGGGTAATGCTTATGTAGTATTCAGCCCCGCAGTATGCTGGAGGCCATTTTAATAATTTATGAGGAACTTTTTACACTGTCTTTCAATTTCAAATAGAATGCTCATTTTTAGAGGAGCAAGGCTTTTCTGAATGATACACATTAATGTTGAATCCACAGATATTTCATTGCATTTAATTCTTCATTGATTTTATGAGCACTTTCAGAATATTCAAACCCGACATACCTTATTGGACACCTTTTATCTTTTTTTCCAATTTTCTACAATTGAAATATAAAGTAATGAAAGTATTGCGATGGGGCCGAAAATCCGATTTTGGTTGGTGCTGAATCTGAAAAAGGTGTTTCTTGGTCCGTCTGTCTGTCTGAAACCAATCTGCTGCTCAAACTAAAAGAGATACGGAATTTAGCACACGAGTGCCCAGTTCCTGTCAAACGTCGTAATAAGATTCTCGAGAAAATTGAGCAGTCGCAAAGGGTTGCTGTCATAGAATTTGTCTGATTTTAAAGGCATTGAAATTACTTTATAATTAACATTTAAGTGTTTATTGATTTATTACGCAGTAATTAAAAGTCGTGTGGTGCGACACAGTTATTGTTTCCTTTGTTTAAAAAGATAAGATCATGTTTAATTGAATCTATGAAAGGCCACTAATCAGCTAATAAATTGCTTTCGAACCTCACTTGCCAAGCGAGTTGCCCCGGGTTAGAATCCCGGATAAGGCATGGTTACTTGTGTTGTCCTGAGAACATGTGGAGAACGCGCTCGTTAAATCTGTGGGTACGAAAGTCCTGTGGTCGGTCATAGTGCAGTTTACCATGGGTGCAAGTCGTCTGTAGAAAATTGTCCCTTCTCTCCATCCCCAGTCGCCTCATGAGTACTCAAAGCCTTGTGCCAACGGATGCTACTGCAAACCTCTTGCATAGCAGGCTACGGCCTGGAGGCACACGACAACAACAACTACCTTTCTGACCAATACTTCAATTTCCAATTTTGTCAAAGGAAAGAGGTCAGAGTTAAAGAAACGTCCGGTAAAAGAAATAAACGTCAAGAAAACCTCCTTGAGCCCTCTTCTGTTTATCTCGTTCCGATCGGAGAGTTTTGTCTTTTCGCAAGAACTTCGGTGTCACGATCGTTATCGAGTGATGGATTGGCAGTTTATTATCTGTGAAAGCCGAGAAAGCAAAGAATAAACAAACTTACTTTCCCCCGTTTCTTAAATTATTATTTTTTGTGTTGTTGAAAGAAACATGAAACGCTGTCAAACACTTTTTCAAAACATAAAAGTATAAAGTAACTGATTTAAAGGTTTTGTCAAATAAATTTGTCAATAGTTTACATAATACTTATTAATGGTTTGAAATAATAAAGAATATCATTCTAACTACTAGTACAATAATTATGTACCAGTAGTTGGAATGTTAACAAATACATTTCATTACATACAAATACATTTTCACATACATGTGATTGATTTAAACACAGCATTTATGTAGGCAAAAAATAGCAGCTTAAAACACATTTTAGATGACATTATAGTTAAATTATATTTCAAGTAGTCACCAGCAATAAAAATAATATATTTTAATATATAATTTATGAATTTTTAATCGCATTGTTGTATCTTATTCTTTTACTAACTTATCCCTTTCCGACCGGGCTCGCACGATCATGCGGGTTTCAAATAGAATGTTCAAGCTCTTCAAAATTATCGATACCACAGCAGCTGACTTGTACCATTCGTTATTTGTATAAACATGACTTTATTTTTAAAGAGTTGCTGGCATTGATGCTGTTTAACGCATTTTTTTTGATAAAACTCTGAATTTAGTTCCATAACTTTAAATCAGTGCCACCTGACCACCTGTCGAAAAGGGTTATATTGCGACATATAAGATTAAAAAAAACTAAAATAAATAAGATTAAAAAATTCTGTCAATAGCGAATTCATCAATTAATTACAAAAAGTGAATAATGTAAAAACGTTTCATCATTTCTGAAAGTTAGTCAGTCATAAGAGATAAACATTTACCAAACCTTCTTTCACATCGTAAATTTCAAGACAAACAAAGTACTTAACTATCTATGACCACACATTTTGGTGAGTTTACACATGCTCACCAATAGGCAAAAACCCAGCAAAACCGAATGAAGCATACAAATCTAACATTCCGCTTTTATGCAGTATCAAATCATGCGTATTTTTCTCCCACGACAGCAAATAATACCAATGAAAGTAACATACAACGTAGAACAATTCTAAAGAGACAATTTTGTCAATTGGTTATTCAAACATTGCTAACTACGAACACAGCTGCCATGGTTACGGACGATTGTTTACTGAGCATTTGAATGCTCTGCTTTTAAAAAGTTCTATCTAAACACTGTTAAAAATGGGTTCTCAATTTCGAGGACAATGTTCTCATTTTTGAGAACATCATAGGTTCATAATAGCTCCGAATACATTGTTCTCAAAATTGAGAACATGCGTTATTCGAATAAGAGACCATGCATGTTCTCATTTTTGAGAAAGCATGTTCTCGTTTTTGAGAAAGTATAGAGATTTTTTAGAATAAAAACAGTCTCATTTTTGAGAAAGCATGTTCTCGTTTTCGAGAATCTATACACTCATTCCAGAAAACTCATGTTCTCATTTTTGAGAAAGTACGTCCTCGTTTTTGAGAAGATATGTATTTATTTAAGAAACCCCACATTCTCATTTTTGAGAAAGTTGTTTCTCGTTATTGAGAAAGTGTTTATATTCTAAAAAACTCCCGACTCATTTTTGAGAAAGCATGTTCTCGTTTTTGAGAAAGTATGTATTTATTCTAAAAAACCCACGTACTCATTTTTGAGAATCTATATTCATTTTTATCAATTTCTTTTCATTGTTTTGAGAACATACTGGCTGTTTCATGCTTAGTATTTACAAATATTTATCATCAACTGCCAAAATGGAGAAATAATTACACGTTGCCAACATGTAAAACACTATAAAGAGTTTATTTGTTCATTCAAAAGAAATGAGATACACAAGTTTCATGCTTATTATATATTTATTCATACCTTATTCAATATATACAAAAGACATCAATATGTTTTTTTAATCAAGGAAATTTAGAAATAAGGCAAAATTGAAAATTAACATAACCGAAAAATATCCAATTACAATATTAAAACAAAAGGCATAACACATAACTTATTATCCAACAGATAAGATCTGACAATTTATGGCTATGTTACTTGCATACAAATTAAAACTAGGAAGGACCAATCAATGGCCCAGGGATATATATGGTGCATGTCAACTTTTGAATGCGACAGGCTAATTCCATTTGTGACAGACAGGACATAATACAACTTTCTTGGCTCTTAAAAAGTACTAAATGTTAATTGATTATTAAAAAATTATGCAAATAAAGGTCTTGATTACAAAAAAAAATGAAATTTTCATTCAAGAGAAAATACTTAATTGGGTAAAACATGCCGTGAAGGACATGATAAAATTGAGACACAGATTTTGAGTGATCTTTATTACCATTTGCTCTTAACTGGTATGCATTTCAAGTCTATAATTTTTTTGGAATCAATTAATATAAGATTCTGATGTCCAACCAGAAAGAAAAAAAAAGAAATTTATAAATAGTAAAATATTATAAAATATTTATTAGCGTGACTGACCTGACAAAGTTTGATGTTCTATATTTTACTCAAATTTTTAATTTAATTTTCGAATTTTTTAAGGACTGTTTATTTTGGGGTATAGAAAGTGAAAATAAAGTGTCAGGAATTTTTTCCAAGCAGATTTTGTTTTAAAATAAAAAAGTTGAAATTTAAAAAAATTATATCTATGTCGCATTTTCGTGGAATCAACCTACATAGCTCTTGTTTGTGCTAAATGCACCAAAATCATTGTTATGACATGGTTACAGCATGGTTTGCTTTTTAAAGAAATATACTGAGTATGATCATTTAAATTATATGAGTTTCGGATATGCAATGGCAAATAGTTACAAAGAGCTTTTACATTAATCAATGAAACACTTTCAGTGGATGGTATCTACATAACATATAAATGGAATGGCAATCAAATTTTCATTATATAAAAATAAATCAAATTTTTCCAAATAACAAAATATCATCACAATCAATGAATACAGTCAGGTGTTTCGAATATGCAGTTCCATTATAAGAAAAAGAGCTGCGAATCAATAAATCTGTAGAATCATTTGTAATTTCAAGGCTTAAAAGTAGATCCCGATACCACCCACACATGTGTTTATCTTAACAATTTTACTTGCCACCATATAAGTTACAACACCCATTTTAAACTGCTTCTGATTTAACATGTCTGCCATATAATTTGGTGTCGAATTGCCCCAGTTTTGGCAACATCAATGAAGTTTCCTGCTACAAACCCACTCTCCAGTACCGGATGGGAGGTCCCAACTGACGAATTATTCGACCATAATGCAATGCAAAATGCATTTTTGGGGTCAAATGACTCAAAGGAAAAAATTCATTAAAAAAAGCTTATGGTGATCCGATATATTCTCTGCCAATTGAAAAGTTTCAGCCAAAGAAATTGCTGGAGCCACTACAGTGTCAACTATAGTAAGCATTAAGAGGAATAAATCCCAGAACTTATTTTCCAGCGGAATTTTGTCATCTATTAAAAGGGGTAGGATTCTAATAAGGGTCCACATTTGAGTTGCATTTTCCCGGTTGAACCTAAGTTAGCAATCCTTGATATCAAGTTGGGAAGAATTACTGGGATTAATAGAAATTTCATTTTGGTGACACCTGTTTAAATGCCTTTTATAATGAAATAATTTATTAAACTTCTGGTTGCATGAGTTTTGATATCAATTATAAAATTCTATTGATGGATGACGATTCCTAATATGATAAGAGATCATCAGAACTCTGGAATACACTATGGCGCAATAAACAAAACATTTTCAGTTGCGTAAAGGGATAAAATTTGGCAATAAACTATATATATTTTAGTTTATGAAGGCTATGCTGCATCTAAAATTTGCATTATCAAAGATTTGTAAATTATCAAAGATGCAGGGTACATACTCGATTTTAAGGCAGTACAAACACTTACATGAAAATTGACTAGTAAGTTGTTAATGCATCCCAAATAACAATACATTTTAAAGATTAGGCGAGATCAAAAAACGATATAAAAACACCAACAATTGAAAATTCATACCAAAAAAAGGGCAAAACATCAAAAATTGAAAAATTTCTTAAAAAACAAAAACAATGGGAATGAAAAAACTTAAAATTAACTCCTGCCATAGCTACATTTCTATTAAAACCAGAAGGCATTTCAAAAGATATACATTTATAAGGCTAAATTTTAAATTTAAGCACAAAAGTTAAGAGCTTTAAGCTGATATAAACAGTCGGTTTTTTAATTCAATCACACAAGATGGTAATTGTTTTACCCTATCACACTGATAAAAATTATCAATCAAAAAATGCCATACATTTTGGCAATAAGGGGGAAATTAAAGATTAAGTACAAAATAAATGTACTGCCTTTAGCAGCGAATTTGTCTCGGTACATTTGTCCTCCAAATGTATGGGTGGGCAGGAACTTTTCACCAACATAAATGGCTGTTTTCTTTCCCCAGCAAGAGTTCTCCCTTCCATCACAAAGACATCAATTCCAGCTCCTACCTATAACGCATATAATTGTTTAAATAAGAGCTGCATTAATACAAAGATGTACGAATGATTTACAAAATTTCAAAATGTATATTAAATATGCGACTTAAATGGAGAATATAAGGACACCACTCTTTCATACCAACTTACTAGTTGGAAATGGACCTCGATAAATGTTTGAGAAACTGTTCACATTAAATATGACATTATATACATTTATTCACATATCTAATTAATATTCTAGATAATAAAAAATACATAAAATTTATTACTTAACTTTACACACTTTTAATTTAATATCTATGTTTATGAAACTTTTAGTCATTTAAAAAAAATTCAACTTAATGTAAAATCTTTCAATCATTAGGCACTATTAATGTGTAAACTAAGTGAAGATGAACTTTAAAAGGTTTGAGTTTTCTGTATTTAGTAAACATATTCATGCAATTTTTTGTGTCTTATTATACATAATGCTTGGAAACATACAATTCACATGAATGCAACTAATTTTTGTATGTTTTTCATTTTTTGCTAGGAATGCACAGAATACCAAATTGGGGCGAATACATAATATTCGGCCTACCTAAACCAATTTATTTTTTGTTAGATCTAAGTCAGCTGAAGCTGTTATTCATCAATTTACATAAACATAAGTACAAAATCACTCAACTGTAACAAAATATGTTTAATTAAAGCAACATACTTTAAAGTAGAACTTGTTTGCTATTAAAAAAAACTTTTATAATGTGTAACTCGGTAAAATCACAACACAAAAACAGATGAATCCAGAAGAGAGAAAATGAGAAAAAAAAAACATGGCTTACAATATTATTATACTATTACAATATTTATATTTTAGTGAAAAATTACATTTGTGATATAAATGGTAATTATCGTTTTGTTCCACTCACTGTAACTGTTTCCTTAAAGATACATGTTTATTTACGACTTAAGTAAATGTTGATTTAACATTATAAATACTACTCGAGTCTATCAGAAAAGAAAACCAAGTCCTGTTTGGGAATTTTTCGAGGGTTTAGCATGAAGAAATTTGAAAAAAAATTCCACTATTGGACCGAATAATAAAGCTATTCGGACAACCTAATGCTCGCCTAAAATAGCCGAATACTGAATAGTAACTAAATATTCATATTCGGTGCATCCAGTCCGACGGGAGAAATTGGTACCTCCCTGGGTAGTAAATCTGACAACCCTGCAAGAATAAAAGGTATCTACTACTTACTTTCTGTTGAAGGTTGTAGTTGAATTGTTGATTTTCACCAAATCCTCAGCAGCTTTTTTGTCTACAGTTTCATGCTTGTAAAATGAAGTGATCTGCAATCTAGGGCCAGCCTATCAGGATCCAAAGATCAAAGGAATCTTCGTCGATTCCCTCACCTATAGAAAACAGAACATTTTTAAATACACCGGCTGAAATTTTAATAATAACCTATCCTTAACATTCAAACATGTTCAAAGAATCAAGTTGACTTATGAATTTCTTGGTGGGGGGCAAGTTTTTCAGGCACAGCGACCTCAAGTCTATTGTACTCAACTAGGGATGCACCGAATGCCAAATTTGGCCGAATACCGAATATTCGGCCTGCATAAACCAATTTTTATTATTGTTTTTGTCAGATCTAAGCAAGTTTTATTTAATATTCACTAATTTTTATTCAACATAAACATATAAGTACACAAGCGCACAATAATTTTAATACAATAGATCTATTACATTTTTAATTAAAGAAACACAATGGTAGTAGTTGTAGTCGTTTGTTATTAAAACAAGCCTTTTAGAAAGTGTTTTAAACTCGGTAAAATCACAACACGAAAGTTGAAAACTAAAACCGAAGAATTTAGATCTGATGTAGAATGAAAATTAGAAAAAAATAATGGGTCGATTCTATTATAGCCCACCACTTGGCGACTTATAGAATATCGCCAAGCAATTGGCGATAACGTTGAAAAGGTGACAACCCTGTCGCTGTAAAGGTAAAATTTCTTTCTTCCTAATCCTAAAATTCAAGTAATTTCAATTTGGCAAGAATTTCCATGAGTCGCCAAGGAGTGTGCCGTTCTAGGCTTTACCAAAATAATAAAGCCATGGATTACAATATTGTTATACGATTAAAAAGATTAATTTTTTAAAATCTTTTATTGAAAAAATTACAATTCTGCTCTATAATATAGTAATTATTGGTTATTTTAAAGCTTTAAATAGACATGTTTATCTAATGAAACACGAGAAAAGCTTAATTTACCATTATAAATAACAAAAACAAGGAAAAAGCCTTCACCGGCATTTAGATACTTTTAAAGGCCCACATAGGCAACTTTTTTATTGCTATATCAACTGTAAACACCTGTATCACATTAAAGATGGCGATTTGGCTATTTTTTTAGACAATATTATTGTCTAATTATTTTAACAACCGAGGGCAATACATGCAGTCGATAAAGCCCGGTCGAGGCCTACTTGCTATCACGACTATGTTTCAAAAAAGAAACAAATTCAAGACGTACGCTAAGCTATAGTAATAAAATAACATCGCAAATAAAATATGATTTTATGGACGCAAATGCCCTGAAACCAATCTGGCCAAGCTCATAAAATAGGCCTAACATTTATCATTCTTTAAAAGCAAAAGTAAAACATGGTAAATTTATGCAAACTTACTTTCAAAGTTCTCGAAGTATTCTTCGAACTGCCATTCTTGCAGCAGTTTAATGCCATGTTTCTTTTTTATTCAGAAACAAAAATATACACGTTTTTCTTCTGTGTGCGTTTTTCGTTTCGGCTTCTGTGCTGCTGTGTGCTTGCTCAGAGCCAGAGAGCCGCTTATAAACCTTCGTCAAGTAAGACAGTCACAACACACACACACACTCACACACATATACGTGACAGATGCTGTCATCTATTGCGCGCCACCTACACAATTTAGACATGTCCCTGAAGGGAAGGGAAATAGTCTCCAGGAACCTATACCCATAGGAAACTGCGGCAATGACCGCCCACAGGACTTTAATACCCAACAGATTTAACGAGTACATACTCCGCATATATTCGGTGAGTTTTCAGCGATCATTACTCGATCGCGGGACCTTCCGATCCGTAGATTAAGACACTGACCACAGGGCGCTTCACAGCCCCTCTGTGCAGCTGTGTTGTTATTAAGTATCACTGCGCGAGGAGGTAACCCATTTACTTACAATAAGGTTGACTAGGCTTTAACACATCTACTTACGCCTCTTAATTTAGAACCGTTAAAATCAGTTACAAGTATGTCAATCCAGGCTGGTGACGTGTGTGTTTCCGTGATTGTGTGTTTTTCCACGAGTGAGGTATTCTAAAAAGGGAATGACATTAGGAATAAGTGAACATCGGTCTCTTTAATTAGAAAACAAAGTTGAGGGTCACGACACCACGGCTTTTTTCGCCGATGCATTCTTTTAATAGATAGTGTGCATACACGAAAGCGGTTAGTAGCCATTTGTAATATGAATGTCCGGTAAATATAGCCACTGGAATCCTAAATATAACATCGTATTAATAAGGTAGGTAAAATATTAATTAATAGATAATGTTCTATTGGAGCTACATTTGAAACATTAGGGGATTTTTTTTATAATATACAGCAGTTGCAGTGATGCAAATAAATACTCTTATGCTAAAAGGGTCTTAAAAACTGTTTTTGTTTGAGATTTTGAATCTTTAAACTATCATTTTATGACCAACGGCTGACGTGAAATATAATCTCGCGTTCAAGTTTAAAGTCCGTACACTGTGAAAAAAAATCTGTAACCATTACAAAACATTTCTTTGTAAAAAACTTTTCCTAGAAAATTTATAGTAAATAATTACTAAAAATAGTGCTGTAAAAACACATAATATATTTTTGTTAGCATTGCATGTATATATCATGTAGATTTACAGGACTATTTTATGTATCCCACACAAGTAATGTTTCAGTAACTATACAAGATACCACATTTTCCGTGCAATTGCAAAGAAAAACAAAATGTCTACTTTCCTACTACGTGGGATCGAACCCCGGTCTCCCGCATGACAGGCGGGGGTAGGGGAGACCGGGGTTAGTTGGCATAAGGGGTTAGTTGGCATTGTGCCTTTAAAAATATTCACTGTTTATTACGAGCGCTACTGAGCCTGTCACATGATCGTCATTTAAACGTCCAACTTGCATGAAAACGCCAGTTGGATCCAGCCATTGCCTTTAGAGGAAGGATGGAAAACGTGATTTTCATATAAGAAAGTAAAATTTTGATTATTCAGTATTTGTCGTTTTGTACAGTGATATAGTCTTTCAGGAATAACATTCACAAGTTTTTAGTATCTTTGGGCATTTAGCTACGAGGTTATAAGTCCATTTCTGCTGTAGTTGATAAACAAAAGTTTTGGTCGCCATGTTTATTTTACTTGCTCGATTGGGGTTAGTTGGCATAGGGACTCGGGGGCTAGTTGACATAAGCTGGCTGGGTATGCCAACTAACCCCGCAACAGTGGGTAAGTTGACATAAGTATGCTAACATTCATAACGACCTAATTTTAGTTAGGTATAGGCTACTTCATAATAATAAATTATTATTATTTTTATCTATACATATATAAATACGGAAGCCGTTTTCTTTTCGCAGTCATAACTCAATAACGGCTGGACAGATATTAACTTTTACTTTAGATAGTTCTACTTAGATTTGCCATGCCATGAGTTTTAAAAAATTCCATAATTTAAGACTATACAAATTTCAGCTCGATTTCAAGCAAACGGTTATCTAGTTATTATTATGTAATAAACGGTAACTGTAAGTTCACTTTTTCTGCCTTACCTATCTATGATGATGTAAATATTTTTTGTTCAGATTATGAGTACCTATAAACGAAAAACTGAGAGGGCTACAATGACAGAAGATCATCGAAAGAGAGCTGTTGAGGCACACTTACTTGAAAAAAAAAGTTTGAGAAAAGTAGCGGATGAATTTAAGATCTCTGTTAGAAGTCTCGCATGGTATTGTAAGATCGCAAAATTAAAAATGAATTCCCTCTGCCTAAAGGGTACCAGAGGGTATTGGAGGATATGGGATAGTGCGACAGGTGTCACTCCTGAACAAGAATTTGCTTTGAATGAATACCTTGTGAAGGCAAGTTACATATACTTCGGCCTGAGCCCAAAAGAGGTAAGAAAGTTGGCATATCAATATGCAGTTACTAATGGCACTGCACATCCTAGTAGTTGGGACTCAAAAGAATCAGCAGGTGTTGACTGGTTTTCTTTTTTTAAAAAAACGTCACCCACAACTTCATACGTACCCCCACGGCAACGAGTTTGGCTCGAACGTCCAGTTTAACCCACATAATGTTCAAAGATTTTTCAACCTCCTATAATCAGTAATGAACCAACATTCATTTACCGCCCAGGACATATGGAATGTTTAATTTTAAGCTGATTAACATTCATTATAATTACACCTTACATAAAGACGAGTAAAAACGCTTGCCTCACTTATGCCAACACTTACCCCACTACCTATGCCAACTAACCCCGATACCGGGGTAGGTTGGCATAGTTTGACTGGACAAAGAAAAACATTTTTCACGCAAAGTGGCAGCAATATATTTATTCAATTGTATGTGCGATTTGTAGCCAAAATGTTTACCTACCTTACCAACTTTTTACATTTCAAATATCTTCAAACCAAAAAATTACAAAACTTTTGAAGTGAAAACTGTGCCAACTAACCCCGGTCTCCCCTACTGACCACTATAATACCGAGGAATAGTAGACGGCCGAAACCCGGGATCGAACCAGGAACCTTTGGATGATCAGTCTGACGCTTTCCCAACTGTGCTATTTCGGCACATAGATCGCTAGGAAATTAGAAGTTAAATTCATTTGAAACAACCAACTAAAGTATAAATTTAAAATGGCGATTGGCTAATTGAATCACGATCGATTAGATTAGGTTAGGTTTGAAATATCCTCGCACTAGAGCTACACGAGGGCTATCCAAATCAAGATCGAGGCTAAAATACTAGAAATTATTTTGTAACTTCAGAAATGAAGATTACTGTTCAGAATTACAAAAACTTTTTTTGTAAAATTGGTTATTTCTGTAACATTACTAAAACATTTTCTGTATGTTTACAGTATTTTTTTCTCAGTGTAGCTCTTAACGTATTTTAACAATAACCTTAAAACCTAAAAAAAAGTTTATGGCAACATTTACCCTTTGCCCATGCACGATTTCTCAAAAACATTTATGTGACGTCTGGCAGATACAAGGAACTGGCGTACCAAATTTAAAGTAAATAGCTCGTTTTGTTTATCAGCAATATATTTAAAACCTAAAAAGTTATATAGCAACAACCCTTTGCGCATATGCGACGACCGAAAACCATGATATGGCGTCCGACAGGTACTAGAAACTAGCGTAACATATTAGCCTATACCTCCTTTATTTCGAGTTGTATAGTGGCTCTAGTTATGTAGAATGACAGACATGCAGTCTGACAAGCAGACCAATGTTAAAAAACCACGTTTTCAGAATCAGTGTCAGTAGAAAACCCTTAATCTCCTTTTCGGATTTTCAACCGAATTTTTTTTTCAAACATAAAAATTATATATTTTTAGTTTACTGCTTAATGTCTTGTTTATAATTAATACTATATTTAAAACTTAATGATAACCAAGGTATTCCCACATTGAATCTTTAAACTGCTTTGAAAAAAAATCAACAAAATCTATAGGGGAGAGAAGGGTAATTGCGCCCACTTAAGGAAAAGTGATTGCCACAAGTATAAAACGACACTTAAATTATGTTTTTTTTTTCATTGATATTTATAAATAAACAAATATAAAACGGAATACAATATCATTAAACATGAAAACAATAACATTTGTGCTGAAAAATTAAAAACAAGAAAATATTACATTGAGCGCCATTTCCCGAACGTGTTGGGTAATGGGCCGCTCACTGCGGCGGGCTCATTTTTCAAATCCTTTATACAACATATTTCGCAACTGATTAAAGTAATTTTACAATTTGCAATCGTTACAAACATGGTTTTTTGCTTTATCCATGTCCACAGCAATCTTAGTGGCTCTGGAATCTTGAAGAGCCTGTTATTGGTATTGTTTCAGAAAATGACACTCCAGCTGAAGAAGATCCTTTATTCCAGTTAGGATAAGATAATTGTAAATGGAAAAGATATCAGGTTTATTCAACTTGTGTATGAAAAATATTTATTTACAGTTTTGATTAGTTATAATTCGACTCTTCCTACAGTTGAGGGTAATGCCACCCATTCGAGCGTCATTACCCGATCGCGCCATATTTCATTTCTTGCGCTCTAATTAGGCAAGCAATGTAATTAATGAAATAAATTTAGTTACATTAGATAACAAGATTATTATGCTTCGTAACTATACAATGATCATACTTTTACTAGTAATCAAAGTTGAAGTTAGCTGCAGAAGTTTTTTTTAGATGAAAATACGCTATATTTTGTTTACTGACTAAAAACTATGTATTTTTGCTTTACCAGCCGCTATTATTGCACTGAGCATTGCACGTGCATTCGGCTAGCTGGCAGTAGAGTTCAATTAACTAAAGGATTGCCCAGTTTGTCACAACTTGGCTGAGCGCGATTACCCTCTGAGCGCTATTACCCGTCTCTCCCCTACTTTTACTATAAAAACTAAATAGAAAATATATTCATTCATCTCATTCATCAATTATACTCATTTTACTTTCATTGTTTACAAAAAGTAATGCAGGAACTTTTTTTTTCAAATTAACTCAGATGTTTTTTTTTGTGAAAAGAATAAAAAAAACTTAAATAAGAAACGTTATTGTTATTGCTTTCCCTAAGCGATTAACACCTCTATTCTCAAAAGGTAATGACTCTTGTTTAATACTTCAGCGACTAATTGTTTGCTATTAACTCATTTGTTACATTTTTGTCCTTTCAAAAGATAGTGCAATAGCACAATTAAATCCTTTAAAAAAAGTTAATGGGCTTTTTCTCATTTTATTTAATGCCTGGTTGTTTGGGGCAAGATTTTCGATTGATGAAAAAACCTCATTAGCATATTTACGAGGATTTCACACATTCAACCTTTTCCTTTCTTTTCTTTAAAACAAAGACTTTTTCAATGTATTGAAAATTTCACTGAAGACGATGCAAAAAAAAATCATTTTAACAAAAAATTAGTTAAACTGCGTGCAGTGCTGATCCGTTTACAAAAAAAAATCTTTTGTTTAAAAGTTAGCTTTTTTTTATCTTACTCTACAGTGGTCAGCTTTAAAAGGCAATTTCTGTGGTCGGAATGGCAACAGCATTGCAAATTCAGCAGCCAAGTTAATCTTAACGTAAACTCTAAGTATTCGAAAGGCAAATTTAATCCGTATCTCACTTATACTTTTACTTATAACAACTGTTTTTATGCAATGAATCTGCAATCAAGCCCCGTTAACGCGAACTCTAACGGAGCACCAAAACATTTCGTGTTAACCGAATTTCATGTTAGGCGTCAGAAAAAAAAATTCCATTGAACCAGTGAATATTTTTTTAAAAAATAAAATTAAAAAACAAATATTCTTATTTTATAATATACTAATAATGTACAGGTAGAGAATTAATAATTCAATTAATAAAAATTTTTAGTGGTACACAGTAATTTTCTAAATTCTTCAATGAAATTGCAACTAAGCAAGAAGTTCAAAAAGAACTGAAAAACAGATTTTCTTGTTCCTTAAATACTCACTGAAATTTCTAATTGTGACAGAAACTGTCACCTTAACTTCTTCCATACAAGATTGTATTTTGGCATCTTGGAGCTGGATCTCATTGGCTCAATACGACACTGTAAGCTTACAGTGGATTTTCCTCGCAAGTGACAGAGAGGGTAGTGAACTGCCTGATGCCTCTTCCGATTAACTGCAAGTTTCAGAAGTGAAACTCCTTGCTTTGGGCAAAAACCAAAGCAGCCTGGAGAATTCCATTCAAACATAACTGATATGCTGCTTAGGACATTGGTATGTAACTGCACAGTTCTTATCCAAAACCTCCAGTAAAACAGCTCTGTCGTGGTTAGAGCCTAAATAAATAAAAAAAAAAGCTGAGCTAGTACTTCATACAAGTATATAAGAGTGCCGTCAAGTTCGAGAGACTGGCAACCGGTTCTCCAAGCTTCTTCCCGGTTTGTGAAAACAGTATTCGTTATTGTTCTACTGCGCCTTAAGTTAACTGGAAATGAAGAAAATATTTGGCAGTGCTACGAGCCGGATTAAAAACGTTTATAGGGTAGACTGACCAGTGAGTGAACAGGCGCCAGTGAATGAACATTTGGTAAATATAATTAAAAAAAATAAGGATTGAAAATCATTCCACTATATGGATTGGCAACAATGACTTCCTCCCATGTAGTAGGGATCTATCTGACAATGGTTGGTTGTCCTGGTCATTATATCCTGGTGTTCATTCACTGGTGAACATGACGTCTTAAACGTTCATTCACTGGTTAGTCTACCCCATAAATAAGTTTTGAAATACAAAAGAAGATAGAAATCGTAATTCCATACCATAACCGAGTGACACTCAATGTCATCCAGTTTTTATACCTTTCAGTAAAATGCCAACATTTGACGCAAAATATTGAAATGAAGCCTAATATCGTTATTGGAGAATATGATATAGTTGGGTGGAGGGAAAAGTCGCTCGGCCAATGAGATTGCAGCTGCTTTTCTGACCTGCAGTCACTCTCATTCCAGAAGAGGAATCCCAGGCACTCTAGTCGAGGATAGAAATATAAGGAGCCAAGATTTATGGTGGGAGAAAATAACTATGTTCTTTGCCATTATGAAGCCCTTGCTCCTCTTACTTATAACTTAGTCTGCATTGGAGCAGCTGATGGGAGATAGGAACAAGATTTGGAAACAATTGAAGAGTTTGGTGGAAGAATATGCTAAGTGACATTTTTGAAAAAAAAATTTTAATTGAGTTGTGTTAATGAATGATGTTATTCTCTCCTTCAAAGAAATCAAGTTTCCACTTTGTCATAAACGTTCAGTTAAGTGTATTTTTTACCTTTAGTAAGTGTCGTTTTTAACTTATCTAAGTGCCAACTAAACACTCTAAAATATCTTTTGTTCGTTTTCACCTTTCTGTCACTTAGCACGTTCCTCCACTTATTTCCTCAATTATGGCGGCTTGATCTTATATGCACCAGGTTTAGGGATGCCTAAACCAAGGGAATGAGAGAAAAGATTTATACGCCTTAGAAGAAAAATTACCAAACACAGTATTTAGTTGTAACTTTATAATTTTAAAAGGCTAATATTGGGTATTTTCATGTTAATTTGAAATAAAATTTCCCTCCCACTACTGTTGATGTGGCAACAGCAATTTAAATGATTAAAAATTAAATTAAATTCCTAATTAAATTGCTAGTTCGTCAGTTTTTCTGTAACAGCTCTACCGTTTGAGATATTCCCGTTTTGTGGGTAAAAAAAATGCTTACTGACATTCTTAATAGGTGGAATGAACACTTCGACAACCTACTTAATGTAGAGTGCGTACAGACAGAGTCCTACTCACAAAACGTTAACCAAGAGTGTATCGCACCTCTCTCAATGATTGAGGTTGAAGAAGCAGTTCAAAAACTTTTGGCTCAGCCCATCGGATCAAGGCCCAGAGGTCGACCAAAGCTGAGATGGGCTGAGTGCT
Source organism: Hylyphantes graminicola (assembly GCA_023701765.1). Taxonomy (NCBI): domain Eukaryota; kingdom Metazoa; phylum Arthropoda; class Arachnida; order Araneae; family Linyphiidae; genus Hylyphantes; species Hylyphantes graminicola. The sequence continues at coordinate 24,573,249 of CM043113.1, read as the reverse complement.
TGGAAAGAGATTTATCGGTGTTAAAGGTCTCAAATTGGAAGACCACTGCCAGGCAGAGGCAGGCCTGGAGGAAATTGATTAAGAAGGCCAGGGCCCATCCGGGGCTGTCGTGCCATTGAGGAAGGAAGGAATATTGGGTATTTTCATGTTAATTTGAAATAAAATTTCCCTCCCACTACTGTTGATGTGGCAACAGCAATTTAAATGATTAAAAATTAAATTCAATTCCTAATTAAATTGCTAGTTCGTCAGTTTTTCTGTAACAGCTCTACCGTTTGAGATATTCCCGTTTTGTGGGTAAAAAAAATGCTTAAAATAAAAAAATAGTTTTGAACGTTTTTTAAAATGTAATATTTAATTCTCCGAACTTATTAATGGTAAACATAAATCTAGTTTTCGTTCTCATCTACGTCTATCTATTTTGTTGCAATGTGACTTTTTATTCTTAACTTGGTCATCCTTATACTTTCGGATAAAGGGCCTCATAGTGACCAAACTGTAAAAAAGGATCTTATTCAGAAAAAAGTACTGATGTTCAAATTTTATCGTAGATCACAGACCAGTATTCTACTAAAGTGTACGATTAAAATCTGAAGTTAATTAATGCCAGATGGATTTTCAACGATAATGGAATAAATATGCTAATTTATCGCCATGAAAAGACCTTTCAAAAACTGAAAATTAGCAAACCGAACCGAAGATACCGAAATTTTTAAATAAAAGGAATCTGAAATGAATGAAATTTCATTTTCACCAGTGAAATCCAATTGAAAATTATAATTTCCTGTCATTAGTAGCCTCAAGTAAATAAAAGGAACTAGGAAATTTGAGGTTAATCTTAAACAACTTATTAATAATTGATGTCAATAAGATTATGGAGTTCATTTTATGCATATGATTAGTTCCTTGAATTTTGTAAGAACAATGCCTTTATATTTTTATGCCGGAATGAAATGGGCAAGATAGAAATGCTAATTTTAATCTGTGACATGCTCATTTGAAAACTTTATTGTTAGCATAATTTCATTTTTTCTAATTCGAAAGAATGAAAGGAAAATAAAATAAAATTTGTCTATTATTATAAAGAATTAAAATGGTGACATTAAATGCAGCACAATAAGATTCCTTTATTGTTCATTATTTGATTACTAAGAAAGCGACATGGAGTTCCATTTTTGTCGTAAAAATCTGGTTCGGTTTAATTTTAATTCCCTCATTTATTAATATGATTTAGAGTTAGCTTATGTTTTTCATCGATAACTATTTTGAAAATAATGAGACTTACTTTTTTTAAATTTATTACTTATAGCTCGCGTCATTTACGGTATTCGAGAAAATTTCCAAACGCGGCATGGATGTTAGGATTTGACTACTCCAGCAATTTTAAATAATTATTCTTCAAACTGCAAATAATTTGTGTAAAGAAAAAAGATTATTAACTTAATTTGCGATAGAAAATTAATAAAAAAGCCAATTTTGGCTTTCAAAATTATCTAAAAACTTTTTTAAAAAATATTTTACAAATGTATTATTACTTACATATTGTCAATAAGATTTAAACTACAAATGTTAAATTCAAAGCTCAACGTGCAGCAGTCACGGGGTCATTGTAGGTCAGACGCTGTCACAAAAATTGTGCGTTATAGTTTAGGTTTTCATATTCAATTGTTCAGGAAAAAATAAATCGATATTCTGCAAAATTGTATGGTCAATGCGAGTAATCGAAATTATCATCAAACTATCAATTAACTTTTATAGTGTTTAAAATGTAAGTAAAATAGTTAAAGTAGTCATGTATACGACTTTTTTAATAAGTAATACTTCACACCTTGAAAAATACTTTTTTTTAATTAATATTAAAATAATTTGTTTAATCAGATAACCTCTTTCTTAAAAGTCAAATTCACAAAAATATTCTGTAAATAAAAGCACTCAATATATGTAGTAATAAATTAAACTTAAAGACATTATAAAAGAATTAGCATACTTTATGATCATAAAAAATAGCGAAATTCCATTCGTATTCATTACACATTTTCCTATCTGTTGCATTTTATCATTCTTCAATGCCTTAACATTTCAAAAACGAAAATGAACATTTCCGATTCTTAAGAAACTCAGCTATTTTAAGAATCTACAAAAAATAAAATAAATCTTTTTTATATATAGTATTTCCAACTCAACAAAGAACTTCTCTCGATCACACGCTGAGTGACATGAAATAAAAGATTGTTCTATTTTTTTTTTAATCTTAGAACACCAGCGTTGTACTTGTGAAGCCCCAACTTACCGAAGTAAACCAAGCGTAAAACCCCAAGAATGGCAAAAAAATAAACTGCCATTTTTTTTCTGCTCTATGTGCTACTTATTCGGATCAATACTTTGTTTTTTACTGTTGAATTGCTTGATGGTGTGTAAACTTAATGTGAGTTTACTTACTCGAAGTTGCTTTACAAAATTCATTATTTAATGCTCTGATATTCGAGTTTCGGCTGAGTTCTCACATTTTCTGGATGAGAAAATCGAGGGCACGCATGTAATATGATTATGTAGCATGTAAAAGATCCCATGTCCGTTTGTCTTGAGTTCTCAAGTCAAAATTAAATCTCGGCATACTTTAGCATCAAAGATAGGATCAGATTCATATTGTAATCTAAGAGTCAAAATTGGTAGCGAGAGTCGCCTAATCGTGGCATAAAAAAAATAGCTTTCAGTTCTGGGGAATATGCCGAGTCGGCGAAGGTTACGCCACCAATATAGCAGCCCCATTGAAAAAAAATTCTGGTAATTATTTAAATTGATAACACGATACTACAAATCTAAGTAATATTTTAAAAAATCAAATAAATATTAGACACTCTCCAAAAAACAATAAAAAAATTGTGTATTTGAATCTAATTTTATTGATGATTTTTTCCATGAGTTTTCAATTGTAATAACAGAAAATGTCAACCATTTTTTAAAAATTTTGCATGTAATTGTAAATAAAGTATAAAAATTTGTAAAAAATTGTAAATGAAGCCTTGAAAGTACCTAAGCAAATATCTTTAAAGTATAGTCCAAAACAAGCTCAAACTTAGTATTTCATTCATTCCTAATGCATAACTTACCACTATACAAAGAAAAATTACGTATTCCACTGAGAAATTAAAATTGTGATGAAAAAAATTATGGTTATATTATATTTTAATTTCGCATAAACTTCTTTCTATCAATCTTTATGTAAATGTCATTTTAAATTCATAAAGCTAATTCGAACTTTATAAGCAATAATAGCCTGCGTTCTCTAACAATTCATTTTAAATTTCATTCAAAGATATTTCTTGAAAACAATGCTATTGAAGAGTTATAAATAATTTTGTCTTTTTAACTTTTCCACATAATGCAGGAGCAGTAGATCCCCTACTAATTTACAACATGCAAATTATTAAGAATTTATTGACGCAATAAACAAATATTTTAATGAAAAAAACTATCTATCTATTCATAAGTATTAGATAATAAAAATTACTCATTACTTTTTTTCATAAAAATAAGTACTTATGGTTACTGTAAAATAGCATTGAGGAAGTTTAATAAATTTTTATAACCAAGCATTTATAAAAAATAATCAATGACTTGGTTTTTTCTAATAACTTATGCATGAAAACGTCATGCATATTTCAAATTAAAATAGCATTCATTAAAAAAAAACTTTTAAAAAGCTTATTTAAATTAATAAAAAATTATGTTAATAGAAAAGCAAATTCTAATAGAAATACATGGCATGTATGACAATCAATTTTTTTTTATGAAAATAAATTTTTTTAGCAATAAATATATGTTTAAAATTTTTATTTCCGTCTTTTTATTTATAAATCATATTGATTTTAATCAAATTTGAAAATATTTCAATTTATTTCGACATTTAAGCCATTAGCAAAAGGTTAAATATTTTCTTTTAAAACAATTTCCACAATGTCAAAGTAAAAAGAACACAGAATATAGAATAACAAGAAACTGTTATTAAGTTTCAAAGAACTTGGTAAGTGCTTCAAACTATTTTTCGTGAAACTACCGAAAACACCGTTTGAGCCTCATAAAGGGTAGACTATTACTTCTGGCGCCATCGAAAATGTGATCCATAGTAAATAGTTTTTTTTAGTAGATTCATTTTAAAGATTTATTTTTGTTGATATCAAAAGTCAAACATTAATATCCTTTCGCAAACCAGCCACATCAAATATCATGCATTTATAGCTTCCTTTAGGAAAAAAAGTAATATTAGTTTAAGATAAATTTGATACACTTTGAGTTGTTTTTACAAAAGCAGAGTTTGAAATAAAAAGTCTTTCCTGGCGCCAAAAGGTTAGAAAAGCTGAAAAGCCGCAATTTAATTGAAAAACTACGCCAAGCATCATTTGAAATATAGAAATCTATTTACAAATATTTAACTTAACAGTACTTGAAAGGGACGTATATTTTAAACTGTTTCTTTTTAAACAAATAAAAAGTATTTAAATTATCTTTTTTTTTAAAGTTTCATTCAACATACATTGTTGCATAAGCCAAAATACTTCTGTTGAATTCAATTTTGGTTTGAATTAAAATTGAACTTAGTTGTACTGTAAGGGAACATATGTTTTGAATGTTTTTAGATGCATATAGCTCTTTTCTATTCAAATTTTTAAACATTTTGATAAAATATACTATGGTGTATCAGACTTTTTGTACCACTTTCTAAATTAATACATTTATTGCCACGTTGCCTAAGCAGCTTTGAGTGAAAGCTCGAGTACGTATGCGACTTGAGTAATTTTTTTATAAAAACAATTACGATTCACATTCTTATTATTTTTCTCTAAATAAAATATTTAAATCAATCTTCAAAAAATAGATAAATTATTATTCAAATTTTTATGAATAGTGTAAATAAATTGGAACTTATATTTCAAAACAAAACTATAGAAAAACAAAGCTCCAAACTCATAGATTTTCATTGGGCTAAAGTTTCATTATTCACAGTTTTCCTTAGAAATATTAAGTAATGATAGATTTGCACCTGGTAATTTGACCAAGATTCTCTTGAGACATTTTTTTTAAAGTCTGTAAAAGAAAAGTGCTCAAAACTTTCTTTCTTAAAGGAATACTTCAAAACTAAGTTATTAGAGCTACTGTCTCGGTTATGAAAAAAAGAAGAAAAAAAGATTATTATCAATTCTCGTTTTAGAAAATTACGGTTCCACTGCTACATATATGTTCCATTCAGTTACTAATGACGTCGTTTGAGGTTTGATCGTTAGAAAGTTACGTCATCAACGATCAACGAAGAAAAAAATCTAATACATAAATGACTTAGTTGAAGAAGAGATACATTTTTTTTGTAAAAGATTCACTTTGAAAATTCTACAGCATAAAAAATCGAGGGTTATACTTGTGTCATTCGGTATTGAATCAAGAAGCCATCGCATGCACGAAACACAAATGGTCAATCTATTAAGTAAGGTCGAGTCAAACTTGTAACTACTGATTACTTTTTTACGACATGAAACAATATTTAAGAGATGTCCCAATGCTGGATTTTAAAAAGTATGTTAGGCATTGGTTAAATATGTAATAGAGGAGGGGGAGAAAATACGGAAACCCAGTTTGTTTTTTGGTTGCAAAAAATAGCTTATTTAACCTGGATTTAAAAAAAAAAACAATCATTTTAATTTTAGAAATAGGGGATTGTAAATCCAAAACAGGTACTTATTAAATAGAAATTGGCAAATTACTACTTTTTTGTACTACTACAATTACTACTTTTTAATTACTACTTTCTTAGTGAGGGTAATGTCGGATCACCTTATAATGACAATAAAACAATGTGTAAACACATTATAAGTTACTGAAGTATTAAACTCTCAGCATTGCATGTTTTTCCTTGCATCCCTTACCGCCTTATGCCTCTTTTAATATCTTATATTAATTATAGATGTTATAGTTTTAATCATCGTTCCCACTATTTCAAAAGACCCTTTGGCTTTGGCATTATTAGCGTAACATCTACACATATGTACCAGAGAGGTTTAACTAGTAAATCTTAAACATTCTTTCAAAAATCACTGTCAAAATATTGCTCTTTAAGGATATATATATGTCTTAGTGAGAATACCTAAAATTCCAGTAAATGTTGACATTTACTGATATTTGGCGACTGTCTGAGTGTTTTTTAAAAGATTCTTGCGAACTTTTTCTGGCATTACTTATGTACATGCTGTCCATAATTTAACAAGTACTCCGGGATAGTCTCTAGAGTAAGCTATTTGGTGGAATTTCTAATCATTCGGTAAAGAAGCTATTGATGACATGGTTAAGAGAATCCGGTAAAAAATTTGGTTTAAAAAATACTTTTGAGTGAAATTTTTGCACATGCTGCGTCATCAAATCCTCATAAATGTAGTTTATAAACATCGTTAATAATATATTTCTTGAAATATTGATTACAATATTGAAAATCGGAAATAAAAAGCGAAATTTTTAATCGTAGCATTAAAATAGGTGTTTTTAAAATTTTTAATTCGATAAATGGGGTACCATGAATTGATATAACAATAATGGCGCCAAATATTTCTAATCAGAAAATTCAGAAATTATTATTATAATTATTATTAAAATTATTTTTTATCTTCTCTCTCAAGTAGCTCATCTCTCTTCCAAATGCATAGTAATTCCGTCCATAAATTTGGTTAACTAAAAACTCTGAGAATTAGCATTTTAAATATCATTAACAGATAATATGAATTTTGTAATAGAACAATCAAAAGGACGTTATATTATTACATGGCAAAGTTATTTCAACTAATTAATTTTTAAAGGTATTTTAAGCGTATTAACGAATTTAATTACGTCTCGTATAAGTGAAATGACATGTAATAGCATTTCGAAAATGCTTAGTAAAAATGTTTAAGTACGTTTTCAAATTTTATCGAAAGTTTACTTAGTTTGTCCAGCAGTTAATTATTGTAGATCCACACTCTTAAAACAAAAGAGTGAATTCCACTCCAGTTGGAGAAGTGCATTTTCGACACCCTAAAGGCATGCATTTTTTCTCAGACTGAGTTAAAATCACTCGTTTGGAGTGATCCTGTCGGAGGTTTAACACACAAAGGATCCACTCCAAAAGGAGAAGTGCATTTTCCAGTCTGGAGGAGTGAAATCCACTCACACTGAAGTAAATTGGGAGTGTTTGTTTTAAGAGTGCATGTCATCACAATTTATAGTTTATTACCAGTTTCAAAATGATAAAACAGCTAAAATTCTCGAAAGTCTATAAATGTGTTTTCTCTTGTGCGTTATGTCCTTTTTGCTTGACAGTTTTATGCTGGTAGTTTTGTAGAAAAAAAGTCAATCTGCTGTTTTATGTTTTTATTTATTTTTTCACATGGATTTATACATATTGATAGATATAGATATATTCGCAATTTATGAGCAAAAAAAAATCTGCAGTAAATTTTGATTTTGAAATAAATAAAGAGCCACTTTCTTAATAGTAAAGCTTTATCACATTCGTAATAAAAATATATTATTATGCAAATATCTAAACATGGGTAAAAAAGAGAGTGAGATAATTTTGAAACGGTTGATTAGGTTATTATAATTTTTAAAAAAAATCTACATACATTTTTTTCAAAACGTCAAAATACGATTCTAACATAAACTACAGAAGTAAATCATACATTAAGTGCAAGTAAAGATATGACTTTGATGACTTTTTACAAAATTTTAAAATGTATTACACAAATTAATAGATTTGTAAAATAAATTAATTTTTAAATGACATAAAAAAATATTTTTATTGAAATTGCTTTTAATACTCTTTTGTTGGCGATTAGCCATTGTAATATTATAGAAAATAAAAAAAATTAAATTAAATTTGATTTAGGTATGTCGTCGTAGCTCTAATATTACCCGAGTTAAGACATAGTTTAAAAAAAAAATATTCGACTAAAATAACTGTGAAATTAGTTTGTTAATATTTTCTGAAAGGTTAATTATCAAAAATATTTGGCATTAGTAATTGAATTTCCTTTATACAGCCCTATAATCGAAATGCAAGTACCATTTTTTTGCAGAAATATTTCATATAATTTTCTAAAAACTTCTTTTAAAAATTGTTGAAAAGCATATCCGGTTTTTAGGAATAGACTTACAAAAAGTAAGCCCATTAAGGTTACCAACTTTTATTAAATTTTCAAATGTAGGGTCAAGTGGGGTAAGTGCGATTGGGGGTAAGTGTGATAAACAGCTCTTGTAACTTTGGAAATCATTCTAAAAATCTGAAAGTTTGCAATATATAAAATTAGACCACTTATAATTAAACTAAAAAGAAACATTGACCTTATTTTTTGTTTAAAGAAAGTTTTGAATTTAAGTGCAACTGTCTTCTTTTTATATGGGTCTTCCTATGTGGGGTAAGTGTGATGGATTTTGAAATGCAAATTTTGTACACTTAAAATTGGAATTCAAACATATAATTTTTTTTCTACATATGTATGTTTCTTATAATAATTCACTACCAATTTCAGGATTTGGAATTTACTTGAAGCAGAGAACGAATTTTCTTAATGAAAAATGCAGAAACCCTATCACACTTACCCCACTTGACCCTATAAAGTTTCTTGGCGAAAACAAAAGATTTCCATCTAACGAGCCAGATTGACCAAAAAAGAAAAATGATAGAGTAGTTTTTATCTTTGAAATTCTTCGCAAAAAGAACTCGGTTTCATCTCAAGAGTCCATAAATAACGTTGAACTGTTTGCTGGCTCAGCATTTTAAGCAAAGGTCACGTTTATAAAATGCAATAAGAAAAAAGAGACACTGAAAGTGTGGTATTTTTTAATACACTTATAAAAAAAAAATTACAAACATTTGATGCTTTAACTGCATAGCAGTTTTGATTTTGTTTTGTAAATTTATTGGCTATAATCTAACCTTGAATAAATATTTTCATTTTTTTTCTCATGGTTCTTTTATCTTTAAATTCTTGTATAAAAAATCAGAAAGATAACAAAAACCAAATACCGACTAAGTTTGAACAATGAAACGGAGGTTAGACGTTTCTTATGCATTCAAAATTTTAACAAAAATTATCATGATTTAATAATAGACTTTTTAAAATATTCATGATTAGAGATACATCACATAGTTTTTTTTCATAAATCGAAGTAAAAAATGCATTAAATATGAATAATATCTTTCATAACATAGGAAATAAGCGTTTTTAACGTCGTTGGTAATTTAGAATTTCTGAGCAAACATAATATTAGTTCATTTTAAATATCTTTTTCATTAGCTTCGGAACTCAAAAAGCTTTTTGATTAGCTTCTCCCAGTTTTTACTTGTATTTTTAATTTTTAACCTATATATTTTTATTATTTGTTTAAAAGCATAAGAGCGAACGAGCCTAATACAGATATTCAGAAACTTAACTACGTTTTTTTTTTAAATGCGAGTACTTAACAATTTTTTACATGAAATTAAACTTGTAATATTGAAGCCAGAATGTTAGACAGTCACTGTAAAAAATTTAGTGAGAAACTGTACCTTGAATTATAATGTGTCGAAATCCACTAATATTATTTCAAAAATTATCTATCGTAATAGTAAGTTCACATTATTTTTCAGCTTCATCAAGTAACTATGTTAAAATACAGTAGAATAACGATGTAAATTTGTTTTTACTGTGACACAGTTTCAATTCTTTGGAGCTAAAAAAGATGAAAATAAAACGTTTTTGTGTATTACCAAAATAATTACAAGAATAAATAAGAAGTTCCGAAATAAGTACCTAACTTTCATTTTGCTTCATTACTCACAGAAGTTCTTGGCAGACAGACGGGCAAAGGTATAACAAAACTAATTGTAACGACTTTCTATATATTAAAAGGATCACAAAAAATTTGTTACAGTTGAAACAAACTCGTATATTTTTCGTCATAATTATTTAAACTTAGCAATGACACTACGGTTATGACTTTTTGCATGTTTTTTAAACTGCATTTTTATGGCAGTATTTTTAAATACAAGAAATTGAGCGTAAATAACAACAAAAAATATTTTTTGTCTTATTTTTATTAAAAAAAGCACCTAATGGAAAAGTTTCTAATTTAACCCATTTAGCAGATTCCATTTTATAATTTCTTCCTTCCTGTTCATTTCACAGCTTCCGTGCAATTATTCTGTTCATTTACTAGCTTCCGTATGACGAAAAATTAATTTTATAGTACACTAAAATATGCTCTATAATAGAAAAAGGGCTTAAGCTTTAATAATTATATTGAATATCAACCATTTCTGTACTTAAAATGGTAACACTGTAACGCTTCAGAAAACGAATATAGAAACCGTTCTAATCAGGTTTTTTTCTTTTACCACTCACAAAAATTCTTACTTTAAAAACAGACTTGAAGAAATGGCAGAAGGTATGAAATATGTCTCTTGTGACATCTCTTTTGAATAAAAAAAAACTTAATGAACAAAAACTCTAAAATATAATTCACTGATGTCATACTTTGTAAACAAAAACTCTAAAATATAATTCACTGATGTCATACTTAGTAAACAAAATTACAATAGACTGAAAGTCGCAGTGGCGATCGCAACTTGGCGATCTTGCCCCCCACCAAGAAAGTCATAAGTCATAGTAAACAAAATAATAGTTATGAAATCGGATAGATAGAAAGTAAGTGAAAAAGGGAAAAGACCGATGGACTGATGGACGATCAAATGGACGGTCAGGCATCAACAAAAGTATAAAATATAAGGCAGCCTACCTTACCTTTCAAAAAAACAGAAGGAATTTAAAAGCGGAAGATGAATACAGAATTTGGAAGAGGTATACAGACAGAAATCTTCACTTCTAGTCAATAGCCATTTTTTTTTCATTTTTAAAAAATTATTTTGGGCTAAAAAAAATAGGATAATAGGTTTTAAAAAATTTTAAAGATTTTTTTTCTTTATAAAATCTATTCTTTTTTAATATTAAAACTTCCACTTTAAGAGGCTAACAAAAATGTTTTACTTATTCATTTGATAAAATTATACATTCAGAATTATATCTATCATACACAAAATGTCAGAAAATATTTTAAACTTCGGTAACTTTACTGCACTTTGATGTAAACGTTGAACTAAACATTTAAATTTTACATTCTTCCAAGCACTCTTATGAGCTGAAAAGAAACACACAAACCAAAATCTGCAAATGGGTCTTTTAACAAACTAACACGAACCTACACTACAGAACGAAACCATTAGTAGCTTCGTTTGTGAACGTAATATTTCCATTTACAGACGGAAGATCAAACGAATGATTGTCATTTTGCTGGTGGAAGCAAAACCCATAAAACCCGATACCACGATATATGCCGGTACGTGAACAGTAATGTGACGTGATAATGAGAATAGTGGGAAGTACTAACCGCCAATTTCTACGTGTACTACTTACGTGTTCGACTTATGTAATTAAAGGTCTGATTTGTGGTATGTAGGTTAGAAAAAGATCTAACTCCGAAAATAAAATTCCTGTTAAATATGAAAAAAATATTTGCTTAGCTATGAGAGGGAATGATTAATTTTTCTTAATGTATATCATATTTTCAAATATGTGCTGATATAAATGAACGTAGCCTAAATGTACTTTTATAACATTAAACTTAAGTTGTTAGTTCTTAGTTTTCCAAGAATTTAGCTTTTTTTAACGAAAATTCTTATAAATCTATGAATGCAACTTACTTCATCGATAAATAACTGGGTCCATTAAATAAAGGGACTACAGTGTTGGATGATTGTCAATTATTTTTTTATATCACACTTAGCAAAATTTCAAATCGGTGCTAATATAAAGGAAAAGAGACTGTACTTAAAATAACAAAGTAATTTTTATAAATTCCATCTGAACACAACCATTTTTTACTGGATGGGCAACTAATATACTCCCAAAGCATCTCAGTCTACAGAATAAATGTTTGCGCATAAGTCCACAACGCTTCGTATATCCCCTGAAATCCTAACAATACCTTCAAAAGTCAACAAAGACTACTGTTCATCCTTAATGTTGCATCACCTTCACACCAACAAGTATACGTTATTCACGAAGGTAAATGGCTGTTGAGTCAACCACAGAGTACCTTGAAATTGGTCTCATTAAACCGATAAGAACCAAGAGTTTTTCCACCGAAGTTGAGTTAGTGGGACTTTGCCAATATTTGATACTCTAGAATTTGTTTTATAAAAAATATCACCGGATTCTCGTTTAACATCTTTGAGTTCGAGCTGAAATTCTTAGAAATACTTTTTTAGTGTTTTTAAGTTGGCTTTTTACCAACTGTAGGTAATTACGGTTTTAGTACGGTCATTTAAAGTACATTACAAACCAGTTACAAGATACAGTTTTGCAACAAATATATTAGATGAAGGATGTAGTTTCAAAACTCGCACTTTTTGAAGTATAACTAATATGGTTCTTTCCGTTCACTAGACGACGTTAAATTCAATTGGACGTTGTGGCCAATGAATGTTCAGGATCTTTATCTTAGTTATACTTTAAAGAAGTAATAAAATAATTTATTTTTTGTATATTTTATTAAATGTTTTGCTAAAATAAACGAATAATTTAAAAGATAAAACAACTCCCCCCAATTATATGTCTTCATAAAAATTAGAAGAAGAAGATTTCATGAAATAAGTTTAACCCTCTAATGCATACTGCTGCCATATGGCAACAAGTAACATAATCCACTTTATTCCATTAAAGTAGAGCTCCCTCTTCGAGAAATCTGTGTTTTTTCATCTACTACATTCGATTTTGAAGTTTTAGTTACCAATAGCCAGGGCCTGCTCTAGGAAAACCCTGACTATAGGCACTAACCTGTTTTGGGGGCCCCTTTACGGAAAATGTTTTGTATGACTTCCAAAATGATGGTGCAATATTGACCTTTGTATCAAATTTTGCTATGGTTTTATTGGCTGCCTTATAAATATCGATAAAAAAATCCCGATAGGCCAATTTCTCATTCATAACCAAGAAAAAAACAAAGTGAAGCATCAGAATTTTTGTAAGTTTTCTGATATTTTGGGGATTTACGGCATTTACTACAATAGAAACTGAAATTTAGGGCCCCCTAAAATTTGGGGGCCCTAGGCCCGGGCCTAACAGGCCTTATGGAAGAGCAGGCCCTGCCAATAGCCCTCATAGATGACAGTAGTAAAAGTGTATTTAAAAAAATTAAAGAGTGAAATTATTAACTGTTGTGAAATTACGTCTTTGACAGTATTCAGAGTATAATAATATTAGTACTAAATACAAATAAATTGTTTTGAAAACATAATTGTAGTTCAAGAGGGTTATTTTAAAATATATTTAGTAGTTTTCTAGTCATTCTTATCAAAATTGGAATTTTGAAGTTGGTTTTTGCCATATGACAATACTTTTAAAAATTGAAGTTATTTAACTTTCAATGCAGTTAATTTTTTTCAGTATTTTTCCCATAATGTATATATGAGTATTAAAGATACAAATATATTTTTTCTAGATGAAAAAAAAATCATGCATTACAGGGTTAACGCTGATACGAGTAGTTCCTTTTGGAATACCACGCTCGAAATGTGTCGCTTACACTTCTCCGTGTGAGTGATTCCCGCAAGTGGCAAATACCTTCGAAGCGTCTTTTATTTGAGTCTCTGCCAAAACTGGGGGGACGATGAACATACTTTTGGTTTCGTCTGTACGGATGAGGGATGTGAATGAAAGTTTGAAAATGTTTACGATTGTCAGTGGGTTTTTATCATCGGAAGGAATATTGTTGGTGAAGGCGAGAGAAGTTTATTATCTTAATTCTGCTATAAGTCTTCGTGGTAAGTTTTTAATACATAAAAGTAGTTAATGGTTAATTGTTTAATAATAGTGTAAGATAATCTATATTTCTAATGCAAAAGAAATTATTAATGTAATATATCTACCACGTTAAAAAATTGAGATTGATATTTTATTAAAGTGGTCCTATGATGCATCGAGTATATTCGAAGATAGAAACAACTTTATCCGTATTCAATCTAGTTTTTCTTTTATAAATTTTATGTTCAGAACATAACTTTAAGGTAACATCTTTGTTAAAAGTAACCTTAAACTCTTTACTGTAACATTTTATGTTCGGAACATTACTTTAAGGTAACATTTTTCTTTAAAAAGTAACCTTAAACTATTCACTGTTAACAGACCTAGGGAATACATTTTTCGTTAACCTTCATTGTTAACCTTTTATACTTACAAATTTTAACTATAATTAATTGCATTATAAAATTAAAATACAGAGCCAATATACTGTTTTTGCTGAACTAGTTATTTAAGCAAAAAAGATATTCATCAAGCAATAAATTAATACAATATTGATACATACATATCATAATAAAATTACTATTCGCATCTAAAATTTTAATTTAAAAAAAATCCTTTTAACTTTTAATGTTATAAGAACTAAACTATCCAGAAAAATAGTTAAATTATATAGACAACTGTAACGAAATCAAATCTATTTATATTAAACTTTTAATTTACTCCTCGTAAAATAGTAAAAAGATTTCAAACTGTTCCAAAACGATGCTATTTTTGACGCAAACGTTTCCTTCGTTTTTGCTTAGATAGTAAAAATTGGTTCCACTGAGGGAAAGTAGAAACTTCTAAAATTAAACATGGTGGCCAGTCCTTAGGAGACGTAAAGAGATTTGCTTTCAATCTAAGATTGAAAAATCAATCGCCCAAAAAGTTCGTTTTGAAAATTCAAAAGAGCTTTACTATACCTCTCTTTTTTTGTAAATTTTTATTTTATAAAATAGTATTCAAGGGAACTCTATCTTTTTAAGACTCTCAGAGTCAGCAAACCGTTTAAAAGTTCGAAATCATTAGATGACGTACATTCCTTGGATACTTTGAACTTTAATGGGATTTTATGTTTTTTCATACTTGCTTGAGCGAATTTAGGGGGAATAGAGTTCAAAACGTTATCACTTAGTTTCTTATGTCATGTATCGATTAAGGCATTTCACAACTGTTGTTTTTTATTGGTTATTCAATATTGCCAATATGAAAGGATTTAGATAAAGCTCCAATTAGTATAGTTAACTATATTTTGGATATTATTTCATAAATTCAGACACGAAAATGCTTTTTTACAAAAACACTTTGTCTTTGATATTAAAATCCAAGTTCATAAAAAAGTTATTATAATAAAATTGGAAATATTTATTCGTAGCATTTAAAAATATACGCATAATAAAAATGTAAGCAGATATTTAAAAAAAATAATTTTAAAGTCTTAAACATCAATAAAATAAGGTTTTAAGTTAGGAAAATTTCTTTCTCTCACAAAAAATAAATTTTGGTTATTAAGAGAATAAATTAGTTTTCAACTTGTATCATTAAATAATTCACTGGTAAAAAATATTTTTGAATGTTTGGCTATCGCATTTTAAAAAGTATTTGGAAAATTGATGTTATACATTCCCCATTTGATTTGTAAAAGAACAGTTTAGATGTACGTTTATGTTTCTAAAGATTTTTGAATGAAAAATTTAAAAATACTTGTTACACATTTTGTAAGACTTAAATTCGGATACAGGAATTCAGAATCAATTTTTAAAAAACGAATCGTGAAATCGTAGATTCGCACCAAACCTTGATTATATCCATCCAGAATTTCCTTAAACATTTTATATTTGTTCGTATTAATTATTATCCTTCTTAGTGATATGAATAAAGAGCATATCCTAAAAGATATGTTTTTAATTCAATGCTTCATAACTCAATTATTGATAAAAGATATCCTTTTTAAATATAAATATGGATTGTTTCTGTGTTCCATTTTAACAAACATCAACGCCTTGTTAAACATGTATAGAAGGTTTGCACATTCGGATGTACGAATTGAGAAACCTCTTTTGAAAGCACAATCGTGAAATCGTTCAATCACGCCAAACTTGAATTACATCCATTTAGAATTTCCAGAATATTTAAAGAAAAATCATCTTTATATTTGTTCGCATTTATAACTATCAGTTTAAGTGATGAAATCAATTAATAGAACATCTTAAAATACATGCTTTTAGTTCAATGCATCATAACTTAATTCTTAATAAAGGAGTTCCGTTGAAAATAAATATGAATAGTTTCTGTGTGTCTCATTTCAATGATTGCAAAAAGAACATTCTCTAAGTTAAACATTCTATTCCACCAAAGCAAACATCCAACGGCCGTTAATGTAAATAAGACACTCAAAGCATAAAACTTGGTCGTGAAAGACAATTTGTAGAAAATTTATCTGTTTGGACTTAAAGGGGAGTCATGGTATTAGAATGCAAATGCTTTAGCCAAATGTCGTTAATGCTGAAAAGTCGTTTAAAGAAAGTCCACAACCACAAAAAAAATCGATATAAGGGGTCAGGTCAATTAGAGTGGAACAGTTTTTGTCTTCAAAATTCTTTGTGTTCCCTCTTATTTTTCATAATCATATTCCTAAGTTTTGGCAAAGTTTTGTAAGCATTGTTAATGTGATGTAATGGAATGCGTTTCACTTTATGTTTGCTTTAACTTTATGTTTGTTTGAATGGTGAAAACCTTTTTGAATGAATTGTCATTTATTCTTGTATTGGGAGTATTTAAACCAAATATGAGCAAAAAATATCTTTATACTTCCAAATATTATTTTCTTAATAAAAAACCTCAATATTTAAAAAAAAAGGTATATATATATATATTTTTTCTTATTAAAGCGGAAACTGCATTTAAAATACAATGCACTTGTTAGAAGAACAATAAGAATTTCAGACACATGAACATTAATTTTGTAAGTTTTCAAGAAATACCAATCAAAACAAATGTTTCGAAAACCGGAATTATCAAAGAAATAAACACAAAAATCTAATAATGTTTAAAAGCTTTAAATTGGTTTTTGCTGATATTTGCTATAACTGTTCTATCAAAATTTTATTAATTAATTCTGAAAATGACACTACGCGGTACACTTCTTCTTCTCTTTGCACTTTGCACTAATCCCGACTTCACCTTCTCTTTAAATTTCGTTTTAAATAAGAAAACAGTTTGTTTTAACAAAAACATTTTCAAACAAATTACTTTTGGGCTAATACAAAACCGATATTGAAAATCCTGAAATTTCCTCAAAAACTTTATTGTCTTTGAGATACATTCGTAACATGAAAGTGGTGTTTCTTTGATCTGTTGGCAATTCTATACGTTTTATGATTGATGAATATTTTCAGTCCGTGTTCAAATACGTATTTCACTAAAACCTTCTTACATTTTAATCAAAACTAGGAACGTCTTTTGAGTTCAACGCCTTTTATTCAAAAGCTACATGAAATGAATTGCACTGCTTCAAAGTTTTAAGGTTATTGTTTTTATGAAATTAATTTAGAATATACTTTTTCCATGAAGTATTACTGTTTTTAACATTTATTATCTATAATAATAAAAATGAAGTTTTGTGTGTGTGTGTGTGTGTGTATGTATGTCTCTCCGAAACTCACAAACTAGACATTTGTTTGACTCGTAACTTGGCACAAATGTGTAGTTCATACTTGAGTTACAAAATAAGAACTTTCAGAGCTCAAAATGTTCTATTTTTAGAGAAAATTCGAATTTTCTGGAAAAACTACACCACTTTGGCTCAAATCCGATCATTTTTTTACTTCCCTGATGCCATCTGCTGAAAAAAAAAAAAAAACCTTTCAACGAAAATAAATAAAATTGAAAATGTTTATTTTATTGTGTTGCCATAACTTTCAGAAACTAAATTCATTATTTGAAAATAATTGATATGTTTCAAGTGACGTATTTCCGACAAATCTTCATTCATTTATTTATTGTGGTTAGTTGATAATTTCTTCAATGATGGTTCTGTTGATTACAAATATGCATATTCAGGCAATAAATGTGTAGTTAACCTATAAGTTCTAGAGCTGCATATTAGGCCTTTATTTTCTCGCCAAATACGTTGCCAATCCCGCCAACTTATTAATTAAAACTCGCCAAATGGGGAAAATGTTTGTTAAGCTATTACTGAACAATGATGGTTAATAAAGGCCATCGCACGAGCTGCATATTTGGGTTTAATGTCTTTATTTTTTCGCCAAATACGTTGCCAATCTTGCCCAATCATTAATTAAAACTCGTCAAATGGGCAAAATGTTTGTTAAGCTATTACTGAACTATGATGGTTAATAAAGGCCATCGCACTAGAGCTGCATGGATTTTGTCTTTATTTTTTCGCCAAATACGTTGCCAATCTCGCCAAATGGGCAAAATGTTTGTTAAGTTTTTACTGAACTATGATGATTAATGAAGGCCATCGCACTAGAGCTGCATATCAGGGTTTTATTTATTTTATTTTTTCGCCCAATACGCTGCCAATTTTGCCAAATTATTAACTAAAACTCTCCAAATGGGCAAAATGTTTGTTAAGGTATTACTGAGCTATGATGGTTAATAAAGGCCATCGCACTAGAGCTGCATGGATTTCGTCTTTATTTTTTCGCCGAATACGTTGCTAATCTCGCCAAATGGGCAAAATGTTTGTTAAGTTTTTACTGAACTATGATGGTTAATAAAGGCCATCGCACTAGAGCTGCATATCAGGGTTTTATTATTTTTATTTTTTCGCCAAATATGTTGCTAATTTCACCAAATAATTTATTAAAACTCGCCAAATGCGCAAAATGTTTTTTAAAAATTATTTATAAGCTGGTTGGTTGTGCTAAGGTCATTGTGTTACAGCTGTATAATGGGTGTGTTTGTAGCTATATCTATTTTTCGCCAAATTATTTCCCAAAACGTGCCAAAAGAGTTAAACGATTTTATGTATTTATGAGGGAATTGTGATGACATTTATGAAGGCATTTTACACCGTATTTTTGATTTGGAATTTTAAAGCAATGAAACGTTATTTCATACTTGAGCAGCTTATAGCAGTTTATAAGATACACGTACTTGGATCGATTTGATATTTTTTTAATCCGTGCGAAGTACGGGTATAAATTTGCTAGTATTAGAATATATTACACAAAGCATGGTAAAATTGCATCATGTGAACTTCATTAGAGATCCGTTACTTATTATATGATATATTTTTAGAATGTATTTTTAATTTTAAAAACTTTTATAATGGTGTTAATTTTTAAGAATATATATTTTCCGTTTAAATTAGTTGCTTTTATCAGCAAAACGAATACAGTTATTGAACCTTGCTACCTAAAAATTTCATGCAACCAAAAAAGAAATAACATTTTATTATTCTTAGTAGTCTAGATATGTTTTTTTAAGTCTTTTAATTGCCTTTAAATGTATAATTGCATAAACGGACCAATTGCTAACTTACGAAATTTATTGCATCTCACCAAAATAATAAAATATTAATTTATTATATGCATTATAATGAATAAAATATTCATTTATTTTATGCATTATAATGAATAAAATATTCATTAGTATATGTATTATTTATAACTGGGTTACTCGAATGACGAAACATGTTATCGTAAGTACAGTAATATTATATTGAAAAAACACAGAATCCATCAATATTTAAGTTTAACCAACAATAAATCATACCTGTAAGTGCATGGTGAATGAAACAAGTTATGGTTACAATGTTGACATTATTTTTTTAAAAAACTCATCGTAGCAAATTTCATGAAATAAATATCTCACCTATCAGCTCTTTTGGATCATAATGAAAAATTCAATTTTTTTTAGCTAAAAGTAGTTTCATGAATTTTTGATGAGTAGCGATCCAATATTTACCTGTTGAAATTTGTTGGAAAAACTCCGAAAAACTTATTTTTTAGTTTTTTTTTTAATATATAAGCCGTTAAGCAATTTTTATTGCAAGGGTCCTCTATCACTTTTTAGGTGACTTGCTTTACGAAATACACATTTAGGTTTTTTATGTTTCCAGTAATACCTTTTTACGGTTTACATTTAACTTGTAGTTCCAATTTGCAAAAATATAATATTTCGAAAAAGTTTTTTACGTCAATGTTATTATTTTAATGTCATATACGGTCAAAAAGTGCATTTTTAATTTTAACCAATTTGTGTGTCGAAATTATCTTCCCTTTTTTTTTAAAAAAATTTCTTGGCATTAATTTCTTGCTTTTTCTTGGCATTTATATTTTTAGATTTTTTGCTAGTTGAACTTACATCATTGATGTACTAAATATCTTTTTCAATATGTTACTGCTGTGTTTCTAACATAACATGCTTTGTGATTCTAGTAACCCAGTTATATTCAATAAATCTGTTACATATTATTTTCGTGACATTCAATACATTTCTTACGTTAGTTAGAAAGAAACAGAGGCTCAAGTTTCTTACTCTGAAAGTACATGCTTTACGAAAACTAAGTGGCATAGCCGAAAGAATCGGGGTAATCAATATTTGCGAAACTACTGCATTCCTTTTACATTCCTCGAAATAATTTATTGCCAAAACATAAGTGTACCTCTTTCAAAATTTGGGCCAGCTCGGAAATATGGTAGTCATTGCGCAGCTCGTATGGGTTCAAAAAGTCATTCCAAGTATGTACTTTTATTGGAAGGGTATACTTCGCGATATGAAGAGCTTAGTGGAAGAACGTGCTAAGTGACAAAAAGTTTAAAACGAGAAAATGGGCTTTCAAGTTTTTCGTTTGCACTCAGATGCATTGTAAACGGTACTTGTAAATCATAAAAATGTACTAAATTTCAAGTTTATGAAAAAAGGGGAAACTTTTTATCGTTATAGAAGTTAGTAATATGTCTATTGGTGCAGAAATCTCAATTATTTCAAAAATGTCACTTAGCACGTTCTTACACTAAGCTCTTCATAATAGTTTGAAAGAGTTCTGAAGGAAATGATGTTGAAAATTTATTGGTTTTGATATTGGTATCTTCGAATAAAGGGAACTTTTTTCCTTGAAATAAACTTTCACCAAATATGGAATTCTATTATTTTACTTGCACTCCAAAAGAACTCTCTAATATACCATCACCAGTATGATGGTAAATTTATAAAAGGCTCTGTTTTTTTTTTTTTCAAAAATATCGCTTAGCACGTTCTTCCCCTAAGCTCTTCAATTTATGTGTAATGTAAAATGTTACTGTGTGGGAAAAGCGAAAACGTTTACTTAACTGCAGTGATTGCATCCATCTTCTCTAGTTACAGTAGTAAGTTGTTCATATGACTCGTGGTTGAGTTGTCATTATGAGTCGTGAAAACATTAATTTGCTGTAAAACAAACAATGCAACACTTTGATGTAAAAAGTAGTCTCGAAATTTGCTGTAATTTTACAGAACATTTTAACAGCTATTTTTTATTAAATTAGAAGAGGTTGCCACTAATAAAGTCTTAATTTTTTTAAAAAGTTATTTACTATTATAATTTTAAAGATCATGGGTGTAGTTTCAAAAGTTACATTCTTTAAAGTATAAGATATATGGTCCTGTGCATTCTTTGTCGACTTCTGACGATGGCAAATAGATTACCATGAAGTCGCCAATGAACTTACCCCATACCCTAATTGTGTTAGTTTCGTATAACTACACCCTTTAAATATATCACTTAAAGTTCTTTGAAACTAATGAAAAATATTTAAATTAGATTTTTTGTTGATTATATTATATTTTGCAGGAATCCCTTGGATAAGAATTTCAAGTGATCAGCAATGAACAACAAAGTGATGCCTACTACATAGCATGAATCTTCAAATATCCTAACATCTCATTGAGACAACGTAATAACATTATATCAGAAGAATTATTGTCCA
Organism: Hylyphantes graminicola; assembly: GCA_023701765.1. Classification (NCBI taxonomy): domain Eukaryota; kingdom Metazoa; phylum Arthropoda; class Arachnida; order Araneae; family Linyphiidae; genus Hylyphantes; species Hylyphantes graminicola. The sequence goes on along the minus strand of CM043113.1, from coordinate 24,551,411 downwards.
ACTAACCTTTTAAAGTACGTAATTGGAGTCGTGTATTGTTACACGTTCCTTATTTAATTGAAATTGTCTATCTGAAGATATTTATTTGTTTGCATATTTAGTATTTCTTCCTTAAAACACTTACAACAGTTATACGATTTTCTTCAAATAATTATTAAAAATATTTATTTGGAAACTTGTTATGGGAAGATGACTGTTTCCAAAAAAAATTCTATTCTTTTGAATCATTTTCAATTTAATATTGTTATATTTTTTACTTGTCCTGAAACTATAAAAAATCAAGAATAATTCGATAAATTTGTAACAGATGTCTGTTTTTTCAAAGATTTCAAAACACAAATTTTTTCTTTGATATCACGTATCAATAGTCGGATATAAAGAACCAAAATATCAGGTCTAAGAATGTAACTCACAAAACTGTCTTGTATAGTAATAAAACTGTCTTATATTAATATAAAAAACGACGCACATTATTTAAAACAAAATTTTAATCCCTTTTTGACATTGTAAATATATATTTTTTCGGTTGTTTATTTCTTTAAACTTGCTTAATAATGTGCTTCGGTAACCCTTTCAACCAAATTAGAATATCAGTACAATAATAAAACGTTTGCTTTACACGTTTTTTAAGTTATTTATCAGAAGTTTTCTTTTGAATCCAATTTGGCTCATTTTGGATGAAACATGGCCGAAAAAGCCGTCTTGGAATATCAGAGTATTTTACAAAGAAGCATTCATGTACCTTTGAAAACTAAATCCGGATTGTTATTCCGAATGTCAGGCCTAAAACCCCATACCCTATTTGAATATACTAATAGATGAACTGTCCAATCACGATAAAAATAAGATCTTGCCACGTGCTCTCTAGCTTTTGCTTTATATATGTTGAAAATAGCACGAAGAAAGTTTTAGTGAACCTGATTACATGCTATAGGTTTCAAATTTCATGCTCATATAAAATAGTTTTGTGCATGCACGTGAACATTCACTCATCTAAGTCACACTTCTTTTTTATTTTCATTGTTAAGGCCTTTATAAAATCCACAAGAAACTGTGTCTTATATTTAAACTTATGTTTTTAGAAGAAAAAAATTTAAAATGTTTATCTCTTATTCCCCCCATTTGTAAGAAACCATACGAAACTTCATTTAACAATCCGCTTTTGGGACAGCGTTTCATTTCTAAACTTGTCATGCGTAAATTGCACCCCTATAGCAACTCACTTTCAATTCCCCTATCTTTTCAATTCCTTTCTGACTTCTGAAAAACGTAAAAGGTAAATATTACAAATATAGAGAAGTATATAACAAAAAAAATTAAATAAAACCACAATATTAGTCAATCATTTAATTAAAAGGAAATGTATCAAGGAAATTTTGAAAAATGCATGCTATTTTTAATAAAATAGATAATTAAAAATCCTACAATTTCACTTTTAGCTCACATATTGTATCATGTAAAAAATATTTAACTATCAAATGTTTTGCTTTGATTTTTTTTAATTAAAACGTATAAAATCACATAATTGTTGAAATAATATAATCAAATATCTTTCTATTTTCCAGGATTCAGCAAATGTAAGAAATACAAAATGAAGAAAACCATTGCGAAAATATATCTTATTCATTGACAAAGCCATGTCATGCGTTTGTTCCAGATAATCTATAGTGTTTCAATACTCTTATAAATTACAGATAAGCATATTTAAGAAAATAAATAATGTATATTAACAACCTTTACAATTTCAATCATTACCGCAAGAGTTAATTAATATTTTCCTGTAAATATTTATTTTCCTCAATATGGAATTGGAAATCAGAAACAGTAATCACCTAATAGATATGCTGGAAGATTTTACCAATGGTTCGGAAGGAATAAGACAACCATTAACTTTTACAAATTCGGATACCCTTGAGATTCCGCCCTATAATTTCGGTCCCGAATACCAACGAGTTCTGAGAATATGGACTTTGGCAATCATGTTCGTAATTTCACTAATTGGAAACACTCTTGTAGTTCGGCAACTTTTACCTTTGAGGAGAGGGCGATTTCCAAAGTCAAAGGTCATGTTCCTGAACTTGGCAGCTGCCGATTTGTTCGTCACTTTCGGATCTATGCTGTCCCAACTGATATGGGAACTCATGGACCAGCAATGGATAGCCGGGGACGTCTTCTGCAAGTTTTTCAAGTTCTCGCAGACCTATTCGCTTTGCTCTTCCACGTTCATGGTGGTGGCCATAGCCTTGGACCGTTACGGTGCCATAGTGAAACCGTTCTCATTCTCTCCAGAACCCAAGTGGTACGCAATCGGTGCATGGACCACAGCGCTCATCCCCTCCCTTCCCTGCTTCGTCGTCTTTCACGAAGTCCAAATCTCAGACTTGTCCACGAAATGCGTCTCAAAGTTCTACACCAACCCCGAAACCCAGATGTGGCGACAGGTATACCTCATGTGCGTGTTCATCTTTGTCTTCATCGTCCCCTTCGTCCTTCTGTCCATCCTCTACATCATAATAGTCCGCGAAATAGGCACTCGCTCGTCCGTGTTCACGGCCAACCAGCAGACAGGGTCTTCCCTGCCTCGAGCCAGGATCAAGACCCTGAGGATGACCAACACCATCCTCTGCTGCTTCCTGATCTCCAGTCTGCCATACATCGCCCAGGAGATCATCATCTCGTTCGGGTACGCCCACATCCTCAACGAGACGTTCAGCGCCCTCGGTGGTGTGATCTCTGCCAGCAACAGCGCGGTCAATCCCTACATCTACTTGGTGTTCCAGTCCAAACACCACTCGCCGCATCTGAAGAAGTGCTGCAGTGACTTAATAAGCATCATCTTCTTCAGACGTCAGTGCTCCAAGTCCAGTCACAGGAAGGACACTTCGTTCTATTCGGCCTCGACGTCGTCCCGGATGCACATGAATCTGGTGACCGCAGTGCCACCGACCCAAGCGGCCAGAATCACAACTTCGATCAATGGCACTGAGAGGAAGGCCGACGAAACTTTTCTGTAAATTTATATTTTCATTGTAAACTATCTTTGGCTGTTCATACACAATACATCCCGTACAAGCAGAATGGAGCTACTTTCTGTCACTTCAAGTTACCACGCTATTCGCGAGTTCAAAACAAATAGCACTAATGTCGCTTCGTATCCATACGATGTGGGCAGAACGCTACAATGAAAGCATTACGGGCCTAATTAGTTAACATTACAGGCAGTTAGATGTAAGCTAAAACAATCAAATTGGATACATTCACCCATGACTGCAGCAGCATTTTTTCCGTACTTCCGAACATTTTATGCGTTACCATGATGATAGGAAATAACTTTTATGCAAAATGATTTGTAATATTAAAGTATTTAGGCCGCTAATATAAATACCTTCCATTTAAACTATTTCTCCACTCATAGAATCATTTCTGCTATGTAAATACTACACTCATTAACCTTGGGGAAAGCACCGTTCAAAACCAATACAGTCCAAAACCAAAACCAATACAGCCTCGCGTATCTAATTGATACACAAGTGCAAAATTGCTTTGAATTATTGAACATTAAATTTTTGTTTCATTGGTTAAGCGTTTACATATTTCTAAGATTTTGTTTAGATAAATAATGAAAAAAAGGCAATCATGTTCTGACCATAAAATAAATGGAGTTGTAGTGGTGGGAAAAAATACTTCTTTTTCCTGGTTCTTAGATATAAAAGCATATAATCATTCCATAATTACGCTGGCGATGGATAATATTTGAGAGTGGTCTTAGATCTTAAATTAGAAACAAAAACGCATTTAACACTTTCAGAATGGTGACTACGTCTACTACGAAAGAAAAAGATTAAATTAAGTTGTTAACAAAAACATCGAACCTGTTTTTTTATAGAATTTTTTTTTTATTTGAAAAGAACACACTATGATTAAACTAATAATGACTAAAATCCATGATCCCAATAAGAACTACATTTTGTTATACCATTTTGCTTTGATTTGGTTTTGTCCAAGATCTGTTTTTAAACGACACGTATCCGAAGTATTTCTCAGGCAGAAGAAATGGGGTTAAAAATTAAAGTAAAATACAAAAAGAAATTCTCCAGTTTGCTTTTATCTACTCAATTACGGCAAATGTTTTAAACAAGTTCAAAACGGGATATTCATTTTAAGTTTATAAAAATATTAAATCTTTATACCCGTATTTCAATTTTTCTGTGTTTTGATCGAATATGCATTCAAAGCGAAGTTCGTCAAAGAAGTATTAATGTACAGAGAGTTGCCATTCCGAAAGAGCTAAACAATTGTGAACCACCAATAGCTGTTTTGCATGCTTAATTCAGCAATTGAAGCTTGAAATACTTATCGGACACAAATCAAAGTAAAAATAAGATAATAGGTAAAAAGTATCTAACTTAAAATACATTTTGCTTTTGCGCAAACCAAATAAGAGAATCGGTCAAAACCTCGGATTTGTAAATTCTCTGCTTTTGAGCAATGTAATCAAATATACAAATATAGTTCAGACGCTCGCACCTTCCCGATGGGTAAATCAAAAGATAAATCATATATAAGAATATATGTTAATGTGGTAGCTTTAACGATGATCGCCAATCGTCTTAAAATGTATGGAGACTGCTTTAAAGTTGTCCAACAGAATTATTTATCATTGCATTTCTTCAAGTTTTCTTCCTCATGGTATTGTTATTGTTCTCTATATTTTTCTAAAATTGAATGCTATTTATAAATGTCATAAATAATAGTTTTTATTCCTGGTTCAATACCAAGATCTGCTCGATCGGCTTGTTTCAGAATGGAAACTGAACACGACTATTTTCAAAAACATTTACTAAGAATAGGAATAACAGATACGCCTTGCAACCCTCTATGCCACCTTGACGATATGGACGAATTCCACCTTAAGAGGACTCTCTTGGGAATTTCACATCTTGAAAATCGTAATGTTATTCCTATGGAGAATATTCGCAAGTCAATTACCATCACAATTTTATTAAAATTTTACTAGTTTCTTGTATCATTCTAAAGAACAAAAGGAGTATATTTTATAAAACTAATTTGTTTTGTGAAAATCACATATTTAGTATTTTTAATATTTTTGATTAGTTAGAACTTAATGCGTACTCCAATTTTTACTAAATTCAAAAAATTACTAAAAATACTAAATATCTGATTTTCACAAAACAAGTTTGTTTTATGAAATCTACTCCTTTCTTTTTTTACAATGATACAAAAAAACTAGTAAGCTTTTATTAAAATTGTGGCGGTAATTGATTTGTGAATGTTTTCGATAGGAATAGCATTGCGATTTTCAAGAAGTTGAATTCCCAAGTGAGTCCTCTTAAGAACTGCCAAGAAATTTTAAACTTTTACCTAATCTAGACAGCTCTAATGAGGCTAATTTAAAAGATTCTTACACTGATTATTTTTATTGGCCTGCTCGTCAATTGATGGCAGAGATGCCGTTGAAGGGCTAAAGGATAAAGTTTTTATTATTCTAAATTATTGCAAGCAAATTTAAAAGAGTCTGAAACAGGTTATGAAAATTATCTCAAGCTTAATTTGAAACTAATGATGTATCAAAATTTTAATTAAAATGATCGAGTAAATTTTGAATTTACTGGCTTGTTACACTTTGTATAATGAGATTAATTATCTTTTACTTTTTTTTTTCTATCTCTTGGTGCTTATTTAAGACAGGTAGCTTTGCTAATTTTATATCAATTCATGAAATATCTTAGCAGATTTTAATTTATTTTATTTTAGATTCAGTAAAATAAAACCTATTTTTACAAGGAAAATAAAATTCCAAAAAATTCGTGTAAAATAATTTTAATCATAAATGTTTTCCAAAAGGTCATATAATTTTATTATAATGTTTGATGTAAATCTTGAATTAACACATAATCGAGCGTAACAAAAGCAGTATTAACCCAAAAAAATTCTTTTCACTCAGTGTTAAACTAAATTGAATACAAATTCTACTCTCAAATATGAATGGTAGTGTTATAATAGGTTTTTACATATTACACTAGACACAAATGTAATTGTGATTACTTAAAATTGAGATTACTTAAATTGTCTTAAATAATTTTGTTTCAAGCAAACAATTTAGCTTGTTAATAACCCTCTAAATGATACAAACGTATTAAGCTGACACCTAACTGTCAGGTTTTCCAGCAACATACAGTTTTTTTAAAGTTTTAAAGTTAATAATTTATCTAAATTAAATATGTAGTTGTAACTTATAATTTTTAACCGAACTATAATTTTTTAAGAAATTATTTTTTTAGTTAAAAATTTTAATTTTAATATCATGAAGATAAAAAAAAAGTTTACACTTCAGCCAATTTGCACATTCAGCAGAGAGTGTTTGCCTAAGCCTTAGATACAGATCTGCCCCTATGAGAAAAGGTGAAGCCACTTGTGAACCAGTATCCCATAAGGCAGTTCGCAAGCTCTCGCCTATGGCATGCCATAAGAAACCGGATGGCACCATGAGTAAATTCGACTAATAAAATAAATATATTTAATATTAACTAATTAAAGCTTTTTACCAGTTTTGCTACCATAAGTTTATGGATGGATATGTATTGATAATTTCTGACAAATATGAGGTATATATTTGTAAAAGAAGCATATTAAAAATGCAATTTTTTTTTCATGTAACTCTTCGGCAAAAGCAGTTTTTAACCAGTATCCGGTGATGCATTGCGAAAACGGCAAAAAGTATCTTCATCACACAATCGCGGGATTTGTATTGCGTTTTACGGGATTGCGCAATCGATGGGCATATCTGCTACTTTCTATGTATATCTATGGCCTAAGTAGATCGAAGGTGCTTTTTGCTATATATCTGTTCCGGAGTATTAAAAAATACATTTTATCATTTCATTGTTAAGAATATATAAAAACTATTTCAGATTTGAATATGGCATAATGTTAGTGACTATGACCCTACTGTTAAATTTAAGCTAGCCTTATATTGCTATTGTAGGTAGATTTCTGGCTTCACAAATCTCCAATATCATCTGCAATAATAGTATAATATATTTTCCTAGAAATAGTAGTATTTAATGTTTCTTTAAAAAAATGGTGCTACTCGTTTCAGAAACTCTTATCATATGTGAATGTATAAAAAAAATTATGTAAAACTGTACTTCAAAGCCAGAAGAGTATATCTTCTATTTAAGCTAAATAAAAGATTTACTCAGGCTCTCTAGTAAAAAATCAATGTTTTGAATCTCATGCCATTTCTATATAAATACAATATTAAAACTATTGTGTGCATGCAAATAAACCTAACTGCTTTAAATTATTCAATTTGTAATAAAAAATTTATGTTATTCTCGACTTTCTTATTACACACTTATAGCGTGGCACCCCACTCAGCCGAATGAGACTCAGCCGAAACCGCAAAAAGTAGCCAATTTGGTGAGAGAGTGGGGAATGCTTGGCGAAGAGATCCCCCTCTGCTGATAAGACTTTGTGGTTGCTTTTCTCTTACCAAAGCGTTGGCGATAAGAAATCGACCGAAAGCTGCGTTTAAAGCCAAGTGGGAGCCGAAAGTTGTGCAATTTGTGAGCGCTCCCTGATCATTGTGTAATGCAGAATACCATGGGATCCCCGTAAAGATCAGGGGTCATAAAAAGAGGTCCCCCGTTCTAAGAACTCAGACCGATTAGGTTTCAGGCGACAAATAAACGAGACAACAGAACTTAAAGGGTGGTGTTGAGTGTTTGAACTTGTTGTCAATGCTTCTAACTATCTCGGTAAAAGAAAAATACAAATTAATTTTTAAATGAAACTATATTAAAAAGAGGGCCAATATTAAAATTTTATTTATTAATTAGTATTCTTACATTTTGAAAATAATTGTATGCAAGTAGAGATATCGTTAATTATTTTTTCACGATTGATATATGTGTATTGCTTTAAGATTTAAGGGTATGTTTTGAATTATCGTCGCACTAGAGCTACAAGAGTGGCAACGGTCGTAATTGCAGCTTTATTAATTATAGTCCTCATCACTGTTCCGCGTTTAAAAATTAATGAGTTAGTAGTTTAAATCCCTGCGTAGCTTTAGGGCGATGTGAATTCAATAAAAATTTGTAAATAGTTAAACATCAAATTACTAAAAAATATATATACAGTTTTCGAAGTTGTTTTACGTGACGAACGATAATTTTGTTTGGGCTGAACTAAAGCTACAAGAAGACTATTAGCAACGAGCATTATATTTTGAAATCAGGGTCAAGTGACGAGTCAAGTGACGAACTGGAACTAGCACTTACACTCTTAAAACAAACTAGTGAAATCCACTCCAGTAGGAGAAGTGCATTTTCGACAGTTTCAAGGAGTGAATATTAACTCAGACTGAGTTAAAATCACTCATTTGGAGTGATCGTGTCGGAGGTTTAACACACAAAGGATCCACTCCTGTAGGAGAAGTGCATTTTCAACACCGCAGGAGCGAAAATTAACGAAGACCTATTTAAAATCGCTCGTTTGTTTTAAGAGTGTAGGTAACCTTATCGCGACCTCTTACGCGGTGTCAGGACTTAGGACTACAACAGATTTAATTTCAATTTAATGAATTTTTTTTTGCAAAAAATGACCCGTTTATAGGATTTCTAAGGCGCCCACGAAAACTTCACAAAGAAAACAAACACATTTACTCGACCTTAAATTCATTCTAATTAACAAGCAGGTATTATTAAAAGGAGTTGCTTTTAAGAGGAAAGGGGTGTTAGGATCTTTAACCCTTTCAGTCCCAGTGATGCCATTTGGCATCATCATGCACTTTCAATATTTTGTTCAAAATGTTTATATCCCGTTATGACATCCAAACACACATCGTTCGATTCTTCATACTTTGTTCATTAGACAATATTTTACATTAATATCAATTGAAGTCAGAACTACTATTTTTTTTTTAATTCAGAAAATAGCCAACAAGCGTTTCACTTGATTTTTGATAAGTTCATTTCAGTTCCACATATTTAAAACACAATTTTAACTATTTCGGTTAAAATAATTACTAAATTTTTTAATAATATGGTCAGATACCTTAAAATATATAACTCGAAGTGTTTTTAGGTAATATATATCTATATTTATTTAGTTGTTTTCCACAAATAAAATTTTTTAGCATTATTTCAAAAACCATATAAAAAATTTAAATGATTTTTTTTTATGGAACTCGTATATTTGACCTAAAATAAGCTTATTTTGTGAATATCAGAAGTTTCTGTAGTGTAGTAAATTTTTCGGACTGAAAGGGTTAAAATCGCAATAAAATTTACATGTGTATTTTGCAAATACGGATTTTGAACCAGAACCCCAGATTATAACATTGTATGTTTAATACATTATGGTAAAAAAAAAATATTTACTCAATAAATGTGATTCAGTTGAAAAATAATATAATATCAGCAAGTCACAAAAAAAGAAAATGGTAGAAATAAGTAGTTATATGTTAGTACTAGACAATATTATGAGCTTCAATTGAATAGACTAATCGGATTAATAATCTAAATAAATTTAAGTACAACTCAGACTCGTTTCAATATTAATCTATAAACTACATGCTGATTTTGCAACAATAACTGGTGTGTGCTTAAATATTTTTTTAGTTCGGAATGTTTATTTTTAGTGATTAAATCCTGCACAAAATTATCACTGATTGAAAACGTAAGTTAGAGGGGAAGGCGGATATTTATCAAATGCGAATCGAATGTTAATTTTAGAAAAGAAAATTAAAAAGTTTGGGAAATTGGAAAGCGATTGGATTTTTTTCATTAATTTTCTTTTTCTCAAATAGAATTAATATTACTTATCGTCTGCTTAATTTATTTGTAGAGAAGAATAATTCTATATATGGGTCATTCTTCAGAAAACGTACAAAAGCATGTCCCCGCAACATATCTTTCATATGAAGAAAAGTTATCCTTCCACTTGAATAAATTAAAATAAATAATATTTTATCTACTTACTAGCGTTGAAACAATTAAAAAAATTAATTATTTTGTGTACAAATTTGTGCCCACAGACTATGACAAATCATGTTCGTGAGCAGTCTCACCGTAATGTCGGGGAACTGTTTTTGTTAGTTTATACTAATAAAATACTAATTTTTCATAGTTAAAGTTGATTTTTAGCTCAACTGACACTACTAGAGCATACAAAACACAAAATATTATCATTAAAATGAATATAAATATATAAATTCCGTGAAAATAAAATGTCCCACAGATTTTCGTCATCTCCGTGTACAACGTATTCTTTAGCTTACATAACTATCTAGAAATGATAATAGTACTCTGTTTCAGTCTTCTTAGTATTTAATACTACACTTTAAACGTTGTATCATGTCGATAGTTTGAATACCTCAATGGATAAAATGTTATTCGAAGTTAAAAGTTACAAATAGGCCAATGACAAGATCATAGCGTCATTTCCGTGGTCAAGATATGAGATGGTAAGCTTATGATTTTTACTTATAATTTTGTATTTATAGAAAGAAATAAGGTATATATTGTCAGTTTGGCAAGTTTAATTCTCGAAAGCCTAAACCTTTTGCGTCTGGAAGCTCTTATTTACGATTTTGTCATGTCCGCGCAGCATCATGTCCGTGTATTCGGTCCATATCATTACTATATGAATAATTAATATTAATTGTATGATCTGGAGTGATGTTATTTTTCCAATGCAGTATGTAAGGGTAACTCAAATCCAAAGTTGCAAAAACTTTCATCGATATTATTTTTTCGAGATTTTTTCTCCTCAAATTGTACGTTTTCCCAAGAATGACCCATATATTGATAACGAAACACATGAAACTGCTCCTAACACAACAAAAAAAAAATTTAAATTAAAATTTCCAGAATTATATGCAATATATATTATTCCTTGCTGCTTTCTTAAAAAACAAATAATAAACAATTAAAGATTAACATTGTGTCACATATAATGGTTTTATTCCAAATAAGGTTTTTTCACGGAGAATCTGGCAATAGCTCAGCTGTCTTGTTTTCCTTACTTTTGAATGGTTGGTTGATTGGTAGAGATAATCAGGTTTGTGTGTTGACCAAGCGAACTAACCTGAATATAGGTCTACCAACTAATTAAAAATCAACCAAAACAAAAATAATTCAAGAGAAATGAAAACAAGACGGCGGAGCTATTGCCAGATTCTCCGTGAAACAACAACATTGATTTTTGACAAAAATAAATTTGGCTTCAAAAAGTTTCTCATGCCATTTGATGTGGCAACAGTGATGTAAATGACTGCAAATTAAATTTCAATGGAAATTCAATGGGGAATAAACCAGTAGACCGATGTCTTTTCGGACGTGCAGACAGACGTCCTTTCTTTCGAATAAAAAAAAGTCTTTCGAAATAATAAAAAAGTAGGCTATAATTGCTCCTGGGCACTGATAACAGAAAAGTGTCAATTGAAAATTGCATTTTAATTTTAACAATTTCAAATCCAAAAAAATGTAATTTTTTTTCTCGGATGAACCTAAAAAAAATAAGAAGAGGGTTCATAACAAGAGGATAATGGGGAAATTTTTTACTAACCTCTGTATTTCAGCAAAAATACAAGAATTTTGATATCTTTTTTTTCTTTGTTACAATTTCATAAACTGGACATTCGTTTACTTAAGATTTTGAAGCATTACCATATTTTGGTTGATGAGCATTTTAAACAAACATGTAAATGTCCCATTAGACCCCACAGGGTGCAGGACTAAGGGGACATATGGTAAATGTTGAATTGTTTCAAAAATTTAAAAAGTAATCAGAAGACGACCTGAAAATTAAGTTTTAAGCAAACACCATTTACATAATGTATACATAATTAAAATTTATTTTTTAAACAATTTTCTCCCATTGAAAGATGAAATATCAAAGTTAAAACTCAAGATTACAAAAGATTATCCCATATTTTTTTAGGACTGGAAAGGATAGTTTTTAATTAAATCTTTTAAAATTTATCCCAAACTTGTCCTCTCTTTCAGGGTACTTGAAATTTATAAGGTTTTAAAAGTTTTTTTTTTCTTTATCTTCAAATAGCTCATCCGGAGTTCATCGCTTTCTATTTCAGAAATCAAATCAGTGTAATAAAGAATAGTTTGCTTTATAGCAAATTTTACCAACAACAAATCATTAATCTTCACCAAGCTCTGTTAAAGATGCAATTAATGAAATTGCAGACGTAAAAAAATTGTCATGAATAAAGCTACTTGTACTTTCACTTATTATGCATCGAAAAAAGTTTAGAAATTACAGTTTTAAAAAGTTTTTGCCAAATTGACTGAATAAGATGTTAGAGATTTATATTTGCTCCTTGACACATTAGCCCCCACTCTCCCCTACTATTTGAAGAAGTCATAGTATTTTATTATTTTTTTCAGAATCTAACAGCTTTCTAAAGCGAGTAACTATATTGGGTATCTTTCAATTATTTGAAACAATTCATTATCAATTGTCTAAATGAGAGAGCTGGGGAGCCCAGTCTGTTAAGGCGTTCGCCTTGCATGCGGAAGGTCACAGGTTCGAGTCTGGGCATCGCCAAAATAACTGCCGATCTATATACGACCCTCTAGCCGTCAGAAATGTCCGACGAATAATACTTCGTGTAGAGGAAGTGCACGTTTAATATTCTCCAAAGTCAAAACGCTGCGTACGATGTCGCTCTAAGCAGTTTCATGGGGTGCCTACTCAGGTGTGGTCTCGTCACTTGACTGTGGTTCTAGATAATAATGCTCGTTGCCAATAACCCTCGTGTAGCTCTAGTTTAGCTTAGTTTAGTGCGACGATAATTAAAACTAAACTAGAGCCTACACAAGGGCTACTGGCGACGGGTGTCGTATTTTAGAACCACAGTCAAGTGACGAGCCGACACCTGTGTAGACACCCAACACAACCGTTCGACATCGTACGCAACGTTGGGACTTTGAAGTATATTTAACTTGCACTCCCTCTCACGGGGTATTATTCGTCGGAATCGTGTTGCTCTAGTGTGACGTTATTCAAACTAGCCTAACCTATTATTAAAAGGTCTTTTTATGTTAAAACTTTCGTTTTTTAAACGGTTAATTTCGAAAATAAGTATATCATTATGGGACCCCATTACCTGAACACATCCTTATATTGTCACGAAAAAAAAAAGTTTTCATACGCCTATATCTAAATTAATCACGTAAAAAGTAAAACTAAAATAATCATTTAAATTATAGATGCTCTGCAAGTGTAAAAACAAATAGTTTATAATTTGGCAATGGATTTAGTAAAATATAACAAATTAGCACTCGCACACCTCTAATTCTCTAATTCGACATTAATTAAACTAACCAAAAATATAAATTATTTTAGTGTACATACAGGGCGACATTGGAACATACAACCACACAGATCACTTTGTGTTCGTTCCATACAGTTTTAAATACCGGACAATGGCCTCCCAGCCATCGATCCATCATTGTGACAGCCGTTCTCTTCGGCAACAACCCCCATCGCCTTTGCGATAAGCTTTAACTTTCTTTGAAGGGGTCGTATAAAATGATTAGTTTTTTGGAACACTTTTGCTATTTTAGGGCGCTAAACGAGCCAAATTGTTAGCCATCCAGAAGGGCAGGATCGGAAAAGAAAAATCTATGCTGAAAACATTATCGCTATAATGGTGAATATGTTGCCATGAAATTTGGCGAGATTTTGCGGTTTAGGGCATTCGGCTGAGTGGCATTCGGCTGAGTGGACTGTAACCCACTTATAGTTGGCGCACACAATGTCTTTTTAAAAAAAATACACCTATTAAAAAAGAAGCCAACACATATATTGTTTTTTAGAAATAGCTGCAATAACTTTATTTTTTAGACCTTAATACTATTTTTATGAAACGAAATTCAATATTAAAAATGACTTGATTAAATGCAGTTTCTGAAAGCATAGAACAAACTTACCTTGTTTAGATATTAAATTTCTTTGAAAAAAAAGAAAGGCCAGTTTCAAATTTCATCCCTAATAGTGGGGAGGCAGACGTAGTGAAATGTAATAAAATACAAAGTTGGTGGGACCCGAGAGGTAACCAGCAACCGATGTTTTGAACTATTTAGTAGAGTTGTATAGATGATATTTTGAGTGTAGGTCAATCGATACGAGTGGGACAAAATTTTCTGGACGCCATTTTGGAAAATGGCGGATGCAACTATATGATTGTTCATATCTTGGAAACTATTCAACCTAAAAACTTGATATCGGTGTCAAATCATACGTCATTGTTGCCAAGAAATAAAAAAAAATAGATACTTTCAACCCTGTTCTTTGGTAATTCAATATGGCGTCTCCCGCCATATTGGATTCTATTATACCTAATATCTGGCGTTCTATTCATCATAAATGAATAATTTTTTCTTTCAAATAGCGCAATTTTAATTAATAGACTACTTAATAATCTTTTTATAAAGAAAAATCATCATTAAAGATGGCACTTTCCGCCATATTGTATTTTATTATATTTAATTACGGAGCTCTATCGAGATGAAAAATTCTGAAAGTGTTTGTATTTGTCATACATCCCCATTAAAGTACTTTAAACTTCATATCAAAGCCCCTTGACGCATTAAAGTGAGTTTTACCTGTTAATCAAGATGGCATTTTCTGCCATTTTGAATTTGCTTACATTTAATATTTTTCTGTTCTTAATATATCTTTTCTGTTCTTTAAGTCAAACTATACGTTTTTTGGGTCAAGGATTTCAATGAAGTAATTCATTAATTCAAAAATACAACCAATTTCCTAAATTTTTAAAATGATGACAATTATATATCATTGAATAAACTTTATTTTTTAATTATTTTTCAACTATTATAATTTTTCTTTATAACATAAAAATCCCGACATTTCTGGTATAATGATTGTCTTAATATATAATCACTGGATATCAGATGCTTAATACATAGGCACTAGATAATGACACTGGTTAATCATCAACATCTTCAACTGTATAGGTAGGGGAGAGGAGGGAGGATTGGGACATTTTCACATAAATATTTTTTTATTCATTATTCCCTGCTTATTCATAGATTCAAAGGGTTAAATAATAAACGTACATGTTTTCTATTATTTTTAAAAAATACACCCCATTTAAATGTTGAAAAATTTTAT
This sequence comes from Hylyphantes graminicola, assembly GCA_023701765.1. Lineage (NCBI taxonomy): Eukaryota > Metazoa > Arthropoda > Arachnida > Araneae > Linyphiidae > Hylyphantes > Hylyphantes graminicola. Next base: position 24,536,231 of record CM043113.1, on the reverse strand, counting down.
TTCTGTTGAGAAATTCAAATTACAAGAATTTTGTCCCATTCCTCCCTCTTGGGTGGGAGGAGTGGGACACGAGTATGGGAGGGATGGGACGCATTTGAAAATTAAAGAAAAATTATCGAATATCATAATGAGAAAGGTTAACATCAAAAGAAAAGCAAGACTGCGCTCTACTGGTCCCACCAATCAATTGTGGCGGCAGCAATTTCATGATAATATCGTTTTTTCTATTATACTATACATAGTCATCTCGTTGAGGAAAATAAGAATTTCCGTTCGTATCCCTTCTCAAAAATTTTACATTGTAACAATCAGCATTGTCAATACTCTCCACCATTGCAATGTAGAAAACAATTGACCGTTTGGTGATGAATTTGACAAACACAAAATCATATTTGCCTGTGTTAGGATTGTCTTTTATCCAGTCAATTTCCATGTCATCATCTGAACTGTCATGTAATGAAAATAATGACCCTTAGCTATCACTGTATTCAATATTCATATCTTTGAACGGTAATTTTCTTTTGAATTTTTTTTAAATTTTACGCTTGCACATATATATTTTAGTTGGCACCTTTTTCCCCTAGTCTGGCAGCTTCTACTTCTTCAATTTCCTTCTCAGGGATATCTGTTAATATTCTTGTTTGTTCTTTTTTCCTTTACTTTTATTCAATGGATTCCTAGGTTCTGCTTTAGGAAATGGTCGTATAGACACTAGGAAGGAAGAATGGACTGGAAGGAGGAGGAATGGACGTGTCCCATTCCTCCCTCTTTCAGTGTGTCCCATTCCTCCCTCTACATAATGCTTCTAAAAAATAACTTCTCACATAAACCATGCTGACTTTTGGCTTAAGTAAACGGCTGATAAGCATACATTGTATCTTTAAGAGTACTGTTACACTATATTATGCTTCTTTTAGAAATTACATGAGTAAAGAAATAAAACTAAAAAAAGATTAAAACCTTTCTCTGGCGGTGTGAAAATAAACTTTTTCCAAATGTAAACTGAAAGTTGAATCTGGATAAACTAGAAATAGGTAACAACAAGAAGCTATACATATGCTATCTGGTGGTGAGACTGGAAATAGAGTTAGGTCATTTATTTTGCTGAAATTTCAGCTGTCCCACCCCTCCCACCGTCCCAATCCTCCCTCCTCTCCCCTATTATAACAATGGTCAAGGGAACACCCACAAACTTTTAAGCATGGTAGAGCGTTTGATGTACACACACAATTAGACCTAGTACATCCTGTAGTACAACTGCAGTGTACAAGCTGCTTATATGATGGAGGAAAAGAATATGTTTTCCTAGCAATTTGGGTTTCAACTTCCCATTGTCATAGTAAAACCCGCAATGCAGAACATCAGGCAACAGCGGCTTTGCCTCTAGAGATTTTTTCCACACTAATGCCTGGTAATTTATTATTTTCAAACCATGAGGAAGCAGATACGAGGATTTTGCTACATGTCAAAGATGCAGCGAACCATGGATACAGTCGGATTGTCGTGCAATCCAAAGACACAGATGTGTAAGTTTTGCTAGTAAACATGTTTCAAGAAATTAATGCAGAAGAAATTTGGCTTTCCAAAGGAACAGCAACCCAAAAGTTATTCATCCCAGTCCATATCATATCCTCAAGTATGTTAGTCGATGTTAAAAAATCACTCATTGGATTCCACTCAATAACTGGTTGTGATACTACCAGTCAATTAAATGGCATTGGAAAGAAAACTGAATGGGAAGTTTTTTGCAAAAATCCTAATCTCCTTGCAGATATTGGCATTGAAAAACTGTCCGATAGTGCAATCAAATCGGCGGAAAAAATTTTCATTGCTGTTTACTCACGCTCTGTACACAACGGAGAAATTCAAGACTCAATAAATGAGCTTCGAGTACTACAATTTGGTCAGAAATCACCCGAAATGCTTCCACCTACATATTCCTCCTTGAAGCTACACAATCAACGTTCAAATTACCAGGCATTAGTGAGGAAAAAATCTCTAGAGGCAAAGCCGCTGTTGCCTGATGTTCTGCATTGCGGGTGGTACTATGACAATGGGAAGTTGAAACCCAAATTGCTACGAAAACATATCCTTTTCCTCCATCATATAAGCAGCTTGTACACTGCAGTTGTACTACAGGATGTACTAGGTCTAATTGTGTGTGTACATCAAACGCTCTACCATGCTCAAAAGTTTGTGGGTGTTCCCTTGACCATTGTTATAATACCTATACAGTTGAAGATGTTGATGATTAACCAGTGTCATTATCTAGTGCCTATGTATTAAGCATCTGATATCCAGTGATTATATATTAAGACAATCATTATACCAGAAATGTCGGGATTTTTATGTTATAAAGAAAAATTGTAATAGTTGAAAAATAATTAAAAATAAAGTTTATTTAAGGATACATAATTGTCATCATTTTAAAAATTTAGGAAATTGGTTGTATCTTTGAATTAATGAATTACTTCATTGAAATCCTTGACCCAAAAAACGTATAGTTTGACTTTAAGAACAGAAAAATATATTAAGAACAGAAAAATATATTAAGAACAGAAAAATATATTAAGAACAGAAAAATATTAAATGTAAGCAAATTCAAAATGGCAGAAAATGCCATCTTGATTAACAGGTAAAACTCACTTTAATGCGTCAAGGGGCTTTGATATGAAGTTTAAAATGCTTTAATGGGGATGTATGACAAATACAAACACTTTCAGAATTTTCCATCTCGATAGAGCTCCGTAATTAAATATAATAAAATACAATGTGGCGGAAAGTGCCATCTTTAAGGATGATTTTTCTTTATAAAAAGATTATTAAGTAGTCTATTAATTAAAATTGCACTATTTGAAAGAAAAAATTATTCATTTATGATGAATAGAACGCCAGATATTAGGTATAATAGAATCCAATATGGCGGGAGACGCCATATTGAATTACCAAAGAACAGGGTTGAAAGTATCTATTTTTTTTTTATTTCTTGGCAACAATGCTGTATGATTTGACACCAATATCAAGTTTTTAGGTTGAATAGTTTCCAAAATATGAACAATCAAATATTTGCATCCGCCATTTTCCAAAATGGCGTCCAGAAAATTTTGTCCCACTCGTATCGATTGACCTACACTCAAAATATCATCTATACAACTCTACTAAATAGTTTAAAACATCGGTTGCTGGTTACCTCTCGGGTCCCACCAATTTTGTAATTTTGACCTTTTGCCTCCCTACTATAATAAATTTAAAGTGTCATTCTATTTTTTATTTTTATTTGAAACTTTTTCTTTGTCAAAAGGATTAACTTAGCTTTATATCAATAAAGACCCCTCCTTTAATTAAAAATAAACATGTTATCTTATACTTAAAACCTTGAAATAATTTTTTTCTCTAGTAAAATCTTCTTTTTTAAACAAAGTTACTTAACATAAATATTTTTTAATTTTTTATAAAATGTGTCTTAGAAACCCCAAAAAAAATTAATGGGGATGGAAAGTAGGCTGAGTAGTGACAGACATGTCAAGCTCAATTAATTGATGTGTTATATTTTTTTAAAAAAAATTATCAGGATGCGTTAAAATAATATATTTAAGATTAATAAAATGCACGTTTTTAAAGTTTATATTTCCTAAGTGTAAATTTTTCGCAGAGCACGTCAGTTTTTGCCACTATATTTAAAAGCTTAAAATGCAAATATCTTTATTGTTTTATTTTTATATTTAGAAGAATTCTAATTTAGTGTAACCTAAACTCATTTAAGAAAGTTAATCTAAAAAAACCAATTTATTTTAACAATAAAAAAAATACAAGACACATTAAATATCTATTTTTTCTCTAAATTCCCCAAAATATAGATTTGAAGCACAAAAACCCTTTTAATCACATAAAAAGTTGCTTAAAAAATTCCGAAAAAAAATTGTCATCAGTTATAACCTTATCTCTTTATAACACCACCCTAAACCTTTGTTTCAGAAGGGGCATTTTTAACAAGTTATGACAGTCGAATTCTTCACAAAAAGTCCATTATACGCTAAAAATAGTTTTGATCTAAATATATATCGTCCCTAGTCCAAAAATAACTTTTTCGGCAACCCATTTATCAAAAACTTGGCGGGCTCAGCAGATACTCCCACCAGATCACTTTGATAGCTTGAAAAAGCTGTAACTGACACAAAGAAATTTTCTAAGGAGAAGTGGGCCAAGCGGGCAGAGACCCGCTTATAAGCCTTCGTCAAGAAAGACAGAGGCTGAACACATTTTTACTGTCACAGAGCAAGGATAGTACACCCAGGAGGAAGGCGGGAAACAAACCCACACCCGTTACAGAGCACATACTGCTAGCGTAATGGTCCAAACCACTTGGCCAACCGAGCCCCATGGCAATGCTAAGTCAATTGGAGCTTTGAATGACGACGGGAAAAGTATCGTACTTTCGATTCGTCAAACGTTACTCGCTCGAGTAGTACACTATTGTTTCGTCCAATGTTAAAAAAATACAACTTTCAAAAGTGCACTCTTTAGTTCATTTTTAAGTCACTTTAAATTGCAAGATACTAGCTTAATTGCACTAAGCAATAGATAATCTAAATCCTGAAAAGGAGGAACTATTGTCACAATAATAAAATATTTTGGAGGAGTATTCATATTAAAAACTCTGAATCGAAAATTTATAGAACAGAGTTTGAGTTTTGTGAAGTTCTATTCCTGTTAGCTACAAAATTAAAGGTCATATGTTCTTATATTCCTTCAAAAATATCCTAAATTTTATAATTTGCCTTTTTCGGAGCTACGAAATATATGCTGTACCCTTCACGTTGGATAGATAGCGTTCGTCACTAACAAATAAAATAATACGTTTTTAAACTATGGGATCATGCGATGAGACACTCAAATTAGAAAGAAATATTTAAAAAACATAACTTAAATATCAAGTATATTTTCAAATTTTATGTGTATAATCTATTTACCATGTTGAATAAACAAATTTCATATTGTTATTTCCAAGATGTAGAATAATGATAAATAATATGAATTTGCCGAATATTACAATTTGTAACTAAATCCTTATACACAGTATGAACTTTTTATAAGGTAAATATTTAAGTTATTCTTTGTAGTAAAAACTTATAGAATACATGGATGGTTTAACCTTAAGTACTTATGTATACAAAATATTACTTTGCATGGGTTAACAACTTAAACAACTCCTTCTTCACAGATCATAAATAAATCTAACTAAAATAAATTTCGAATTAGAAGTTAAAAATACTTATTAAGTTCTATATAAAACATAAATATCAACTTACTAACCTGTCAAACTAGGTGGAGAGATACTCAAATTCGAATCGGATATGCGAAAATCCGTACTATCCATTCCATTATTCAACGATTTGAATAATCGCAGTCCTCGCAATGAAGGCGTTCCACGAGCTGTTAGTCATTCACCAGGTGACAGTTTCTGACCCCCTCTTCAACGAAACATAAAATCTTCTTTTAAGTTTAACTCGGTTTAGAAGCTTTTCTTAGATATCAAAGTAGAATAAGTACCTGAGAAGAAGAAGGGTGCAACTCCAGTTTACCGTATGAACCCTTGGTTAGTTGGATAGAAGACATATATATTCAGGTTTGTGTGCTTGGTCAGAGCCCCGCTTATAAACCTTCGTCAAATAAGACACAGACACCACACGCACAAGTGAATCCATCGAATTTTTAGAGACAGAGGCCAACTAGTAGAGGATCCCCAGAATTGACTTGTCACCCTCAGAGTTATTGATTTGGAACTTGGAGGACTTAGTGACCACGGCGGATTTAACGTGCACCCGTCACTATTGACGTACACTTGGGTCTTCGGATGGCAGCGGGGCTCGAACTCGCAACCTTAGGGATACCAGTTCAAGAACTTACCGACCAAGCTGTCCCAGCCCTATTGGAGATTTGAATGACGAAGGGAAAATTATCGTACTTTCGATTCATCAAATGATACTCGCTCGAGTAGTACAATATCGTTAATGTTAACGTTATTTTTTATCGTTAATGTTATCGTTAATGTTCGTCAAATGTTAACGTTGCCCAAAGCGGCAATACAGCAACGAATATCGTTATCTGTGACTTTTGTTGTATTTACAGTTCTGCATAATTGACACTGGTAATGTTATGTCAATTGTAGTTTTGCATGTAGACTACAAAAGTATAGTACTTACGATTTCGTCACCGATATTCGTTCAAGTAGTGCAATATTACCGTTGTCTGTAGTAGCAATGCAAGAGAACGAATGACCTGTTGTTACGATAACATTTCAAAATATTACCCGTAACTGTCTGAAAAACGGGCCTTAAACAGTATAATAGAAAAACTTCAAAAATATATCATTGATTGTTAAATAATTCGGTTACATTACTTGGTCGCGGATATTTGTTTTAAACTTTACTTAAACTTGAGCATTTATATGTGAAGTGTGAAAATGTAAAAACTCGAAGAACTTTCATTTTTGATTTACGCCCCTGTGATTCAAAGTTTCAGATATGACGACGAGCATGTATATCACTAATCTAAATGATGAATGTGTTTTCTTTTTGTGTAAAAGGGTAAAGCTTTTTTACCTTTGAAGTTTCCATCTGTTGTCAGTCTGTAAGTTAAGTAAACTCCCTACATTTATCACGTATAAAATGGGCAAATCATCCAAACAAAATCGCACATAAATATCCATGTTACATTCTGTAAGTTTTGTTCAAAAGCTTTTCCCGGAATGCGAGAAGGAAATCTCTGCCTCAGTATCATATTTATACGACTCTACAATACGACAACTTTAATTCTCTTTCATTTGCAATTTTAGGTGAACAATCATAGTCTACATTGCTTAAGATGAACACAACACCAAAGGGCAATTCCATAAAAATGTCAACCTCGGTACCAAAATTTCAAAATTAAGTAAATACTTCGTGTCTTATGTGATTTTTGTTTTGTGTCTTATGTGATGTAAATATTGGAATCTCTATTTTAACACACTGAAATTCATTGCTTGAATATATATTTTTTATAGAAGAAAAATTGGTTTTAAACGAACAGCAAGAAATTCCGAAATTTTAAGTGTTAAATTCTTACTTTCGAAATATTTTTTTCCCCTAAACTTCCCATAAGTTAGTTAGAAAATTATAATTAAATTGTTCCCTACATTATAAATTAACATTCTACACGCTTACCCAAATCTAAAGTAGCAAAATTTCTTGTAATGGGATGTATTTATTACACCCACTCTTAAAATGTCAGTCAGTTACTAATATGTCAGTCAGTTACCAAGGCGTTCTAAGAGCTGGTGTTTTCACAGGGTTCAATATTTTGATATAAAAATTGATGTGCAGGATACACTGTGAAAAAAATCTGTAACCATTACAAAACATTTTTTTGTAAAAAACTTTTCCTAGAAAATTTCTAGTAAATAATTACTAAAAATAGTGCTGTAAAAACACATAATATATTTTTGTTAGCATTACATGCATATATCATGTAGATTTACAGGACTATTTTATGTATCCCACACAAGTAATGTTTCAGTAACTATACAAGAAATTTTTATGGATACCACATTTTCCGTGCAATTGCAAAGAAAAACAAAATGCCTACTTTCCTACTACGTGGGATCGAACCCCGGTCTCCCGCATGACAGGCGGAGGTACTGACCACTATAATACCGAGGAATAGCAGACGGCCGAAATCCGGGATCGAAATAGGAACCTTTAGATGATCAGTCTGACGCTTTCCCAACTGTGCTATTTCGGCACATAGATCACTAGGAAATTAGAACTTAAATTCATTTGAAACAACCAACGAAAGTATAAAATGGCGATTGGCTAATTGAATCACGATCGATTAGATTAGGTTTGAATTATCCTCGCACTAGAGCTACACGAGGGCTATTCAAATCAAGATCGAGGCTAAAATACTAGAAATTATTTTGTAACTTCAGAAATGAAGATTTCTGTTCAGAATTACAAAAACTTTTTTTGTAAAAATTGGTTATTTCTGTAACATTACTTAAAAATTTTCTGGATGTTTACAGTATTTTTTTCTCAGTGTAGTTCATTACTTGCACTTTGATATTGGCCTGACTTTTAAAAGCCACCTCTTTTATATTCAGAAAAAAATTATATTAAATAACTTGAAGTGTCAATGAAGGTTGCAGATATGTCAGTCAGTTACCAAAACTTCAATAATTTTTCTAACAATTTCTATAAGATCTATCTAAAATTGCAAACCATATTTGAATTCAGCTAAAAATTCTCTTTTAAATTATACCAAACTTAATTCGCTAAACTATATAATTGTACCGCTATTTTGTAAAACATTGTAATTTCGTGTTCCGAATGTCAGTCAGTTACCCGTGGAATGGCCCCAAAGGTAACTGCAATTCAGACATTAAAGATAGTTTTGTGACCTTGTCTATTTATAAAAAGGCATTTTCCATTATCTAGTTTTAATTATTTTAGGTAGCAAATTGTTTACCAAAACTACTTAGTTGTACCATGTTGTGGACCTAACCTAATGAAATACTTCTTTTAAAAATAATAATACTTTTGCCAATTTAGTGCCTATCTAGTTCTAGTCCTCATCATACAATTTATCTACAAATTGTATTGTTTGCTACTTTGTTAACTAAACCCCCGCGTGAATTTTAATTCCAGAATTCTTGACTCAAGCAATGAAATTATTAAATTTTCTTAAGATCTTCTGTAAAGCTAGTAAAAATAAATTGAATCTCCTTTACTCCAAATAAAGTAGCGAAGAAAGACAATGGAAAAGTACACCAATTTTATAACTCCTTAACTACCATTTTTGATGGCCTACCTTTCTGTAAATAGTCTAATATTTTAGAGCATAACCATTTTACTATATTTAGACTAAGGAACTGTTAGGACTAGGGACAATAGATGTCACCTTTTCGGAAACAAAAAAAAATTGCATGATTTAATTAATCGAAATCTGACTTTTTTTAAAAAAAAAAGTTTAATGTTTGCAAACTTTGCTATCACGTTTGTTGAGATGATTACAAAACACTTGACTTGATTTGGAATGCGCCCTCTAGAAGGGAGGAGCTTAGGCTTTATAGCCCGTTACGCCACTCGCCAGAAGTGACACAGACACAAGAGACACATATGGAAAGGACGACACAAACACGTAGACAAATAACAACATTTATTGACAAACACAAACATCTTACCGGGATTCGAACCCGAACCCAGAAGCTCCAAAGGCTAGCTTCCTAACAGTTGTTCTGCTTGGGGTTGGCGATTACAAAACACTAAGGTCGAACTTTGATAATCTTATTCATCCTAAAGATAGCTTTTGGATATATATAGACTTATTTGCAATTTATTATGCAGAGAAAATATTAGAACAAAAATCTGCTTGTCCCCCAAAGCTACTACTTTGGCGATAATTCTTTATCTACTCATAAAACTGCTTGGAAAAATCTTTATTAGGACTGATCCTCCCAGGTGGTAAGCATTAGGCCTACTTTTTGGTCAATGATGACAATAAAATGACAATGATGACAATAAAAAGTAGAATTTTCTTGCTATAGATCTCAGTTTAGAAAATCTGTAATCTGGGTAAATTCAATACAAAGAGTTTGTCTCTAATAAAATGGCGAATTTTTCTGAATTTCACTATTAAAAGAAATATTAAGTACAAATAAAAATTTATTCTTGCATTCATACTCAAAAAAACATTTTGTGAAACGTTCTTAAAATATAGAATGTTTACTGTTTAATAATTTTTTGCTCATTTTGAAACTACAATATAGTTTTTGTTAATAATAATTTAACAGGCAAGTTTAATTTTAGCCAAGAATATTTAACAGTCACAGAATTCGAATCTTGTGTCCGCTCAAGCTGAAACATAAAACGATATCAATAGCATAATTAATTTTGAAATTTCCTAGAACTTAGAGCAGAGCTGTCATTAGTTTTAAGAGTTAATTTTTAATTACGAGTTAAACATATATAACTTTCATGCATATCTTAGAATTTGAAGTGTGTCTTTAGTTTAATTTGTTGAATGAATAAATTTCAAATAGTTTCCACGTCAAGTTGTCGGGTGTATGGTAATGTGTTATTAACATAAATATACTTAACCAGATTAATGTGCCTAACCAGTCTATTACTTAAATAATAAATTAAAACACAATTTAAATTAATTTAAATAGATAAGAAAAGGCCCGGCCTTATTATGTTAACCTAAATAATAATAAAGAGTTATAATTGATTACAATAATAATTTCATTTTGGAACAAAAACGCATTGTGCGAAAGCTATAATAAAAATATCACGTCCAGAACTAATTTATATAAATTAATTTAGCTACAATTTTTTGTGAATTAATGAATTTTTTAATATGAAGACCAAACAAGTAGGACTAAGTACAAGTAATACAGTTTAAATTAACGTAAGTTGGTTGGTTGGTAGACATATATTTTCAGGCTTGTGTGCTTGGTCAGAGACCCGCCTATAAATCTTCGTTAAGTAAGACACACACGACAGATGCTGCCATCTATCGCGCGCCACCTTCACACTTTAGACATGTCCCTGAAGGGGAGGGAAATAGTCTCCAGGGACCTGTACCCGTGGGAAACTGCGCCATGACCACCCACAGGACTTCTGGACTAACAGATTTAATGAGCACATACTCCGCATATACTCGACACACACAAACATCCATGCCTTATCGGGAATCGAGCCCGGGCCCAGAGGCGCCAAAGACTAACACCTTAACCATTGCGCTGCCGGGTCGGTTAAATTAACGTAAAAGACGCCTATTGGCATTTTTAAAAATTGGAACATACAAACTTAAAAGCCGTGGTCTAACAAATTGTAGAAGACAGACTTTGACTTTTCATGCACTTGAATATTTTCATACAAAAAACATTCCTTACTACTTTAAAATATGAGATATTTTCTATCTACTCTATTATACAGTTGCAAAACTTAATCTATGAAGCATTCCCCAACAATAGTCATTTTAAACAAGAGCTCCAGGGATTCGAAACATCTTCCATCGTCATTTTCTAGGAAGTTTGAACTTTTGCGAAGAACTTTGTTATAGCTTCATTCACAAGGCTGAATCGATTTTGTGTTGCGACACCGGATGATTTTCAACGATCTGAATGAAGTAGGTAGAGCATCTGATATTAAAAAGATTGGCTTTGGTCAGGGCCTGATCAACCTAGGCAACCTAGGTCTCCCAAATTTAAGGGACCCCTTAAAATTTCAGTTTCAATTGGGCTAATTGCTGCAGATCCCAAATTTTCAATAAATTTTAAAATTTCCTGAAGTTACACTTTGTTTTTAGCTTAACTTTGACCGAGATAATCACCTGACGTATTGGGATTCTTCAATGTTATAATGAAGCCAATAAATTGGTAACAAAAAATATGATACATCGGCCAACTAGCTCCATCAGTAGAAACAATCAAATAGAAAAAAGTCCGTAAAGGGTCCCCCAGAACTACTTGAGCCGGCAGTCTGAGGTTTCCTAGGACAGCCTCTGGGTGTGTTAAGGGGATTTAAGGGAATTATTTACAATATGAGGATGACTTTATGACTTTCTTGGTGGGGGGCAAGATCGCCAAGCACTGCGACTTTAAGTCCATTGTACTAAACCCCAGAAATGACACAAGCACAAGATACACACAAAGAAAGAGACGACACAAACACATAGACAAATAACAACATTTATTGACGGTCACAAACATCCATGCCTGACAGGGATTCGGACCCGACCCCAGCAGCTCCAAAGGCTAGCATCCTAATGATTGAGCCACAGGGGCGGCTACCCTATAATGATATTTCAATGAGTTTAAAGCCTAAAAAGTTCTATGAAAGCTACCTTTTGCGTAACATTTCTCGGAAACCTTATTTTTAAGTCTGACAAGTACTGGAAACTCGAGTACCAAATTTGAAGTCTGTATCTCTTTTTGTTTTTCAGTAATACCTTTAAAACCAAAATTACTCAAGGACGCCATACCTATTGCGCATGCACGACTTTTTGTAAACCTTATTATTACGTCTGACAGGCACTGAGTATACGTGTACCAAATTTGAAGTCTCTAGCTCAATTAGTTCAATATGTAGAGCGATTTTACATAAACAGACGAACCAATGCTTTTTAAAAAAACACTCTTTATTAGAATCAGCACCCTCCAAAACTTGTAGAAAACACAAAATCTCCCGTTTGGATTTTCGACAACATCACCATGTTTTCATATTAGGTGGTTCAAAGTAAAAAAAAGTATTCATTATATCAGTTCAGGAAACTTGTAAAAGTGTTAATGACTCTCTGTACTATGAAATTACATCATAAGAAGTGAAAATTCGTTGTGCTACATCTATTACATAATAGGAACTACCATCAAAAATGTTGTGTCTCTAGCAGAGATTGGGTGGTACTTGTGTTTTCTCTGCTAACAATTATTGGATTATATGTGTGTGACCGAATTATTAATTATATATGACCGAATGTAATTGAAATGGACAATTCCCACATTTTTTTATTATTTTTTTATTCGACGTAAATAGGTGAGACAAAATAAGGGCCGAAAAAATTTTTGCTCTCCGATGCGTAGTTATTTTTTTATTTGATTTTAAAGTTAGGGTTTTTAAAAGCGCTCGAAAAACAGTACGTTCCGCGAGGAATCGACTGTGACGTACATGTACACCACACGTCTCCTCAGTTGCGTATAGCGTTAGGCGGGATATTTCACAAATCGTTTCGCAAAACTTTATATTTTCGTTTTCTTTAATGCAGAAAGTTTGTGTTTATTATTTAATAATGGCATATTGCTACTGCTTAGTTCCCTAGTGTCGAATACGACTACAGAAAAGAGAAAAGATATATTTTAACTTGCCAACAGAATCGGTACAGCGAAAACAATGGTTTTCAGCCATGCGACGTGATCCAAAAAAAGGAACCCGTTTTTAATAGGATTTTGGACTGACTTAACTATTCTTTAAAAATATAAATTCACATGTAAAACATGGTAAAGAAAAAATGCAGAGCCACAAACGCACAAAATTAAATTAGTTATTAGGTTTTTTTTAAAGTAGTACATCTACGGATAACATGTCAAATGTAGCAACTTAGGATATCTAAAAACATTGTTAATAATGTTTACTTACAGACTTCTACGTTAATAGTATTAATATTTTTGAAAAGTTCAATATTTTTTTCCCAATTTTTCCTTTATTCCGATGGTTAAAACTAAAAGTTGTGCAAACAAAATATGTCACGCTTTTTACACGTTCAGACGAAACTAAGCAATTTTCTGAAAATTCAGGAAGGCGACTTTTTGCTTTCTACAGTAGTACCTTTATTCATATTATTTTAATGTATGACTTGAATTAAAAGAGTAATACTAAAATCCGACGAATAAATTATGATATTTTATCAGACAAGGAAAATTGTGTTTTGTAAAAACGGTAATTTTGTTATGAATGACCTGTGTTTAGAACATTTTAACAGCACAAAATACTATTAAAACTTTATCAATAATAACACAATTCTATAGGTAAAACAAGAAAGAAATAACCTTTCAGAAAAACAATTAAAAAAACCGAGTAAACTATCCAGGACACCTTTAAAACAATGAGCTTCTTGTGTGAAATAAAAAAAAAAACTTGGAAAAAACATTTGTACCGCGAAAAGGGATTTGAACCCGGGACCATATGAATACTATGAATACTAATCGCTTACGCTACCACTAAGCTACGATGCACGTGTTTATAATGCTTAAATTGCTATAAAAGTTTAAGGGAGTTACTTTCAAAATTGAAAAAACAGTAAAGTTTAAAAAGAAATTCAAAATTTTGACTTAAAAAAATGAAAACAACTTGTAAATATATGTTTTTATTGCTTTAAAATGATTATTTAGGGTAAACACTATACATAAAAACACTATAATTTACAATTTTATGTTATTATTACTAAAATGTTTGCGGTACCGTATCCCTTTAAAATATATCTCTTAAATTATTTTTTTTTTAAATCAACTTATGATTAAATAAATATTAAAAGAAAATAAACAAGAATAGAAAATTAAGGCAAAAGAAAGTTATAAAGCAAAAATGAGCCTTGAAAAAGCATGGGAGAATCGAAAAATCGCCATGACTGAAGTAGCTAACGAACCCTACGTGGTGTACATGTACGTCACAATCGCTTAGCCAATAGCAGAACGTTTCAAACAAGAACTAAAAATTGACGATTTTTAACATTGAATATTTAATGACACAATTTTTTTTGTACATTTTAATCTAGATATTTGAAATCAGCGTTGTTTATTTTATCGAAAAAATGTATTTTTAGTAGTTTTTAAAAAATATGGGAATTGTCCATTGTTGACAGTGTAAATCAACAGGGATCATTGGATTGCAGTGACAGTCAATTAGGTCACAAATAATAAAAGTATAAGTTTAAGTGACTTATCTCTGCCTTTGACGCTAGCAATATTATCTTAATCCATTGACGAAGATTCCTTAAATACCATTAATATCTCCCTTTCTAAAAATAAACGTTAAATTTAAGTTTTTCGAATTCGCTTTTCGTGAAACTTAATTTGACATAACTTAATCCGGAATACGGACTTTATTTGCCTTATATTTGTTTATTAAGACAAACTTAATCAAAAATCTAGTTTTCGCGTGGCGGTTTCTGGCAAATCCTTTATTACAGGGTGAGGCAAACAAAAGTGGCCCCGTTCCAGCGATAGGAATACGTTGAAATGCTTGGCGAGAAAAACTCTTGAAACCGCCTGAAACCTGTTTTTGCATTGGTTGGATCGGATTAGCTTCAGATTACAGCTACTCATAGAGTAGTGGCGAGTTCGCATCTTAGTTTGCATTGTATGAAGTCGTCCCATAATGCAAATTTTGTGTCTTGCAATAAATTTAGAAAGTTTTGTATTACCAAAATTAAAAAGGTCTGACTCTCTAGGATAAATAACTACTGAAAAAATCAAATAATGACTAGTGGGAATTTTTCTTAATCAGCTCTTCAAACCTTGTTTATATTTCATTTCAACTAGCTTCTAAAACCGTAGCGTAGTTAGCGACAAATAAGTCGCCAAGCGTTTGTTTGGGTTTAATATTGAAGCGATCAATAGCTTCAATTGGCAAACCTGTTTTTGTATTGGTTTTAGACTTGGCAACATTTCTGGAGTATTCTTATCTCTAGACCGGGGTCACTTTTGTTTGCCTTACCCTGTATATGGATTAGACGAAAATTTAATTTTTTTTAACTGTCATAAGTAATTTACATTATTCTTTTATCCATAAAATTGAATAAAACTGTTAATACTTATAAATTTAACCAAAATCATTCAATTATCTCCAGTATTTGATATAGAAAACAAGTCAAGCCATAGCGCTAAACCCACGTGACTTGGTTAGAAATAGACATGTTTTACGATTGTCAATGCTCACTGTTACCATATCCCATGTCTTTGTAGGATTTCCTTGTGGATATTACCATTTCATTCCAGTCAAGTAAAGAGTTGAAATGTTTAACGATATTTACTTCCTATCAAAGTTCACTTGCCAGAAAAATGTTTCACCTATGCTTGGTACGCAAGGTGTTTCAATTAATTTAATCAGTTTATCGTTAGATTTAATCAGTACCGGATGTATATAATGTTGAGCCCTGATTATTAAAATAATTAATATTTTGATGGCCGATATCATTTAATTAAGTGGACATATTATGCTTGCGAGTTAATTTGCAAAGAGTGCGTTAAGATAAATATGAGCTAATAACTAAAGAGCTTAGTGGAAGAACGTGCTAAGCGACATTTTTGGAAAAATTTGGACTTTATGTAAATTAACATGAAGTCATTATTTTGAAGATAACAAATTTCCCCTTTTTACATACTTTAAGTTAAGTACATTTTTTTACCTTTTGTAGGCGCTGTTTTTAACGTGTGTAAAATGAATGAAAAAATAAACATTTAAAGACCCATTTGCAAATTTTCACCATTTTATCACTTAGCACGTTTTTCCACTGAACTCTTCAATTAAGTGACTGCAAATCGTGCCTTGTGTATTCTTTTTAAGTGAATTTTGGGTTCAGAACTTTCGAATAGTTAGAATGGTGCTTAGAAGTATGTATTTTGCAAAATACTTATGGAAGTAAAAGAAAAATTGAGAAACAGAAATTAATCAGGATGAATTTTCTTGCGAGATGGTTTTCGTATTAAACAGATAATAAATTTAGTTAACTCAATTTGCAAAAACAAACTCTTGTAATTACATCAGAAATATAACTCTATGGCATAACATCAAATACGTAATTTATAAAAAATAATACATGTTAGAATAATAACTATATATTTCACATAACGGAGGTAAACAAAAAAATACATTAATTATTGAAAAGCTTAGTGGAAGAACGTGCTAAGTGACAAAAAGGCGAAAACGAGAAAATGAGCTTACAAGTATTTGGTTTGCTCTTAAACCGGTGCGAAACTGTACTTGCAAACGATAAAAAATATACTTAACTTTAGATTTATCAAAAAGTAACGAAACTTGTTGTTTTCAAAGGATATAATAATAAGCTCATTGGGCAGAAAAATCTCAATTAAAAAAATGCCGCTTATCATGTTCTTCCACTAAGCTCTTCGATTCTCTTAAATGTTATTAACTTCATTTTTGTTTTTATTCTACTCATTTGGTTGAATAAACGGAAGGACATCATACAAGTTTTCAAACATATTTAAATAATTTTTACATATCTTTTTGGAATTGTATCTCTTTGGGTCTAATAGAGTATTATGTATCTAAAAATGTATTTATGTAAAGTGAGTTTTTTTTTTTGCAATCCAAGAAAATGTAATTGATCAACAAACATCAAAGTAAAATTTAAACTATCTTGCTATGATAATTGATGAGCTTAGTACTTGCAAACGGTAAAAATAAACTTAACTTTTAGTTTGTGAAAAATTAAAAAAAAAATACTTTTAAAGGATTAAATAATATGTTCGTTTACACAGAAGTATCATTTTTTTTAAATGCCGCTTTAACAAGTTCTTTCACTAAGCTCTTCAATTCTCTTAAATGTTAACTTTATTTTTGTTCTTATTTTACTCATTTGATCTTTGCAACTAAAACAGAAGGAAGTACATCATAATGACAGAATAAACGGAAGTACATCTTACAGGTTTTCAAACATATTTAAATAATTTTTTCATATCTTTTTGGAATTGTATTTCTCTGAATCTAATTCAATAATATGTACCTAAAAACGTATTTATGTAAAATTGTATTTTTTGCAAGTCAAAAAAAATCTAACTGATCAACAAACATCAAAGTAAAATTTTGAACTATTTCTCTATCATAATTGAAGAGCTTAGTGGAAGAACGAGTTAAGTGACATTTTTTGAAAAAATTTAGATTTTTGTGTCAATGAACATGTTATTTTTTCCTTTAAATATAACAAGATTCTCTCTTTTTATAAACTTTAAGTTAACTATATTTTTTACCATTCGTACGTGCCGTGTTTAGCGTATCTAAATGCAAACGTAAAACTTTAAAGCTCATTTTCTAGCTTTCACCTTTTTGTAACTTGGCGCGTTCTTCCACTAAGCTCTTCAATTCAAGGCGTTAACATTTTTTCAAAAAAAAAAAAAAAAAAAGAATAAATTTAGAATCGCTATTCTACTTTAAACTTATTACGATAAATGAAACACAAACACAACTTAAATATTAAAATTATTTTTATATGCTAATTATGTCCTGTTCTTGAAACTTTATAATTGCAAAAAAAAATTAATAATAATGATAAGAGTCATTTTAATGGTTTAATCAGCTTATATCTTTTCATTTTCTTACAATGATATTTTCAAAGTGTACATTTCTTTGAAAGGGATTATGCAAATTAGATAATGGAGGCTGTCAGCTTAATAAGTTGTTTCGATTTATGAATAATGCATTCAATTTATATTCTGGTTTGATTTAGTTTTTGATAAATGTATCATTTTGAATGACTTTCATTGTGGTTTTTTTTTTCTAAGATAATTATCAACTGTTATTTCGGTAAATTATAATAGTATATGCAAATGTAGTTTGAAACAAATCGAAACAAAAAGGAATTTTTGCCTTAGGATTTAAATTTTAATCTTGAACTTTGTAGAATTACGGTTCACCGTTAAAAAATGTTACAAGCAACTGTCAACCCAAAAATCATTGCAAAAAGTACTAACTAAACAACAACACATGGTAAAAAGTACTAACTTGACAAGAAAACATTGTAACGAGTACTAACTCGAAAAGAAAACATTGTAACACGTACTAAGTTGACAAGAAAGCACTGTAAGCAGTAACAATTCAACGAAAACCATTATAAGGGAGAGTTACATGAAACGGGATAGGTCTCCCTGAGAATAAACTAGAGCTGTAATGTAGCACATGATGACATAAACTTCTTCTCGGTCTCCATTACATAATTCTCGGTCCGTCCTGCATTGATAGTGTTATGCAATATGTAAAATTATTTTCTTAAATAGCATTGAATTAATGGTTTTTCTGTTTTATAATTTAAAATAACGTTGAGAAACTACATTCCACATTAATTAATATTTCATAAGTGAAGATAAGTGTTATGAAATTACAAATTTATATATTCTATTAACTAGTAGTTTTCACTTATTCAAAATGTAATTATTCAAATGTAATGTGTTCCAATTAAAACGTTGTAGGGGATTTCAGTTGCAATTTTCAATTATTGTCAAACATTAAAACAAACAGTTCTCTTATTTATTCTTTATATTGCTTCAAATGAAGGAAATTATTTAAAAGAGTAGAGAATAGTTTCCTGGATCTCCTATTAATCGAAGCCTAAGTAACTGCGAAAAATTATAGCATTATATGGCTTCCACTGCCTCGCCTAAATTTTTGTAGAAACAAAAATAATGGACCTAAGGTTTCTTCACTATTGTGTCAAAAAACTTCACAGGTACAAACTTCACAAACTGTACAAGATTGTGTTCAAGACCGATTTTCGATCTAAATAGGAAATTGTTGCATAACCTAATTACTTTTTTTAAAAAATATTTTGTGGACTTGAGAAGTTTAGACCATATGGCAACATTCAGTAAAAAATTGCAGATATCATTTAAGAATTGAGTTGTAAAGATCAAAAGTTCTTACTTTTGAAATAAAGATTTATAAGCTTTTAATTATATCTACATAGATTAATTTTTGTAATTTCGTACGAAAATTTGATTGTAGACAAATTGTTTTCTTTTAAAATACAAGAAAAAGTCGAAAATCTAAAATATGTTGAGCTTTCTCATTCATCTATAAACTTGTTTCACTGTGTTTGACATTTAATAGTTTTAACATATAAATCAGTTATGGTTAACCAAAAAAAAGAGAGGCTTTTTGCATTTTTTTAAATGACATATTGGATTTCAGCACATTAAAGACACCATCAAACTAGAGCCAATAGCCGCCCAGGTGGCTCAGGAAGCTAGCCTTTGGAGCTGCTGGGGTCGTGTTCGAATCCCGGTCAGGCATGGATGTTTGTGACCGTCAATAAATGTTGCTATTTGTTTATGTGTTACTCCTTTCTTTGTGACTGTAAAAATTCTTTCTGTGTCTGTGCCACTTGACGAAAGCTTATAAGCGGTTCTCTGAACAAGCACACAAGCTGGAATATATATGTACCATACCATACCATACCATACTAGAGCCAATTCATCCAGAAACTAGTGTTACTGAATTCAATTATTTAACCACCTGTACATTTGCTTTCAGTTAATTGCTTTACATCGTGAACTGCATTTAAAAACTTTCTATGAAATTGCGACGAAATTTCTTTATTTATGACGATCACGTAGGACCCTCTGCGAAAATACACAATAAGTATAAATATAGTGCCGTAAAGTTATCTACTTTATACATAAAACTTCATTAAGCTAAGATAACAGTTTATACGTGTATTGCGGCTCATCTCTACCGAATCGCAACATCATTATGCGTGGGTCTATTTAGAAATTGTTTTCTCAAGTACGTGTATATGGGTCGCTTTTATATAAATATATTCTGAATGTTGTCAAAGTTTTAGAAAGTCATAGAGACAATGACTTTGTGCCCCAGATAAATTCCGAGAGTTCTTTATTATAAGGCAAAGATAGTTTTCCGAACTCTTCTCTAAACTAGCTACAAAAGATGCTAATTATCTTTGAATAAATTAAATTATACTGCCTAAACAAATAATGAAGGAGATGCTTCAAAAACGTAATGCTTCTCGATTCATGCTCTGCATCACACAAGTGACTTTAAAAAGGTTATTAAATGAAATAATAACATATTGTCAAATCACGCATAGAATGTTCGCTACATCGAAACATTTATTGTTATTTAAAATATTAATATTAATAAGTAATTATTTAATTTATCGACTGACTGTCAAAATGTTAAATTTTCGTGTCACATACTTTATTCCCAAAAATTCTACGAATTTTTCTGCAAGTTTTAAATTCAATTTTCTTGACTTGTAGTGTTTAATCACTTCCAGTTCTCGAAATATTGAAGAATTAATAAAGTTTCTATTTTAATATCAACTTTCAAAAGTAATGCAAAATTTATTATATAAAATAGGTAATTGAAATTTATTAATTATTGCTTTACTTTAGATGCTTAGTTATGCTTTTACTAATTTAATCAAAAAATTAAAAAGGCACTGACCGTACTTCTTAATCAAACATATTGCATTTTAATTTTTATCCCTGAATATAGATTGCTTTAAAACGTAAGTTAATTTATTTTAATTAAGTTGGGTACTCCAATCTGAATTTGATATTCTAAAGAATAATAAAATTTTATCTGATTCCTAAATCTAAAATGTCAATTATATTGTTTCACTAATATTTTTAGGAAGTTAACAAAAGAAATATTGGTGTAACTTACAATACATTGATTATTACCTTTGTTTTTTTACAGAAAAGTTATATGAAGTTAGAGAAACTCATGTTAGTACTTATTTAATTAAACTTATTTCTATAATATTCCAAAAGTATTTAAAAAATTTAATCCATTTGTGGGATATTTTCTTCGATTTTTGCTACTTTTTTTCATGCAAAAAAAATGGTTTCCTTAAACTTATTTTTTCTCTAAAAGGAAAAGGTATTTTATTAGGGTTTTTTAGTTCGATACAACGCAGAATAAATGAAACTTTGTTTCAAACTTCACCATTATTTCTACTAAAGACTACTTGCAGATTCAATATTGTATTTTTAAGAATAAGTATAATAATTATTTAACAATATTGAATAGTTAAGATTATTTAAGAAGAAACAGTTTTGCTTTTCAGTATTACGAACTTTTTAAACCACTTACGTATTTTCAAAGTTGAAAAAAATTGAATAAGAAAAAGTTTTAGGGTGGAATTTCAAATTATCTTTTTCTGTGGTTTCCATGAAGATAGCTTTAAGAATATCTTCATGGAAACCACAGAAAAAGAATACATATAAAAGTGATAATAAAGTATAAATGTAAAAATGCAGTTTCAACCGATGTCTATTTTTTTGCAAGAATTTCTTAAAGAATTTAAAGAGCGCTTCAGAAAAGTATTGAGCACAATTCAAGTACTATCGAAGATCTAGCAAAATCGAATAAAAAAATCTAATAGCGAATGTACAAAAAAATAATAATAAAAATAAAAAATATGAAAGAAGAAATTAATAAGCTAATTAAGGAACTACAATTTGAAAAAAAGGATTCCATCGACCTTAAGCAGTTATAGTGATCAGACGCACTGCATTTTGCAGTACTGCAGTTTTGTTTATTATTCAACCATCTAGCTATAAACATTGTGAAAATAGTCTGAGTTTAATTTTTTTATAGTTTTTAAGAAAAAAACAACGTAAACAAACTGTGTTTATTTTCACAATTTTAAGATGATTTCATAGTCGAAAAGTAAATCACTGGAAGAAATCTGGTAAAAATTACAATATAATACTTCAGAACACTTAAACATTTATGTCTCAAACTTTCTGGAAACTGAAAACGAAATGTAGATAAGAAAAAAGAAGAGGGAAGACGAAGACTATCTAATTATGGTAAATAGTTTATAGATGTTAATTAATTTAGTGGACTTGAAGGCCAACCTTGTAACTAACCATAGAATTCCTAAAATGAATAAACATAAAATCCAACCGATAATGATTAAGTTGAACCACGGTCTACTCAACTACTAAGGCCAAAGAAGCTCTCCCAAACGCGCTCCGGGACGAAAATTATAACGTCATAGTTTCGAGTGACGTTGTTCCGAAGATGAAGACAACCGGTCTAGAAACCTGTTCGAAACCACTCGTTCACGGCTGACCACATTCTTAGCGTTCCGAATACGTCCAAACTAGTTTCTCGATCTTCGGCGCTCGGAACAGTGACGTCAAAAGTTCCGTCTACACTCATGTTTGGGAGATCTTCTTCGTTCTTGAAGTTGGTCGTGGCTCAACACGGTCTTTGTGAAAAGTCATTTCAACTAATGTCTATCCTAACAAATCAAATAAAAAGCATTTTTCCGGCAGAACTTTTAATGACCACTTGTATCCAGAATTAAATAAATTACTTTACTAGTTCAAAGTGTTCAAAAGAGATAAAACAATACATTTTGTTGGACTAAACAGGTAAGTTTTTCAGTCGTTAACATGAAGGATCAAGAATTCATACAATAAATAGCAAATTTGATCTGCGAAATGTTTCCAAATGGTTTTGAACACTCTCATATATTCCTATAACGATTGAAAATTTGCATCAGATCAGAAAGTTCGAATTCAGAAAGGATTTTTATTCCTTACCTGAATTTGAAATCATTTACATTAAATTAATTTCCTTCATATAAATGCTTGTAACTTAAGAGCACATTTTGATAAGTTTAATTCTTTGTTTTTCGGCTAAATAGAAAATGTTCGAATTATAATTATTTCAGAAATTTGGATATCTTAAGGCAGGCGAATACCCAAAAATCCCCCAAATTCTAAAATTTTTACTATTACTTTAATCTTTTCCAAATTTGGTATAGTGATTTCAAATATAATGAATAATGCTATTTAGGAATTTTTTTTAATTTAAATATAATTTATTTATTTTAAACGGTGTTTTTCTACTAAAAAAAAGAGGTTTACGCTAACAAGTCTACCACACTGAATTTTCATCCTATAAACATTAATTATGTGTTAAATTCTTCGTTTTGAACTGATACATGCAATTACCCTCTAGAGTTACATACAAATTACAAGAAAAGAAGTTATTAAGAAAAATGTCATAAATTAACCACAAAAAAAGGATTTTTTTTCGATTAACTTACACTTATACATTTTTAAAAAATAAACTTATCTATTTACACCAGATGTTAGAGGTTCATGGCACAGATATATAATGAAATTACATCTGTAAAAATTTTCAGGTAAATTAATGTAAAACTTTTTATACTAGAACTGTTGGCGTAAACCCCTTTTCTTAGGTGAAACACACCGTTTTAAATAAATCAATTATATTTAAATAAAAAAAATGCCTAAAAAGCATTGTTCATTATATTTGAAATCACTATGCCAAATTTGAAAAAGATTAAAGTAATAGAAAAAATTTTAGAATTTTGGGTATTCGCCTACCTTAAGGTGAAACAAGTTTGTTGTTTATTGATGTTGAAATTATAAGTCCGGAATTATTATATATCGTCACTTAAGTTCCCACATGTGCTATCTAACTTTTTTGCGAAAATGAGTTTCCTAAGTTTATAGATATGTAGACCGATATTATGTAACAAGAAAGTCTGAACAGCCGGTGTTAAATTAACAAACACGTTTTCTGGTTCTCCTGAAAAGTTGAGAAAATGAGCACTTGTGGGAACATAAGTGACGATCTATAAACATTGGGAACTCATTTTCGCAAAAAGTGGGATTGCACATGTGGGAACTTAAGTGACGATATGCAAGAAATACATGTTTAATTTTGAAACTAATTTCCAATGGGAAATACCTTCTGCAGAAGGAATATTATTATTTAGTGAAAAGTTTAAATTTATGCCTAATTGGGTTTTTTAGAGATCACATTCTTATACAATAGAATTGTTTAATCATGAGCTATATTCTTCTCTCAAATATAGTTTAGGAATTGTGTTTTAATTAATTATAATAGTATGTTTATCTTAAAAGATAACACTTTGAGCAATGAACACGTTATTATATATTTGGTCAGAACAGCAAATTGATACGTTTGAATTACCAAATACATTTCAAGGTGTTAATATTTTTCATAACGAGATTTTCAATCAAAATAAAGTGCAATTTAAAGCTACATATAAAAACAAAATCACTGAAAAAGCTAGAAAAGATTGGATTTTAATGATAGCATTCTTAAAATTAAAGATGATAAGAGCAAAAATTTTGTTTAAAAAAAAGATAACAAAAGACCTATAATATAAATTTAAAAATAAAGTATTATTGCGAAGTTGAAACATGAAATAAAAATTGCAAAGGTTCGTGATTAAATTTCAAAATTGCCAATATAATGAAAGCAGAACAATGGGACCGGGTTAGTTGAAAGAAATATAAAAAAAAGAAATTTCCAATAATTAAAGTTGTTAATCAAATAGAAGATGAATTTAATTGTATATGTTTTTGCAAATTGTGCAGTTTCAATTATTCGACTACAAACAATGTGACGAATAATAATATTAATGTACGAAGTACTTCTGTTTTTCCTTATGATATGACTGATGAAGAATTAGTAGTTACTGATCTAAATGATAGGAAGGAAGTTGGTTTTGATAAATTATCGGCGATTACTTTAAAACTTCAAATTAAATGCAATCCTAAATTTTGTAAACTTGGTAAGCATGTCTTTTGATCAATTTGGTTTTTTTTTACCAAAGCCATTTGGTATTTGTCCCAAAAAGGTTTTAATTTATTAATAAAAATTTTTTTATAAACTGGAATGGCAGCCAAATTCAAAAATAATTATTTTTACTACTATTGACGATAAATCTTTACTAATGTAAGAATTTGTTTAAGAAAGTATCCCATAAACATTTAATCAACAACATCTTGCGACCTGGCGTCCCTATTTGGGGACATTTTTTAAAACCTCCCCACAAACACATTAATTAGTTCTGAAATTGACTTGGTCCAATAGAAGATCCAAATTTTCAGCCTTTGAATACAGGTATAAGTCATTTATTTCTATAAAAAAAATTAAGTTGAACGAGGATCAATACGATATTAGAGTTCTTAAAAAATATTTTTTTTTTCACATTTTTAAAAAGTTCCTTTAGTAGTTAATTTCAACGGCATTTTGCATTAAAAACAATTATAATAAAATCTGTTAACTACAAATAAGTTATACGGCCTTTTTTGCATTATAACACAAAAAATGTGTATTTTTAGAGTTTAAGGCGAGTCCCTAAGTAACTATTAAACATAGGTTTTTTTTTATAATTTCTTTGAAAAACAATTTTTAGCACATATAGAATAAGAATATACGTGTAGGATTTTGCTCGGGTCTTAAGAGGATAAAGGTCGTGTTTTTTATACATGGATAAGCTATCCAACTGTAATCAATAAAATATAGGTTGTGCTACCTTGTGCCCTTGTCTTTTTTTTTTGTCTTAGAGTTTTCTTAATATGTATTTCTTTTTTTTGAAGTTGAGCCCCTTGACGATCAATGTACTTGACTAAATGAAGTTTCTCTTCTCTCTCTTTGAGGTTTTTGTGTAAGTCCACGTTATGCTAGAGTAAATCTTCAAGACAGCTCGAAGTAACATTTTAATTAATCAAATCCTCTTATATTTAATTACTCAATTAAAATATTTTTGATGAACATTTTAATTTAACAAATCCTCTTATCTTTAATTAATTACTCATTAAAAATAAGTTTTATTTTTAGTAACCACTTATTAACAAAACTTCTACAGCACCTATTAACAAATTAAAGAATTTATTTCTTGTAAAAAAAAACAAATATTGAACTAATTTACCAAACTTCCATGTTCGAGGAGGGAAATAAATAATTTTTCAGAAAGTTTAACTCTAGATATTTTTTTGTTCTATCTAACATTTTAAATTTTTTTATTCTTCATTATGTCATTGCATTTATATATGTTTATGCTTCACCTTGCGAAATAAATTATTTTTTATCCATAAGCTTGTGGGTTTAATTTGTGCCATGGAGAATTTGAATAATACCCTTAAGGACGTACTTATGCCTTTTACTAGTAAATTAGAATCTGTATATTACGAATATCAGACTAAAAATTAAACAAATCTACAAAAATCATTAATTTTACTAGAAATATGCAAACTATATTCCCATAAAACTCGCGGAACCAAAAGCGGCTTCTGCCTTAACGATTCCTGTTCGTGACGTTTTTTTTTTTTTTTAATGGCGCTAAAGCCTGCATACACTTCATTAAAAATAAACATGCAATCATTTTCAATCATTTTCAAAACGTTTTGTCAAGAAGAACAAACTTATTTGCTCTTTTTTGTTTGAAAATGAATTTCAAATGTATGTAGCCTCCCACTGATAGTTGAGCAGATGAATTACAGTAAACTCACGATTATCCGCGGGTGGATTATCCGCTTTGCGGATAATCCGCGGGTGGATTCCATTATCCACCCCCCTCCCATTTTTCAGTTCAAATATAAAATTTTTAAAAAACGGGATAAATAAATTTTATTTGTTTCAAAACTTTTTGGAAGAATGCATTCCAAGAATAACGAATTCCTTTCCAGAACAACGAACACATTCAAAGAACGACGAATACATTTAACAAGAACAACGAATACATTAAAATAAGAAAGACTATAGGAAACCTGGAGTTCAGCTAGGTGCACATTACGAACAGGTTTTTGTCAAAAAGCGTCACTTGTAAAATAAACTGCCATCTATTTAAATTGAATTGCTTTGTGTGATTTTGATACTAGCGAAATGCGGGAGAAAATTAAAAAGAAATTGTCTTGACAATTCAAAACGAATTACGATTCATTAAAAGATAGAAAACGGATCCTCTAACAATCAAATGTGCTTATGGCATTGGAGAAACGACAGTAATAGGCATTTGAATTAAGTAAATTTGTATATGCTATATATACGATTACTAAAATTTCCTTCAACAAAACCCAGAAGAAATTTCATTTGTAGTCATTTTCTTCATTTTTGCGGATTATCCGCGAATTCGCTTATCCGCGGAAGCCATGCCACCCAATTCCGCGGATAATCGGGAGTTTACTGTATTTAGTTTTTAATATTTTACGAGCTATTTGCGCGTGGGTAATTTTACATTTTAGTTTAAAAGTTGGATTAAGGACAAAACATTTTTGAGATTTTAGAGAAAATGTGAAAGATAGATGATTTTTTGCAACGGTTTTTTTGGCGGCTGTCTCATTTATAATGCTATTTTAATAAGTTAAATTTGGGCAAAACATAAACTATAACTAGCTTTCCAAATTTCTTAATAGATGTTTTTAAATATGCAATAAACCCTTTAAAACTTTTAACTCCAATAATTGAATAAATTATTACGATCCAATTTTCATTTGATGAGTTTGATAATTGGCATTGTTTCCTTTTTTAGACACAGCCAGGACACATTGCATTCGCCCTGGGTGTACTTCCTTTCTCTGTGACAGTAAAAATTCCTTCTGTGTCTGTCTTACTTGACGAATTTTTCTATAAGCGGGTCTCTGATCAATCACACAAGCTGGAATATATATGTACCTATCCCTACCCTACCCCCTACCACATTGTGAGGGGCGAATTGAATATATTATCGGCTACTTTTGGCAGTCGTGAAAAATTAAATTAATTTTGCAATGTTTATATGTATATATCAAGTTTTTTTGAAATAGTATGTTTTTCTGACTTGTCAGATTTTACTACTTGGCAACGTAATGCAAATTACCAAATTAAGACAAGTCGCTATATTACAGCTATTTGCTTGGTGCATTATTAAGGATACACCCATGCAAAAAGGAGTATATAAATCTAGTTGGTTATTGAAATTCATTAACAAGAACATTTTCAAAAAAAAAATAATTTGTTTCGTGTTATCACTCCCATTAGATGAGAGGTTTAATGGGAAATAAATGTCTTATAGCATTTTCTTATCGTTAAAACTTTTGACGACTCAGCCAAAGACATTACTTTCACTGCTTGTCGCGCAGTAATATGCTTGATGCTATAAATACACTGGTGGACATTGCTAAGGGCGAAACGGGTTTTTCAATGTAACTTTGCACAACAGCTTTCCAAATCAACAAATTTAATACCGTTAGATATCCAATACGTAAGGACATGAGTAATGGAAGCAACACTTACTAAAAGAGAAATCAGAGTGATTAAAAAAGCTTTTTAACCCTTCATTTGAATTCCATTCCATGCATCTCCGAAGTAGAGATGAATTTTTAATTTTCACTTACGACAATTTTACGAGTGCGCCATGAATATGGATAATCCTGTAAAACATCAAATCTTCGACATAGTTTTAACCTTAAAAGCCGGGTCCATTGACGACTGATTATTAAATGTGAGAAACGTCTATGTCGTACAGTCCTGCACAAAAGTTTAGACACAGAAGCAATTCTTGAAAAAAGTGTCAATGTTACTATTTTTCAATAGATTTTTTTTAAATATATATTCTTTAGACAGCATGAAAAATAATAGGGTAAAAAATTTTGACAAAAAATATAAATAAATTTGACTTCCATCAACAAATTAAAAATGTCCATACTTTCCTTGCCGCAAAAGTATAGACACAAGTTTCCGTTTTATGCAAATTCTATACAGGAAGTGATTGCGGGAGGGGTTTTAAGTTGCTTTAAAAAGTTGAAGGTAATTTTCAATGCTTAGAACCATTCTGAAGTCAACTGAATTTTAGTATGAAGAGATTTTAAGGATATGGACATTCAAATTCAGAGGTAAATCTGTTTCGGATATTTCTACTACATTTAAGCGTTCGAAACGAGGTATTTATAGAGTGTCAGCACGTGGCGATCAACATCCACCAAAATCGCGGTCTGGAAGACCTCCAATCACCAGAAAACGAGAGGACGGACAAATAAGAAAATTGGCTTCAGACAAAAATGGCTCTTCAAATCAAATTAAAATCCCAATTGTGACTTAATTTTTACCAAAAACTATCAGGAGGTGAATCAATGAATCTGGTTACTTGATAAAATCCAAACTTATAGCGCAACCTAGTTTGCTATCTCATCATAAAGATGCAAGACTGCAATGGTTGCGTCGCGTGCCTATTCAGGTGTCGGCTCGTCACTTGACTGTGGTTCTAAAATACGACGCCCGTCACCAATAGCCCTCGTGTAGCTCTAGTGCGACGATAATTCAATCCTAACCTAACCAAGACTGCAATGGATAGCTCTAAGACATGTGTTGTTGAGTCCATTGCAGTCTTGCATCTTTATGATGAGATAACAAGCTAGGATGAGCTATAAGTTTAGATTTTATCAAGTAATCAGATTCATTGATTCACCTCCTGATAGTGTTTGGTAAGAATTAAGCCACAATTGGGATTTAAATTTGATTTGAAGAGCAATGTTTGTCTGAAGCTAATTTTCTTATTTGTCTGTCCTCTCGTTTTCTGGTGATTGGAGGTCTTCCAGACCGCGATTTTGGTGGATGTTGATCGCCACGTGCTGACACTCTATAAATATCTCGTTTCGAACGCTTAAATTTAGTAGAAATATCCGAAACAGATTTACCTCTGAATTTGAATGTCCATATTCTTAAAATCTCTTCTTACTAAAATTCAGTTGACTTCAGAATGGTTCTAAGCATTGAAAATTACCTTCAACCTTTTAAAGCAACTTAAAACCCCTCCCTCAATCACTTCCTGTATAGAATTTGCATAAAACGGAAACTTGTGTCTATACTTTTGTGGCAAGGAAAGTATGGACATTTTTAAATTGTTGATGGAAGTCAAATTTATTTATATTTTTTGTCAAAAAATTTTACCCTATTATTTTTCATGCTGTCTAATGATTATATATTTAAAAAAAACTACTGAAAAATAGTAATATTGACGATTTTTTCATGAATTGCGTCTGTGTCTAAATTTTTGTGCAGGACTGTACAAGTGTCGTCCTGTTTACTATTTAATGAATATTCACCGATATGGGCTTCTGGCGCCGTATGTATCACGTATCCGCAATATATCATGTTTAATGATTTTTCTCCGTCATCGTTGATCCGTTTTTGCATGGTCTTTTTTAGGCCGCAGCTGTGTCGTAGGCTTAATGTTTTACTGGATTGTCGATATTCATGGCACACTCATGAAATTATCGTAAGTAAAAGTCCAAAATTCATCTCCACCTCGGAGATGCATGAATGGAATTCAAATGGAGGGATAAAAAACTTTTTTTATCCCTCTGATTTCTCTTTTAGTAAGTGTTGCTTGCATAAGCATATGTCCTTACGTATTGAGATCTTACGGTATTAAATTTGTTGATTTGAAAAGCTGTTGTACAAAGTTACATTGAAAAAACCGTCTAGTCCTTAGCAATTGTCCACCAGTGTAGAATAAGCAAAATATATCCGAATAGGGGCTCCGTGATGGCCCAGTCGTCAGAATATAGGTTCCCGCGTTCAAAATCCGGCCACATCCTATAAACTTTTCCCCCAAAAATAAATATAAATCGACTTAATTACTTTGTACCCCCCGAGTACACTGGGACAAACGTGCTCGTTAAATATATAAAGTCCAAAGTACCGACGGTGGTAGCGTACGATATCCCTCGAAGTCCAGTTGCGTTGCCTGCTCAGGTGTCGACCTCGTCCCTTGAACTTGTCCTAAATTAGGCGGCGCAATTGGCTGTGTTAAAGCTCCTATGTCAGAGTAGAAATAGATAGCAGGAAACGATTAAATTACCCAATCATCGAACAACGCGAAGGTTTATGAGCGGGTCTCTGACCAAGCACACAAGCCTGAAAATATATGTCTACCAACCAACTGAACAACTTATCTTGAAAACTTTATTAAACACGTTGTAACGTTAACCAGTTGCTCCTTAAAAACGCAGAAATATTTGAGCACTATGAAATTGTAAGTTTGTATCGTTATTTTAATAATTTTTCCGTAAGGAAATGAATCATTTTTTATAAAGATTTATTCTACTGGTTTTATTTTTTTCAGGGATATTAAAAAATATTGTTGACATTTTTAATGACACAGTTAAAGTATTTAATTAGTATGTTGGAAATGTTTGTGTTATTGATTTTGATAACAAAATATTTTTAAATGTGAAATAATTTCTTGGAATAATATTTTTATCCACAAAATTATCGTTAGAAATTCTTAAAATTGGTCGACATATTAAAAGCAAAATATATACTTTTTTAAAAAAAATAATGGTGTAAATTAAAATTAAAAAAAAAATGTCTGCTTTTAGCTTCCACACTACGTTTATAACCTAAAAAGGGAAGGTTTTATATTCGTGCAGTCTGTCCGTCTGTCTGTCTGTCACCCACTTTCACAGAATGAACCAAAAGTCTCACAAACAAGTGGGGTACGTCATTTTGAAGCAAAAAATCAGTTACATTCCAAATTTCATTAAAAAAAACTAAATTAGAAGTTTATTTAAAATTTAAATAACTAAAAATTTAATCTACATTGAAATAAGATGCAAATTCCATTTTTATTCAATATTTTCAAAATTGCCATTACATCAAACGTTCGAGAAACTTAATTTAAAATAAAAATAAAATTCTTGAAAAAATATTTATTTTTGAGTAATAATTCAAATTGGATCGTTGTAATAGCACAATAAAGTTATTTTAAAGGTTCATTATATAAATGAAGAAAGATGCATAAAAAATCCTAAATTAGCATAAAAAATATGAAAAGTTTCGCTTTTATTTTCAATGCAACATTTACTAATTTATTTTTTGAAATGTAAACTTGAGGCTTCAAAAAGATATTTATTTGAAAAATACATCATTATTTTTCGAACTTCAAAAAAAAAGAAAACGTTAAAGATTAATTATCAAATTTTCAAAGGAAGATTAAAGACAATTATTAATTTTGGCTTATAAAAGTTTGTATTAGAACTAGCTAAAAGCCCTGTTTGGCGAATTACCTTCTGAGGTGTTGTCACTGGCCGGAGACCAAGGAAGAAGAAAGGAGAAGGGAGCATCACGAATTGACGATGAATCTCAACGGTGAGAATTTTTTTAATTCAATAACTTGAGTAAGCCTATTCAGTAAATTCTTAGTTGGAGTTGGGGTATTGGTACAGGATCAAAATACACCATTAGACTCGAAAAAAATTCATATTTGTCGCCAAATAGCGAAAACTTTCAAATGTGGCAACCCTTTTTTATACTACATCTTGTGTTTACTTCAAATATCAATTTTTAGCAACCCTAAAAGTAAAATTCTTCATTGAAATTTCAATTATCGAGTCAAAGTGCCAAACAGATTGGTACAGCCATAGATTAAGAACACTCTGATCTGAATCCCTGATTGGATTAGCATTGGAGAATTTCTATATTGAAATTGACATAGAAACTAACGCCCCTATAGTTACTTGAGGAACTATTGAAATGATTTTAACTGCTTTTTTCTAGCATCCTTTAGGAATTTTAACACAGTCTAGTACGCCTCGCAAGTTAAAATCCTGGTCAAGTGACGAAAAAACTATTTTTGGTGACAGCGGGACCATGCGTTTTTTTTTAAAAAATAATATTATTGTAATTAAAATGGTTGATGTTGTAGTTAAATTTATCTCTTGATATAATTTAATGAATTAAATAATATTTCAATTTATTATACTGTATCAATTTTTTGGCTGTGTTAAAGCTCGGGAAGAACGGCAGTACGAAGCAAATTTTACTAGTTTATTTACTTTAATGAAATCACTTTCAGTTCATTTACATTAAATGTAGTATTATAATATAAATTAAAATTATGCAAGGCATTTTTTACAAATAATTCGCAAAATAACGTTGATTGTTTGTTTAAATATAAAGAACAGAATACAAGAATAAAATTTAACTGCACAAATATCAGCATATTTCTTTTTTATTATAACACTTTACAATAAACAATCTTTAAATATATACATTACAAAGAAACAACACATAGTTTTAATTATTTTATTAAAAATTATAAGAGAAATTGCAATTATTTAGCACAATTATTATTAAAATTTTGCCAGATAATAAAAACATTACATTGCGTATCAATTTTTATTTAGAAAGCCTCCGTGTATCTTTTGTATGCCATTATGATTTATGCCTATAAATTTATCAGTTTCTGTGAAGAGGCTGCAATATCCTATAAGAATTATGCACGGAAAAGGCATTCTTCATGTAGAACTAATTCCTATCATTTCTTTAACCAATTCTAAATGA
Organism: Hylyphantes graminicola; assembly: GCA_023701765.1. Taxonomy (NCBI): domain Eukaryota; kingdom Metazoa; phylum Arthropoda; class Arachnida; order Araneae; family Linyphiidae; genus Hylyphantes; species Hylyphantes graminicola. Next base: position 24,502,821 of record CM043113.1, on the reverse strand, counting down.
TAAAATAAAAGGAATAAATATTCTTACATATTAAAATTATTGTTTAAAGCCAGCAACTAGTAGGACTTAGATCGTTTTTTTTTTTGTTTTGTAAAATATATTGCAATTTAAGCAACAAGATCTTTTAAAGATTTATAACTTTAGAAACAATACCAAGACTATTATATAAGTTAAGCAATACACTTAATTATCTCTATAGAATAGATGAACTACATTCGATTTTCATAAAATCATGAGAAAATTTTACTATCGTTCAGAACAGTCATCTAAAAAAAACCTAAAAGAATAAGAATTCGCAATATTATTTACATGAAATGCACTTACTGTTGTTTATTCTCATGATTGCTGAAAATTCTTCGAAGTTTATTTTATAAATAAGAATTAACAAAAAAATAATTGTAGACTACGAAAAATAAACAAATTTAACATTATTATATTTCTAAAATGCATTTATCAACTTTTATCGTCATGGTAACCGAAATTTACTCTCCGTTGCCAGACTTCGATTTTAATAAATTTGAAAGTTAAAGGATGTGAAATTCCGAATATACCGAACAACAAATAAATGATTTGCTTTATATTAATTCATTCCTAAGTATTAGGTAGCCATAAAATCGAAAATTTCAATTATCAGTTAAAAACTGAGCTAATATTATGGTTCATTCCAAAGAAACACTAGCGCTACAATCGGAAAGTGCAATTATACCAATCAACAAATCAACCATTAATAGTGTTATTAGTTAATCAAGTAACTTTTGGTGCTCAGGCATCAGATTGACTTACTAGTCTAGAGTATTCTTTGTCTATGGGTACAGCTACGATATAATGGCCTGTCCGTTCTATTCGCAAGCTTATAAATTTATTAAGGTGATGCGCTTCTCTTTTAAGTATCGGTTTACTTATAACGCTGAAGTAAAAAAAAAAACTTTAAATAAATTTTAGGGAAAACTTAATTTATTATTCATTTTGTATCGTGCTTAAAATTAAGAATCTTCAAGAAGAAGACTAAATTTTTACCACGAGATGAACGAAGGCAGTTAATATCAGAATTCAAAATCATTTCTAAAGCTTCGATTTCAGCAGAACACAATTTTTTATAGCTCAGTTAAATCAATCAAGATTCAGCTTATTATTTTTTTTAGAGATTCATATTAGAAATTAGTAATTAATATTTTGAATTAGTCATAAGTTTAATCTCTAAGCAGATCTTCAATTAAAACTAAATTAACTCTAAACTTAAATTCAACCAACTATGTCGGACAAGAAAACCACCAAAGAGGACAAGAAAGATGAAGACTGGAAGAAGGCAGACATTTACGACAGCGGGGTCAGTACCAACAGGATCGTCACAAGGTCTCAGACTGCTTTCTTGATGGTCGGGAATTCTAATTCGAACCTCGACTTGTTCGCCAACGCAAGTAAGCACCAACCTCCCGGCCAACCTCACTTGATGGAAGCGATGAAGGGGCAGTATGGAGCCATACCGAGGACCATAATCACCAGGAGCACCGGAAAATACATCAAGGTGGACAAAGATCTGGTTCAAAAGCTGGATGTCTACAAGAAGTACAAACCTCCAAAAGAAAAGGAAGCTGATGTGAAAGAAGAAAAGGCTGATGTAAAAGAAGAGAAAGCTGGTGTAAAGGAACAGAAGGCAGATGTAAAAGAAGAAAAGACTGATGTAAAAGAAGAAAAGGTGGATGTAAAGAAAGAACAAACGGAAGTAAAAGAAGAAAAGAAGGATGAGGCAAAATAGGTGCATTGAATCATTTTTATTTCTTTATTTATTTCTTTTTTTCTTCTTTTATTTTAATTTTTTGTATTTTTGCCATAGTTTTTTCAGTTTTAACAAGGTTATCACAGAATCATAAACTGTTTTTCCCAAGACTCCTTCACCACTATTACTATTTCAATTATCGTGAAAACGTATAAGAAACCATAAGATTTTTTAACTTTAAAAGTTGGATATATTACCTAGATCCCAATGAGCTCCCGTAAAAGAATTATTGAACAAAATAAAGAAAAAGGGACCAAGCTTAATTAAGTTAAAAGAATAAGATGATGAGGATTTGGTGAAAGTAGAATGATTGAAGGGTCTTATATCGTTAAAAGAATTACGAAAGGCGAATGCTTTTATGACTTATTATCGCATTTTGAATGAATTGTTAAAGTTTATAAATAAATTTAATGATGAAACAAGTGTTTTTCTCAACAACAGTATTTTGTTTAGTATTTGGTATATTTAAAAGTTTTCTGTTTATTGTTTCCAACACCTAGCGAATTCGGGCCAGAGTGCTATTTGGCGACTTTTGGCGTTCGGTTTGGCTAATACGTTTTCGCTACTTGACTGCAAAAGTTAAGCCGCCAAATCGAGACCGGCCCGAATACGCTAGCTTTTTTTTTAAAAAAAAATTGCTGATAGCTAAGCATAGATATATTTGAATTGAATTTTTTTTAAAATTCTTTCTGTAAGTTTTGATAGGTTTTCAGGAGATTCCAATCCTAGGAGGATAAATCTAACCACAAAAATAGCGATTTTCGGCACTTAATTTTCAAAATTTAAAACCGTTTTTGCGTTATTTATAAGTATGATTTCGATATTAAAACAAAACTTCACGTTCTCTAAATTAGCACGATTTTACAAAAAAGGTTCAAACTCGGAAACTCTTTGGCAGCTAAAAATTTGCTCAGAAACAGTGGGAACTCATATTTCGAAACTTTGGCAATATTACATTTGTAGCTCGTATAATTCTTAAAATGAAATAAGTTGTAGACTGAAGGAACGAATTTTAATTACGATTGAAATTTTTAACAAAAGCAGAGCTATTGTTTGTGTGTCTTGACGAAATGCACTAACTCTTGCGAAATTTTACACGTATATTCCTAAAAATCTCTTACTTGACAAATTTTTTAAAACCATTTTTAACATGGAACAATTTGAGCGGAGCCCGTATTTATGTGTCTTGGCGAAATGCACTATCTCCTGCGAAATTTTACACGTATATTACCAAAAAACTCTTATTTGACTAATTTTTTAAAACCATTTTTAACATGGAATAATATGAGCGGAGCCCGTATTTATGTCTTGGCGAAATGCATTAACTCTTAGGAAATTTTACACGTATATTAATAAAAAACTCTTATTTGACTAATTTCTTTTTAAAACCATTTTTAACGTGGAATAATATGATCGGTTATAATTGAGAAACTTGAAATGATTTGCGGATATCATACGGGTTCATCATAGATGTAAATTATTTATTCGGTGACTCATGTGTAAACTTGTTCCCTTGAAAGTAAACTGGCTAAACTTAGAAATTGTATCAATACTTTTTGGTAAAAATCGAGAAGTTTTTTCATTCATTTTTTTTCTCTCTCTTATTTAATGGGAATGGTTACACTGATGGAAAAACATCAAAAATGGTATTCGTTCTTCTTAGATTAAATAGGCGATTAAATTTTTCTTATATCCAATTTCCTTCTTTAGAATTCGGATATGGATACTTTTCAAAAAAGGCGATGTTACAAGCTTCACAAATTGATGAAGTTCTGCGCGAAATAAGTTACATACTATTTTTAAAACGTAAAAATTTTATTTTTATTACAAAACTCTGTGGAAAACCCATTTTTATATTATTTAAAAAATTTTACAAGTTGATTTTTTAATGACATATCTATCCAGCAAAAGTTTTAACGATTGGCGAATTAGAGCTATTAGTCCAGTGAATAGATACTCAAAAAGGGGGTTTACCATACAAAAGGTCCGGTATAGCTGATTTTTTTATATGTTGTGTGAGACCCCTAGGTAGTAATAAATGTGAGTTTTCGTCATCCTCATTCTATTGCTTTTTCCGCCATCTTGAAAAAACGTTCGAAATGTCGCCCATTTTCCAGTTTTTGGCCCATAACTTTTTTCCTAAGCATTTTTAAATCGAACTTTTCTACACAAAGTTGTAGAAAATAAAATTTCCTTCAAAATCAGTAGCAAAAGTGTTTTTCTACGACAAACAGTTTAAGAGCTAAAAACAGCAAATAGGGTGTAAAATCGATTGTTTCGAAAAAATATTACGTACCAACGACTTTCTATCACCGTAACTCACATAAGACTTCATTTTAGCAATAAAGTAGTATTTTACAAAAATTGTAGGAAATTTAATTTCCTTTAAAATACACATATCAAAAATAAGTTTCTTATAGATTCCATTAAGAAGGGTGAAATGTACAGAAACACAAAAAAAAGTCATATTTTCACCCGGCAATGCAATGTTTTACTTTTAAAACTAGCAGTATGGTCCCGCCTTATTGGGACCCCGTTAACTTCGCATTGCTTCCTATTAGAGGCATGCTTACTCGTGAAAATGGGGGACATTCACGGCCATATCCACCTGAGCTTCAATTCCAAATCGCTGTGGTAAAAAAAGCGGTTAGACAGGTTAAAACAGTAGGAAAACAATAGCACGTGGTTTGAGAGCTGTGTAGGATAACATTAGCACGAATTTCGAGAGGTGTAGGATAACAAACCGCGTGACATCACATGAATGTTCCCCATACACTCAATATCTAAGCTAAATTCAATTCGTATTGGCTCATGAGCAAGAAAAAAGCAAATAATTACAGAGAATGGCGTCAAGCCCCTGTTACGGCCCGGTCGTTGTGCTTTGAAGCCCTGTTATGGTCTGCCTACTTATTAAAATACACCCAAAATCAAAGCAAAATTAAATTCGTGTTGGCGCATGCGCACTTAAAAAGCAAACACTAATAGAGGATGGCGTCAAGCCCCCGTTTTGGCCCGGTCCATGTGTTTTCTGCCCTGTTATGGTCCCGCACTCCCACGTGGATGACGTTTTTTAAAACTAATTATATTAATTAAAAATAACAATCAAATATGAAAAAAATAAGCCTCAGGTGCACAAGTAGGTATTAAAAGGAATCTATATTAAAAATTTCGAATTTTTTAGAGCAGTCTAAGTAGGTCTTTTGCGGTCCACAGACATACACACAGACAGACAGACCGACAGACAGACTCTTTCTTTTATTATTATAGATACAGCTCTTTCCCAGTGTATTTTTTAGTGTTTTTGTGAATACAAAACTTGTTTAGAATAATTTTTTCTATAACATGATTCCGTTTTGTGTTCCATACGATAAAATGTGACGGAGCTCGAAAAACGGCGTAATATCTTGAATTTCGCTAAAAGAGTTTTTCACCACTTAAAATCCCAATAATTAAGAAAGAAATAATTGTTTTAGGGGATCATAATTATTATGAAACTTGTAGATATCATCATTTATTATATTTGTAAGGCCTTAAAAGTAATTTTAGGCTCAATACCAAAGAATTTAGGTACATTAAAAAAATCGAAGAAGCGCATTTTTCATTTGAATAAATGGACTTGATTTTTTAAAAGATTTCAGAGGTGAATTTCGGAGGTGAAATTCAACCAGGTACGAAGGGTTCAACTCCATATTCACAAGGCGTATTGGCCAAGTTACACAAACAGCTAGTAAGAATGTGTTAGACCTAAGCTGCATCTTAAAACAAAATGTTTTGGGGGGGCTTATAACCTCATCAACTTCTATTGAACTTGATCCTTTTTTGTTTTCAAATCTTTGGTTGTCCAGGTTTCATTTTTTCTAGAACTTTAACTCAGCAAATTCCATTGAACTTGGTCTTTTTGTTGATTTCACTTCTTTTGTAGGCCAGACCTTTTATTATTTTTAGAACTTGGCCCTCTTTTACAGAGATGTTTTTGTTGGGATTTCACCTCTTTTTGTAAGTGGGAACACATTGTGGGAAGTATAATGAATAATGTGTTTAGTGAATAGGCAGTATCCTAATAAAATAAACATAGGATTAAGATTTACACTGCGGCGAGTACAATATTTACAATTCCTGTTTAAAATAAATATATATTGGTGACAATAAGCAGTAAAAATAGTTTATAACTTTTTAAGTACATTATGTAATGTACTTAAGATGTGCTTGGGAGATATGACAATAAAACAAATAACTAAATTCGCAGCTTCACTTTATTTAAATATAAATTTCACAATGAGGAACATAAGATTTAATATAAATTAAGAGCAATCTGTTACTACAAAAGTAAAGGTCGAATAGTAGAATTGACGAATTATTTCCTGTTCTGACTGCTTTTTAAACAAGAAGTTCTAAAAGAACTAAAATAGCCTACTGATGTCCTGTCACTTTAATACTCACCGAAATTCTTAGAAATTAACAGGTAGGTTTGTAATAGTAACTGTCACCTGGAACTGCTTCCACACAAAATTTATACACCTTAGAAAAAAATAGCCAAACACAGCATTTAGCTGTAATTTAAACTTTTATAAGCATGCCTTTCCAACAAAAAAAAAGAATTTTTTAAAGCGGACGATTAGAACCGAAAGAATGACAGACCGTTTTTAAAGGACAGACGGACAGAAAAAAGTACAGACAAAAAATCAAAAAGTTTAAAATATAGGTGTTTGATGTCATACACTCATACCTTTCGAACAAAAAAATAATTTTTAAAATCGGGCGGTTAGAACCGAAAATATGACAGACCTTCTTATAAAGGACAGATTAACAGACGGACACAAAGTATGAAATATGATATGAGTACCTTTATAAAAAAAAGATTTTTTTAAAATCGGACGATTAGAACCGAAATTATGACAGACCGTCTTATAAAGGACAGACGGACAGAAAAGCGTACAGACAGACGGTCAGAGAGTATGAAATATAGGTCTCCGATATCATTTCTTTCTAACAAAAAAAGAATTTTAAAATCGGACGGTTAGAACCGAAAATATGTCAGAAAACGTATCTGAAGGCAAATAACTATTTGAATTGTTGGCGACGATGTTTAATCGCCGCTGGTATATCAGCGTATGGAGAGCATTGCAACTGCTTATGAAAAAGGGCGCCAATCAGTTTACGCCCAACCCCGGGTAAAATCTTCGATTTTCGGATTTTTCCTGTTATATGCATGCTCTATTCTATAAGTGTTCCAATTTTCGTAACTCCATAACAAGCCGTTGTACCTAAACATTATGATCGCCCGTCAGTCAGTGAGTCAGTTAGTCAGTAAGGGACATATTTGTCGTTTTTCTGGTTCATTTATCTCTGGCTTAAATGAATTTCGAACGCTGGAAATTTTTTTCTAGGTTAAGTCTCACTAGGACACCCAGAAAAAAGTCTAAACTCGAATCTAAAGTGCGTAGAAGAAAAGAACTGGGTCTCCAAAATTATGCCGAAATGGTCCCAGTAAAGGATAGTCAGTGCCGCCTTCGTTATGAACTTGGCGATGCACTGCCGTGCATCCAGATCAGTGGAAAATAGTTGAACCGATGAATTGACACTTGATACTCAAACTCGATTGGCAAAAACAAAAAGATTGCATATGAAAGTAAGGGCTTTTTTTACCATTATAAATTCAAAAAAAGCGGCTATTAAGTTTAATAGAAATTGCGTTTGGGGAAATTTTAAGGGCAAAAAAGTTTAGCATCTTTGAAAAACAGCTTAACACCATGATACATTGTAACACTACCAGAAATAAATGTTTTAAAACTCACAGGCAATTTGTGTTTCACAATTGAGCGTCGGCTTTTTGTTGTTTTCTGCAGATGAGGAGGAAAGCTAAATATGGTAGGAATAGCATCATTTTTCAAAACATATATCATAGCTGTCTTGTAAAAAGCATCTGAAAAATGATCGCTACAAATCCTTGAATAAACTGATGGCTTCCATGAAGCTCTTTTCATGTTACTCAGCCACTTATTTAAACGCTCTTTATCATGAAGAGGAAATCTAGAAAAAAAATTGGAAAAATTTGAAACGATGTATGCATATTTTATATATTTATAAAAAAAAGTATGAAATGGGATGATTAGTATTAGTGTATCAACATGAAATGAAAATTACCTGCTTGATTAAAATACAAATCGTAAATTACAAATAATGTTCTATAGGATACAGTAATTCACAAAACTTTATTAACAACATGTAAACAATTTTGCAATGAAGAGTTCTGCTTTAACAAATGTCTGTACACAGAATCTATATAATCTAAATGTCTGTGTTAATATCTATATACTTAATAATGCTAAACTTTTTCTTATATTTGTATAAATTACAAGTCTTTAAAACGCATCATATATAGCAAATAAGAATTATTTAACATGGCATACAGAAAGACAAAAATGTTCAATACTTACAAGTGGAAACGCACTTTTTCTCCATTTTCTTTCAATTTTGGGGCCCTGTTGGTGCACCCATATGAAGAACATGTAAGCGGCATTTCTAATGAAGTCAAAGGTTAGTTTAGCATATTGTTTTTTTTTTTAAAAAATCGAAAAATAGCAAGTTTAAGATCCGAGTAGTCGCTGAGTCACAAGTGTAAACAAGTAAACAAGAATGTTTTGACCTCCTGAGCACCTTATTCCTCAAAAAGAGTGTGTGTGGCAACCCGTGCGTAGGCTTGTATCTAGGAGGTATTGACGTCACTCAGAACAAACTATATTGTCATTGGACCGTAGACCGTATGTGGGATTTTCGTGCGTGCACATGGGCTCTCGTGGCAGGACTTTCGAATTCGCAGATTTAAAAAAAAAATCAGTTTGAAAGTAGCATCAAAATTTTTTAATTTACCAAAGATTATAAAATAACACAAAAGTTTTCAAAAATTCATTTTTAAAGTTTCAGTTCAAACCTCTTAGTAAATTGATTACAACTCAAAATACAATGTTTCCACCACAAATAAAATTTGAAATAAACGGATCAGCTCACATCAATAATGGCATCGTAAACATGCCAATGTTCACAAATACCGGATCCGTTGCAGCTCAATTTGGCGGGACAGGAAGTCCATTCAACACGAATGGCGAAGATCAAGGAAATTCTAGAAATCTCATAGAACCAAGGATCTCCAGCGGCGACCAACGAATTCCATCCCCAGGAGTGTTCGAACCTCAATCTCCGGCTAGAGCTGTCCTACAACCAAGGATCAATGGCGGGCTAGGAATGCCGTCTCCAGGAAGAGTGTTCGGACCTCAATCTCCGGCTAGAGCTGTCATACAACCAAGGATCAATGGCGGGCTAGGAATGCCGTCTCCAGGAGGAGTGTTCGGACCTCAATCTCCGGCTAGAGCTGTCCTACAACCAAGGATCAATGGCGGGCTAGGAATGCCGTCTCCAGGAGGAGTGTTCGGACCTCAATCTCCGGCTAGAGCTGATATACAACCAAGGATCAATGGCGGGCTAGGAATGCCGTCTCCAGGAGGAGTGTTCGGACCTCAATTTCCGGCTAGAGCTGTCATACAACCAAGAATCAATGGCGGGCTAGGAATGCCGTCTCCAGGAGGAGTGTTCGGACCTCAATCTCCGGCTAGATCTGATATACAACCAAGGATCAATGGCGGGCTAGGAATGCCGTCTCCAGGAGGAGTGCTCGGACCTCAATCTCCGGCTAGAGCTGTCATACAACCAAGGACCAATGGCGGGCTAGGAATGCCGTCTCCAGGAGGAGTGTTTGGACCTCAATCTCCGGCTAGAGCTGATATACAACCAAGGATCAATGGCGGGCTAGGAATGCCGTCTCCAGGAGGAGTGTTCGGACCTCAATCTCCGGCTAGAGCTGTCATACAACCAAGGATCAATGGCGGGCTAGGAATGCCGTCTCCAGGAGGAGTGTTCGGACCTCAATCTCCGGCTAGAGCTAATATACAACCAAGGATCAATTGCGGGCTAGGAATGCCGTCTCCAGGAGGAGTGTTCGGACCTCAATCTCCGGCTAGAGCTGTCATACAACCAAGGATCAATGGCGGGCTAGGAATGCCGTCTCCAGGAGGAGTGTTCGGACCTCAATCTCCGGCTAGAGCTGATATACAACCATGGATCAATGGCGGGCTAGGAATGCCGTCTCCAGGAGGAGTGTTCGGACCTCAATCTCCGGCTAGAGCTGATATACAACCAAGGATCAATGGCGGGCTTGGAATGCCGTGTCCAGGAGGAGTGTTCGGACCTCAATCTCCGGCTAGAGCTGTCATACAACCAAGGATCAATGGCTGGCTAGGAATGCCGTCTCCAGGAGGAGTGTTCGGACCTCAATCTCCGGCTAGAGCTGATATACAACCAAGGATCAATTGCGGGCTAGGAATGCCGTCTCCAGGAGGAGTGTTCGGACCTCAATCTCCGGCTAGAGCTGTCATACAACCAAGGATCAATGGCGGGCTAGGAATGCCGTCTCCAGGAGGAGTGTTCGGACCTCAATCTCCGGCTAGAGCTGATATACAACCAAGGATCAATGGCGGGCTTGGAATGCCGTCTCCAGGAGGAGTGTTCGGACCTCAATCTCCGGCTAGAGCTGATATACAACCAAGGATCAATGGCGGGCTTGGAATGCCGTCTCCAGGAGGAGTGTTCGGACCTCAATCTCCGGCTAGAGCTGTCATACAACCAAGGATCAATGGCGGGCTAGGAATGCCGTCTCCAGGAGGAGTGTTCGGACCTCAATCTCCGGCTAGAGCTGATATACAACCAAGGATCAATGGCGGGCTAGGAATGCCGTCTCCAGGAGGAGTGTTCGGACCTCAATCTCCGGCTAGAGCTGTCATACAACCAAGGATCAATGGCGGGCTAGGAATGCCGTCTCCAGGAGGAGTGTTCGGACCTCAATCTCCGGCTAGAGCTGATATACAACCAAGGATCAATGGCGGGCTAGGAATGCCGTCTCCAGGAGGAGTGTTCGGACCTCAATCTCCGGCTAGAGCTGATATACAACCAAGGATCAATGGCGGGCTGGGAATGCCGTCTCCAGGAGGAGTGTTCGGACCTCAATCTCCGGCTAGAGCTGTCATACAACCAAGGATCAATGGCGGGCTAGGAATGCCGTCTCCAGGAGGAGAGTTCGGACCTCAATCTCCGGCTAGAGCTGATATACAACCAAGGATCAATGGCGGGCTAGGAATGCCGTCTCCAGGAGGAGTGTTCGGACCTCAATCTCCGGCTAGAGCTGATATACAACCAAGGATCAATGGCGGGCTAGGAATGCCGTCTCCAGGAGGAGTGTTCGGACCTCAATCTCCGGCTAGAGCTGATATACAACCAAGGATCAATGGCGGGCTAGGAATGCCGTCTCCAGGAGGAGTGTTCGGACCTCAATCTCCGGCTAGAGCTGTCATACAACCAAGGATCAATGGCGGGCTAGGAATGCCGTCTCCAGGAGGAGTGTTCGGACCTCAATCTCCGGCTAGAGCTGTCATACAACCAAGGATCAATGGCGGGCTAGGAATGCCGTCACCAGGAGTGTTCGGAACTGTACAATTCTTCAGCCTGAATGAGCAGACCAACCAACAACAGTGAAGATCGAGAAAAGAAACATAAGATAGTGTTCTACAGAACTTAAAAGACGCCAAATGTATAATAAATTCTGTAGAAAAATATTGGACAGAGTTTCTAAGTCTTAATAAAACTTTGTCGTTTGCTTAAATATTAATTGGTTATTTAATTTAAATATGTCTTGCTTCTTAGTCATTGAAAAGTTCAGATGATTTTAGTGAATTTATATTTGAAGAGCCATGAAAAAAATCCACTTAATCAACTGGTAATTTCTTCATATTTCATTGCTTAAGCCAAAAAGAACATCTAAACGTCAGTTAGCATAGCAATCATAATTTTGTTATCAGTAGATGTGATGCTTCCATGACTAAATGATGCTCATTTTTGTGTGTAATTTATTGATATCAGTTATGGGTGTTCTTTTGGTTTATACTCTACTGATCAAGAAATGATGAGCCAAATCTAAGTAACTCTGATGGTACTACTACAAGAACAATTCTGTGTCCATATTTGTATTTAAATAAACTTAGTTCCATAAACAGCATTTCAATTTTTATATGTGTGCTTTTTATATTGTTGCTTTTAACTTGATTTTAAAATTACTAAATTTATGTAATGATGAATGTTTGATTTTGAAGAAAGTAATTTGATAATTTCTTATAAAATTAGGAACCAGTTTGATGTATTGTATATCCCTCTGAGAAATAAGCAAATTAGCTGAAGTGTAAATTCATTTTCAATGCATGAGATTCAAATTAAAAGTTTTAACCGAAAATTTAATTTCATAAATATTTTTTAAAAATTATTTCTATAGTATACGGTTATAAATGGCTCCTCCATGCTTTCAATTTTAAAATTAAATAAAGTTATTCAATTTATAATATTTTTTTTAATTATGTGTGTTGCTGGAAAACCAGACAGGTGACAGGATTATACGTCTGTATCCTTCACAGGTATATCTATGCAGTCTTGTAGCTATTTTGAAGGGACTTAATTATATTTATGAACAGTAAATTATAAAAACAAATTTAATTTGATAATTTTAATCGAAATTGTGTTTTGCAAAAATAAAAAAAAAGCTTTTGGTTTTCTCTTAAAATATTGGTTTGTATTCAAAGGCATCTTAATGCATTCCTGCCATTGAGAAACGGAAAAACAAACTTTCTTAATAATGCCATTTAATGTTACTTATTACATTTAACTAATTGTAAATAAATATTTTTTTTGGAACAACACATTTTGCCTGCTGCTTAACAAAAAAAAAGTTCTGGGCATACCAAAGATGCCTCACGTGAATTTCGAATGTAAGAAATGCTAACTGTCCACGTTTATAGCATAGCATAACGCTAACGTGATTGAACCAAGGAATCTCAAATTATTACCTCAGTTTTAATCACACAATGTCTTTATTATTGTACTAGCAAATTTATACCCCTACTTCGCACGGATTAAAAAAAATCAAATAGATCCTAGTATGTGCACCATATAACCTGTTATAAGATCATAAACTTAAATTATTCTTTCCGCTCATTATCAATTGTAAAATCCCGATTCATTGCCCTAATATTCTAAAATCAAAAATACACTGTAATGCACTCATAAATGCCATCACAATTCCCTCATAAATACATAAATCCTTTTAACTCTTTTGGCACGTTTTTGGAAATTATTTGGCGAGAAAATAGATATAGCTACAAACACACCCATCATACAGCTCTAACACAATGACCTTAGCACAACCAACCAGCATATAAATTATTTTTAAAAAAACAGTTTGCCCATTTGGCGAGTTTTAATAAATAATTTGGCGAGATTGGCAACATATTTGGTGAAAAAATTAAGAATAAAACCCTTATATGCAGCTCTAGTGCGATGGCCTTTATTAACCATCATAGTTCAGTAATAGCTTAACAAACATTTTGCCCATTTGGCGAGTTTTAATTAATAACTTGGCGAGATTGGCAACGTATTTGGCGAAAAAACAAAGACATAAACCCTTATACATGAAGAATCCGGGGTCAATTTATTGCAGAAAATTTTTTGGGAGTGAATTTTGTTTTACCTTGTTTTTCATATTTTCATTTAGTTAAAACAAACATTATTTAATTCTTAAAACATCATGTTTCTTCCTCCTAACGATTAATAAGTGCGAGCTCAATTTAGTGAGAAAAAATAATAAGCAGATGGTTCCAAATGGAATCATTGGGGTGAAAGGGTTTAAACCATGCATTCCCCTATTGTTTTGAACAGTTTATTAAGGCACATCTTTACAGTACACGGTGTCCTCAAAATCACTAATTTTTTTTAATGAAACTAAAAATTTTAATTGTTTCAGGTAAAACTTTAAAATAGTGCTTTACCCTTAACTTTTGATGAGTACAGAGACAATTCTTCCAAATGATTAGTGTTTTACTTTCTAACAAAAAGAAAGAAAAAACAGTCCCAAAGGGGGGTTAAACTTTTTTCATTTGAATATGAGTAAAAATATATTATTTTCGCAAAATAAGACAAACTTTTTATTAAATCAGTTATTGTGTAAAAAAACTCAGAAACCTAGATATTAAAAGCAGCTTGTAGTTTATTCCTTTCCTAAATAAAGGCTTTTGGTAAAAAAAAATTCAGTAACTAAAAATGCCTTGCGTAACTGTGAAATTCATTTTAATATGAATAAGTAAAGCACTAATATACAAAATTACTTGAAACTTTTGTTAGTTTCTTCTTGGATGACCCATGAAGCATGGGAAGATAATAAAACAACATTAACTGTAACCTTTATTTGTTAAAATGATTTTTTGTTATTCAAACTAATTGTTAGGGATCTGATAATTTAAATACTTTAGATGGATTGTCCCATAAAATTCTATTCTAATAATTTAATTACAACGAAATGCATTTCTTTTTGTATGTCCTATGAAGCATTTAAAGATAACAAGACAGCATTAACTGTAAGCTTTGTTTGTAAAAATGATTTACTTTCTTCAAACTAACTGTTAGAGACCTGATACTCTTTAGATAGAATACCCTATAAAATGCTATTCTAATAATTTAACTATAACGAAAGTCTTTTATTTAAACTTTGTTTTTCTTCACTAGAGTTTTATCTCTGTTAAGGACTCTCTGTCAGGGACATATTTGTCGTTTTTCTGGTTCATTTATATCTGGCTTAAATGAATTTCGAACGCTGGGAATTTTCCCAGCGAAGGATAGTCAGTGCCGCCTTCGTTATGAACTTGGCGAATAACTAGCAGTATGGTTCCGCTTTACATGGAATTCGTTAACTTCGCATTGCAAAAAAAAGCAAATAATAGCAGAGAAGGTGTCAAGCCCCTGTTACGGACCGGTCGTTGTGTTTTGAAGCCCTGTTATGGTCTGCCAGCTTATTAAAATGCACTCAAAATTAAATTCGTGGTGGCGCATGCGCACTTAAAAAGCAAACACTAATAGAGGATGGCGTCAAGCCCCCGTTTCGTCCCGGTCCATGTATTTTCAAGCCCTGTTATGGTCCCGCACTTCCACGTGGATGACTTTTTTTTTTAAAACTAATTATATTAATTAAAAATCACAATCACATATGAAAAAACTAAGCCTCAGGTGCACACGTAGATATTAAAAGGAATCTATATTAAAAATTTCGATTTTTTTTAGAGCAGTCTAAGTAGGTCTTTTGCGATCCACAGACATACACACAGACAGACTCTTTCTTTTATTATTATAGATAGACTGCTTTTATTGTATTAAATTGAATGCAAAATTTATTTTGTAAGCTGATAAATGGCTTTTTTATAAAGTAATTTCCTTGCAAAGCTGGAAAAATATCACTGTTTTATTAATGCTTGGTAATAGAACTTTTAAGATGAACTAAATTAATTCTTTTTTTTCTAAATTTATTCTCACAATCAGAATTTATTTTTTTTTTTTTTTTTGTATTTCTTTTTTGAAATGTCTTAAGTTAACAATTTTAGTAAAGATATACTTTTCAATTATGATTCCTGAATTATGTATAAAGCCTCTATATGAATGCGTGTTTTTATAAAGAAGATTTTTTTAGTTTACCATAAAAATCCAGACTGTATTTATTTGTCAATATTATGTAGTATGGTCCCGCCTTACTGGGAATCCGTTAACTTCGCATTGCGTCCTTTTAGAGGCATCTTACTTGTAAAAATACACACAAAATCAAAACAAAATTAAATTCGAGTTGGCGCATGCGCACTTAAAAAAACAAACACTAATAGAGGATAAAGCAGCCTTAGGGCGAGCGCATATCTCAACCAAACTCAATCAATCAAACTAATAGAGGATGGCGTCAAGCCCCCGTTTCGGCCCGGTCCATGTATTTTCAAGCCCTGTTATGGTCCCGCCATCCCACGTGGATGACGTTTTTTTAAACTAATTATATTAATTAAAAATCACAATCAAATATGAAAAAACTAAGCCTCAGGTGCACACGTAGGTATTAAAAGGAATCTATATTAAACATTTCGAATTTTTTAGAGCAGTCTAAGTAGGTCTTTTGCTATCCACAGACATACACACAGACAGACTGACAGACAGACTCTTTTATTATTATAGATGAAAAGGAAAATTGGATATATTTGCAACACATCCAAATGTTTATGCCTACTTAAATTTGTTATAGCTTTCAGTTTTTTTATATTTGTCTGATCTGATGTAAAAAAAATGACTTTTAGCAAAATAAGTGTCTTTAATGATAACGCATATCATATTTGTATTAAGCGATAAAATAGGCAATTATGTGGGAATATTGTGAATGGCATATGTTTAATAAATTGCTAATTTCCTTTACTCGTACCATTTGTGCATAATTTTTCACTTAGGGTAAGGTGGGGTAAGTGGGCCATTGGGGCAAGTGGGCCACCCCCCTGGCATTTCCCGAATTTAAACGCAAAAAAAAATCTGTTACAATATTTTTACGTATTTACCCCAATAGATGCAGAAAACATTATGGCAACATTTTCATTCAAGTATGTAACAAGGTACAATCCTTTTTGTGACATTTTTCAAAATTGCATTTTTTCGTAATTCACGCCATCATACTATATTTTTATTTATTTCCAAACGGTTCATGATACAAAACAAAATGTTATATATTTTGAAAGTGTATAAAACATAGTATCTTTTTGTAGTGTCATGAACTTGTGATGTTGATAAGGTTAAAAGAAAATTGGGGTGGCCCAGTTGCCCCGCGTTTGGGGTAAGTGGGCCACCACAATGGCGGGGTAAGTGGGCCAGGGGTGGCCCACTTGCCCCAACTCTTTAATATACTTAAAAAAAAGTCAGATTCACTGATTCATGGGGCTAGTCATATTCACAATTCATAGTCCTATTCATTGACATAGGCCAGTTTAAAATCTGTAGCCCTAACATTTTTTTACACTACATGCAAAAATGACAAGATGAAAATTAACGTATTTTTTCTTGTAGTAAGCTTGCATGCCAGAAAAAGTTGCTATGGGGGAACTATTAAAGATACATCATTACTTTTTTTTTCAAACGCTCAGAAAATCATGTAGATTATTCCACTTGCCCCACCATATCTCTACCAGTTATGTGTAAAAATATATTAGGGGGGTGGCCCACTTACCCCACCTTGCGGGGCAAGTGGGCCACTCGGATGACCAAAAAGAAAAACATATTTTTTAAATTTATTATTTGCCGATTTGTGTTAAGGTTGCCATGGGTACACTAATAACATATGAGAGAATGGACCACAAAAAAAGTAAGTTGTTAGGCCGATTACAGCCAGTGGTATGAGGGTCTAAAGTCGAATTATGCCAAAAAGGTGGCCCACTTACCCCACCTTACCCTATTTGATAAAGAGGTTAGGTTAATTTTTCAGTTAGACATTAAGGGCAGCGCACAACAGTGAAAAATGCCTGCACATAAGTGACCAGAAAAAAATCCGATAAATTTTCAATTACAAATGTATTTCAAGTACACAAATTTTCTATCTTCGTAATATTAGATGGTATTTTGAAAATGATAATAAAGCTGTGAAAAAAGTTTACTACTCTTTTTATTTTAGGGTAATCATCTTAGTTGCCAAATTATCAGTCGGTCGATAACAACGTTCCTAGTTATTTGGTTTAACTAGTATGTCTAGCTACATTCTAAATATACTACTTATAATTCTTTATAAGGATGTCTAAAACTTGAAACTTTTCTTTTCATTCAATTTGTTAAAAAGCCTTTTTTTATTTCTAAACCGAGCAATTTATACCCTTTAGGCACGGGAAATAAGTATAGAGCTCACTTAGTAGTCAGTTAAATCTATATAAAGTTAAAACAATTTTGGGTCCGAAACAACATTTTGTACGACGCACTATTGTAGTCTCTCTCATGTTTCTGTTATTATTTTCGATTTATTTTCAACATATACAACACAAAAACTTATTTAAAAAAAGTTTGCGTCGGCCGGGAGTCGAACCCGGGTCAACTGCTTGGAAGGCAGCTATGCTAACCGTTATACCACCGACGCTTGTAATGCTAAGGAAATCTCAGTAATCACACGAAAACAAATAGGTCATAAGAACATCTTTCCCTAGCGGAAGAAGTTTCACAGCCGCGCCAATAAAAAACTAAATATTTTCCCCTTGTTTACAATCACTAAGGAGTAAGGAGAAGTGAAACATCTATCTCCCTTCTTTCACTTCTCAAGTTAAGGGCGAATGAGCCGAAATAAACGCGGGTCTCCAAATCAAAAGTGCCTTTGTGTTGATCCAATGTGGGGAAAAATTATTTTCTAGGCTACATTTCTCCGGCTGTATTGAAGGTTTTCAAAAACGTCTTAATTTGTTCAGAGGTATTTTTTTTTCAATAAATAAATAATAATAATTTTTGCTTAATTAAGTTTTTAATAATTAAATTTTATTTTTTCGTAGCATTCTTCATGTGATGGCAACACTGGTAACTTGTCGCCACCGCCGCCACATTAGGAAGAATATTCGGAAAAATAAAATATAATTCTAAAATTACAAAATAAATATTATAAAAATACTAGAAAAGCGATTCAAGTTTTTTAAAAGCCCATAAAAGTATTCCAAAATGCAGCTATTATTTTTATGATATTTTTTGATAATTTTAGGATTAAATTTATTTTTTCGCAACATTTTTTCTACTTAAAGTACAGGCAACACTGGCCCCATTTCTGCCAAATTTGACAATATGGCGTCATCCATGCTCGTCAAGCCGTTAGCATTGGAGGTGACGTCATCTTCCACTCTAATACTTTAATTAAGATCTCTATGAAATAAATTTATTTTTGCGACATCGATCAGTTTGAAATGACGTCAAATATATTTCACTACGAGATTTCTTTTGTATTGGTATGAAATGTTTTCATTCTATTTAAAAGCGAGAAATATTACATACTTATTCTTTGAAATATAATTTTTTTGCAGACGATTTAAGCAATAATTAATTAATTTTCGAAATAAAATAAATAAAATTAACCGAATTTAGCGGGTAAATGTTTGATATAGAATTAATGCTGTGTTTGGCGTCTTTATTTTTACCTGTTAAACACAACTGTTGTGTGGAAGCCGGTTAAGTGACAGATTCTGTTACAAACCTACTTGTTTGAAAATATTTCAATTTTTTTTACAAATTTGTGGAAATATTTAATTGGCTAATTTGTTTTGATATTTGTTTAGTACAATAGCTCTACACATTTAGAATTTTGATACACAACTGATCAAACAATTCATTTTAGAAAATGGTTTCTCTTACTTTGAGGCGAGAGCAATTCATATAAAAAAATAGCAATCATAAAAATCCTAAAATCATAAAAAAAAAAAATTTAAAGAAATAACATCTTTGATTTTCGTCCTTAAAATTTTCAAAACTTACGACGATCAATTCGTGTTAACTTTATATGTTAATAAATAAAATATTTATTCTTGCCTGCCAATGGCAGGGTATGCCAATGCAAGATCATAATAAATGGATGAATATTGATTACCATGTTGTTCTCTTGTTGATTTTGTATTTATATTTTCTATGGTTATTTTTCTATGCCAAAAACATATGTTCTGCACAAGCGAAAAACAAGACAAGTGCAATAACTAAGCTTTTAATAAAACATCTTTGATATACAAAAAAAATCGTTATTGATCTGAATTTCATAAAATTTTCACTAAAAAAACTTCACTAAAATTAGGAAAAGATCTAAGAATTACTTTATTTAGAAAGCTGCAATCTCGGAAACAAAACTTTTTCTTTGTTGATTTAGGAATCCGTGTGCCTAAATTTTGTTAACAATAATTTTATTATAAGGCAACGGGGTGTTTTGACAAATCAAACAGAATAACAAATATTTTATTGTTTTACTTCGTTATCTACACCTTTGGCTTGTAGATCTTTAGAATTTCAAAAAATATATGACTTTACTATGTACAATAAATGAAAAAAGCGCTACTTTTTAACTAACAGAGTGATATAAAGAGATTAAATTCGAAACGCAGATGTTCAAGTACGTAAAGTAAATATTGTATTACCTCTTTTTAACTTAACTTTTCTATTTTAAAGATCTTTTTGACGATTCAACAATTTCTAAAACTCATATAACAAATTCGATTTACAGAGTGCTCTTATTTCTTTACTTTTAGATACAAAAAAGCATATTTCCCAACAACTTAACTATAATAATGCATAGGTTCAGATTAAGTTTGTCAGTGCAAAAGGGAAAAGTTCGGAATTTCTATACAATACCAAGAGCTGAAAATGGAATACTTTCCAGCAAGTGAATTCGGAATCGCAATTTCGTATTCTCTTTACAAATAGAATGTCAGATCTCAAATAAGATTCACTTTATGAAAGTACATTATGGTAAATATTGCGTTTCTCTCTTTGAATTGAGTTGTAACATGTCTTTATTTTAAAAAAGAATTAAAATATGTAATTTTTAACGTGAAATATAAAAGTTGTAATGGAATATTTTAACTATTTTCTTTAATTATTTAATACATACATAACTAACTTGAAACTAAAGGTTTGATTTTTATAATATCAAGTATTTAAAAAGAGTTGTAAGAGTTATAATTAGATTCATTTTATGAAGAACATAATGCTAAATATTCAACTTCTGTGTATATGGTTGATGGGATCATTTGAATTGTAACAAATCTCTTTTTTTTATGTGATTCTAAATTACGACGCCCGTCTCCAATAGCCCTTGTGTAGCTCTAGTGCGACGATTTTTAAACCTACCTACCTTTGCTTTTAAAAAAATTTCAAATATGTAATTTTTTAACGTGAAACATAAAAATTGTATTGGAATATTTTTAACTGTTTTTTAATGGTTTGATAACTAACAGGAAATAATTAAATAACTAATTTGAAAGAAGGGTTGAGTTTTAAAAATCTCAAGTATTTAAAAAGAGTTGTAAGCGACAATTTTTTTATTTTATTTTTTGCTATTATAGGTCGTATACACGCTTGTTGGTTGGTAGAGACATATTTTCAGGCTTGTGTGCTTGGTCGGAGATCCGCTTATAAACCTTCGTCAAGTACAACAGACACACACATTCGTGACAGATGCTGCCATCCATCGCCACCTTCGCTATTTAGACATGTCCCTGAAGGGACACGCTTGTCATTCGAAGCCCTCTGGCGATGTACTCCTACAACTGTTGCCAACCCAACCGCCATTTTCTGATCACTTGGAGAAATAAAGGTCCCTGGAGACTATTTCCCTCTCTTTCAGGGACATTGGTTTTATGCATGTGCAGACCGGGAGTGCAAAACGTTACAATAGTTTGTCTTACATCAACAAAATGTCTCAATCGGTGTTTATCCAGCATTAATAAACGAAACCTCACCTTAAATATCCGATTTTATGATTCGAAGAAGATTCTTCAAGTGTAAACGAAACTGGTACCTTAATCTAAATTCCGATATAACAAAGTTAAACCAGTAAAACATGTCTCGGAGACTTTTTCCAAGGAATGACAGAATTGGCTGCGCATAGGCAAACCTAAAAGAGACCAACATCAATCACGTGACTTTATATAAAGTGTAGTTTAAACCAGAAAAAAAAATTGACTTCCAAACAATCAGAATTTTTCCATTTTGAAATATTCTAAAATGAAAATAATGATTTTTGATACATGTATGAAACGTATGCGTTGCTGAACAACAACCAAAATAACTTTCAAATATAATGTTCTTTTAACTCTTTTCCAGTACTTACTCAAATGGTAGCAATAAACTGCTAGGAGTTTCAATTTTTCTCGCCAATTTAGGCATTTGGCGATATTTTTCTTAGCCCCACTCTTCTGAGACCTTTTTGCTATTACATATGTAGTCCATTATATTTAAGTCGTTGGTTTTTTAAGGATCCAGGTACCGACGCTAATACGAAAATCGAAACTTATTCAATCAGGTCTCTGGCATGTGACCGAAAAATGAACAGTCAATATAAAAATGGAGGTTCCCGCCAAATAAAAGCGTACAAGTGACATAAATCAATACCTTAATGCAGCACAAATAAGGTATTGGAAAAGTACACCCAGCAAACATTGAAGTGATGGCGAACTGTTGGCCCAGTGCTGCCAGTGTTGGCTACTGCTGTCCACCGGCAGTCGTGCACTCGCCCAATACAAGGCCAATACTGATACCCGTTGTTACCATACTGTTACGGCGTTGTGCTGGACATTATGTAGTGGCCCAATACCAATTGGCCAGTACCGGGCCAACGTTGATTTTTCAGTATTGGGCTTTCATTCCCCAGCCACTGTTTTGCCAGTATTTAAAAAATTAAAAATTGAATACAAAGCCTTTAGTAGGGTTTTTAACAAACTTTCGGATAAAGATTAATTTACAAAATTGCTGTGTTAGACATAAGGAAAATGAAGCAATTAATGCTCTAAAAATCGCCAATTCGGACTAATTAGTATTGGCTACATGAATGCTTATCACTATTGGGCCAATAAAACCTGGACGGTATTGGGCCAATAAAACCTTTACGGTATTGGGCCAATATAGCCAGAACAGAATTGGGCCAATAAAAGCTGACCGCCGTATTGTGCTTATTAAATCAGGACGGTATTGGGTAATTTTATTTTCTATTTGCAGTGAAATAAATTTAAATTTGTAACTTATTTTTTTTAATGAAAGACATTTCATAAGCATATATTTTCTTTTTATATTTCACGCAAAAAATTTCTTTCCATATTCAAAATTGAAAATTTTATTTCTATTTTGTTTTAATATCAGAATTACAAGAAATAATATTGATCGCATACGAAATTGAAGTATCATAAACGTTTTTGATTCTTGTTTAATATTTATAAATGCGATGCAATGTCCCCGTGGTGTAGCGTACAACGCGCTTGCCTTCAACGCATTTGTCCGAGGTTCGATCCCGCTGTCCAGATAATCTATATTTTTTTGACAAAAAGAAAAGTTCCTATGAAGGAAAATGGCATTGATTTAATTTTTAGAATAATATTTTAATGTCATTTTTTTATGTCTCGCTAGCTTTTAAAAAATATATTATTTTTGTAAAAATTATTATAAAAAAATTTATTAAAAAAAATTATTTTAAATGTTATTGAAATTTATTTATAAAAAAACCTATGTGCGTTAACCTCACAAATACTGTAAGTTTTTTGTAATTTTTAAAAATTCGAAACGATTTCATAGCTTTATTTATAATTGGTGATTCAAATTCTTTTTTCCTATTTCCGTGGAAATTTCAGGATTTGATTTTGCAAAATAGAAGAAAATAATTCCGCCTTTATAAAGAGACAGTATCATTTAAACAAAAATAGCAGATAAACTATTTGCTTAATATTTCAGTTTGATCAATAGCTTTTTTTTTTCTCTCACCTTTTTATAGAAAATTAAAAATAAATTTATCTTCAGGAAAAATTAAGGTATATTTTTTTTCTAACTAAAAATTTGCATCCAACTTATTTATCACCACCTTCGAACAATTAATTAAATCCAATTTGAATATTTTGAAAAAAAAAATTTCGGCAAATTATGCACAAAATCACGAATCAAAATTATTAACTATCAAATCCATGGAGTGTGTATGTTCTAATTATAAGATATACCATTCACACTGTAAAACGCGCTCCAACAAGCAATCCTCAATGGCGCAGTCGATAGCGCACCGAATAGCCACCCCAATCTCCGTCAGATCGAATCCCGTCTCCTGCTTCTCCGCATGTGTATAAAAACAACTCAACGTCGCAAATCATTTTTTTTATTTAGAGAAAAAAAATATATTTTAGTTTTAAAAATATTTCACTAGATGGCGCCACTACAACAATTTTACTGTATTGGCACGGTACTGGCCCGTAACATTGGGCCGGTATTGGCAAGGGCGGACAGGTTTGTGACGAAGCCATTACGGCTACCGTGCGTTGGGCCAACACTGGAGATGCCGGCATTTCAGTATTGGCCCAATAATGGGCGAGTGGAGTATTGTTTGCTGGGCAAGTATAGACGAATTTGTCATGCATTACTTCTAGTATTAAAAATCTTTTGCACGTTATGCTTGTATAAAATCATTAGGGTTTTTTTATAGAAAAATACAATAAATAGGTTATTTCTTTACACATATTTATTTTTTATTTCGTATTTTCATTTGCAAAAAAAAATTATTTTATGATATAATTTTAAAATTCTGCTAAAATTGTAGATTAAATCTGCTGAATTAGTTTTTGCAAAGCACAACGACAAAAAATTAACGTGAATAATGTTTCCGACCATTGCTACAAATTTTGAAGTATCTTAACAATTGAAAAGAGTCGTTATATTTTAACATATTTACAATTTGTTCAGACTTTTTCGTGCACTTAAAACTGTTCAAATTGAAAACATGTTTATTTCTTACACATACACAATATTTTTGTAGTTAATAATTATTTAATCACGAATTCAATATTAATGATTTAATTGAAGGCTTTTAAATACAAAACATATGTAGTTTTACTATACACATTTTTATTTTCCAATTTAGATACTTTTAAATAATTTATTAAAAAAATTAATTATGTTTTGGTTGCATGTTGAAACATTAACCGAACATTATCGCGTGTGGACATATTGCCAGGCAATTAGGCCCTGTTGGAAATGAACGTTTCGAATCTCTCACTTTCACGAATAAATCATAAATTCTACGGACATATGCGATAGATCAAATTGAAGCCGGTGGAGATATTAGTGACAAGTGTTCATTTATACTGTCACTCAAAATCTTAAAATAAGTTATATTATAATCTTTTTAGCTATTTGAAATATTTTTTAAGTTTAAAATATTAAATAACATATCTAAGCTAATTTATTAGTTTTACTAGCAATCCAATGATCTAACAATCGTAATAAAGTTTTAAAGGGGTCTAAGATAATCGTTGATTTGCGGGAAAGGTACACTGTAAAAGCAGTTAAATTACTCCATAATTTCAAAAACGTTCGTTTTTTACTCCTTTTTATGGTGTAAGCTAACTAGCTTTAGTGGTCCTTAAATGTTTCAAAGTGAAAGAATTTTTCAGAAATTATGGAAATTGAAGCGTAAATTATGCAACACTATGAAACGAAACATAAAGAAAAATATTTGCAAAGTTAGTTTTAAAAAATACTTGATTTACAAAATTTATTAGCTTTTAACAATAATTTTAATACAGAACGAACTTTCCTGAACTATTTTTGATGCATAAATATGTCTAATAAATTATGCACTTCTAACAAAAAAAAAGACATTTTTAGAAGATTCCACTAAAAAGTTATAAGTAATGCATTTAAATATTGTATAATGTCACTGAACTTTTTCTTTTTCTTTAAATAGCTCTGAAAAACTATTGGTAACCATAAAAACTATTCCTCCTAGCTATTATTATGCTAATCATATTATGCACCCTAAATACGGTTCAGTAAATTCATGAAATGTTATTTTCTCCTAAGATTAAAATTTCAATTTCAAATTTGCTAAAAAAAATTAGTTGTTTGTTTAAAATGACAAAAATAATAATTAACATACGCTTGAACGATTTAATGAAAATTGCTAATGACCACAAGTTCCCAAAAATATTACTTGTTTTGCCTTAGGTAAAATCCATTATAAAGAAAGTACAATAACAACATTTAATTACACATTAATAAGTTTCATCATAAAAAAATATTTTCAACTATAATGAGTTCTTAAATTGTCTATTAAAAAACGCAATCATTGAAGGAAATTGAAAAGCATAATTAATTGCAATAAATCCAATTTACATTCTTATTTTTATCTTCGTAAAAACCCAAATATTTTCAAGAAATCTTTAATTCTTTTAGTACAATATAATTGCGGGGAAAAAACGCGTCAACCCCTCTCCCACTTGAAAGAAGTGTGCAAAAAAATGTCTTGGAAGTTTTTTTTATCTAATTTATTGTTCTTTAATAATAATAGGCTTTCGATAAGTAATATAATGTTTTGCATGTGACCCATCATTTAAATATCAGTATTATCGAAAAAATTAAATGGGATGATCAGTTTTATTAAATATTAATATATTTAAACTCAGTTAATCCAAAACCTTATATTATAAAAAAAGGGTATGTAACACTACGCGACTTTCAATTAACATCAATGGATCAATGCAATATAAGGTAATTGCAGCCCTATAAAGAAATTGCAATTACTTTAAAACCTATTTTAAAAGTTCGATGGCAGCCACTATTTGCGCATGCCTCGAATTTCCCAGTCTTATTCTGACGTCCCACAGGTACTGATGGAAACTCGTGTACCAAATTTAAAGTTCTTGGCATTTTTAGTCCGACCTGTATAGGGGTTTTAGATAGATAGACGGACGAATCAATGTTCAAAAGCTACTTTTTTAGAATCAGTACCCTCCAAACCGTGTAGAATACACAAAATCTCCATTTTGAACTTTCGATTTAATCGCAATATATTTTCATTAATTACATTTCATACAAGGTAATTGAAAGGTAAAATTCTATCACTATTGTTTCGTCCTTCGTCGGCTCAAAGTCTGTGAGGTATTGCGTGCCCGTTTCATAAGCTCAAGTTTGCGGGTTCGAGGCCCGGCTGAGTCGCCAGATTTTCAGGATATGAAAATGTTCGGCAGGGGAAATGGTTGGGTTCTCTCGGCAAAATTAAATCTTGGCATATACTTTCACATCCACAGAGAGCTCAGATTCATCGTAATCTGAGCATCAAAATTGGTAGCGAAAGCCGCCTACACTCTTAAAACAAACGAGCGGTTTTAACTCAGTATGAGTTAAATTTCACTCATTCCGGTGTCGAAAATGCACTTCCCCTATAGGAGTGGATTTCACTCCTTCATTAAATTAAACCTCCGACAGGATCACTCCAAACGAGTGATTTTAACTCCGTCTTAGTTCATTTTAACTCAGTCTGAGTTAATTTTCACTCCTTGCTAGTGTCGAAAATGCACTTCTCCTATAGGAATGGATTCCGCTCTTTTGTTTTAAGAGTGTAGATGGTACCATAAAAAATGGCTCTCGGTTCTCGAGAATATACCAATTCTGCAAAATTCTTAATCCGTCAAAAGCAGTCATGTGGGGAAAAAATGTTTTCTTCAAGGATTAAAAAAAGGACATTTTTAGGATAACCAAACTTTTTGGAGCCGCTGCGTTTGACGATTTTTGTCCCCTTGTATCCGACTATTCAATCATTTCAGGATTTCTGTACCAAAAGGTTTTTAATCTTCTATAACGTATCCATGTAAAGCCATTTAGAAATTGCAGACTTTGCAATATTGTATTGTCATGTAACGATATGTTCAATCATTCGATCTGACACTGAAAGGATAAAAGACTTAGTCAGTCGAAAAAACTCCCTTCCACTCCAGATTTATCGAATGACAAACTATTTTCTTTTCAAAGTATAAAAGATGTATCACCTGAGCATCCTCTTTATGAATCGCTAAATGCTAAAAAGCCTCAAGCACACAGAGATATTTCCGTACACGCGACTTCTTTCACTAAAACTTTCAAAGGAAAGAGAAGAGGAAAATTCTCCACAGAACTTGACTCCTTTTTTACGCGTACAATTCGTATGTTTTTTTATTTATTTTACAGAGTTATGCAGATGTCAAATCTATTTGAAGGATGAGATAAAGCGTGAATCGAAGAAATTTATATAAATTATCAAACGCTAACTCATTTTCCAGGGAAAATTCTTAAATTTGCGTGGAAACTTCGATAATTAAAATAAAAATTTATTTTTAAGATTGTAACTGTATTTTGTGTTTAAGTATTATTTAATTAGCTATTAATTATGTTTTAGCATAGATTTTATGCCCATGCAATATGTTTTTAACGGTGAAAGTTAATGTGAAATTTGTCTACTTAAAGAGCATAATATGGTCCTTTGTGTGAGATAAATATGTGATTTACTTGTATTCATAATTTGTTACAAAAAAGTATAAAGGACCTATTATTTTCGAGATTCCTTATATTTTAATCAGGTTCTTTTAAATCCATACCCTTACAACGTAAGGAACATTCAGTGCCTTCATATTAAAATGTTTTACAATTCACGAATACTTACTGTTGAGAGATAATAACCAATTAATCGTACAAAGTACAGTAAACTCCAATTATCCTAATCAATTGGGAGCTGTCCTCCTTCAGAAAAACAAAAATTCGGATAATTGATTTTTTTTTTTTAAATGGTTGCTAATAAGTGACTTATTTTTGTTGAAAATGTGGGAGGAAAACTATTTTTAAGATGGCTTCTTACCTTGAGGGATATAATTTTGTAATACTTTGAATTTCACTGATATTTTTATTGGCAATGATGAATAATAATGTTAACCCTGTAATGGCATTTAGTCGACCGCACTGGCAACTCCACGGGCCTGAAGCAAAGAACAGATCGTTCTTTTTATTCGCTGTTTGCTTAAACAGTATCCGCATGTTTTTAATCTCCATTTTAAGATGACAAAAGAATCACAAATTTCGAATTTGAATGGTTTTTTTTTATCCTTCTTCAAAGATACGAAGATCAAATAAAACAAAACATTACGAAAAACGGCATCGATCATTTTACTTTGGAGAAAACTACGAGATATTACATGATTCTTCACTTTTAATCCAATGAAGGAGGATTCAAGTGTAGGATGATTCATTATATCATAAAAACGGACGTGTTCAAATTAATTAATGTTTCTTAGAAATCATAATGGTTTTATCAAAAATAAATTCTATTAATCACCAATCACTTTTCATTTATAAAAAATCTTGTAAATATTTTTGTAAAAAGAAATTCTGAAAAGTGGATTGTAAAATAACAGTATTTTAAAAAGAACTGGAAGATTTTTGTCCACTTTATGAGCAGTGCAGTTGACTTGTGCCCCCTGTAATGCATGAATTTCTTTTTCATCCCGAAAAATTATATTTGTATCTTTAATACTCATACATTGTGGGGAAAAAACTGAAAAAAAGTTAACTGCATTGGATTTTAAATAATTTCAATTTTTAAAATTGTTGCCATATGGGCAAAAATCAACTACAAAATTCCAATTTTGATAAGAATGATTAGAAAACTACTAAATATATTTTTAAATAACCCTCTTGAACTATAATTATTTCTTCAAAACACTTTATTTGTATTTAGTACTAAAATTATTAAATACTTTGAATACTGCCAAAGACGTCATTTCACAACAGTTAATAACTTCACTCTTTCATTTTGAATACACTTTTACTACTGTCATCTGGGAGGGTTATTAGTAACTAAAACTTCAAAATGGAATGTTATAGATGAAAAAGCACAGATTTGTCGAGAGGGAGCTCTACTTTAATGGAATAACGTAGATTATGTTACTTGTTGCCATATGGCAACAATATGCATTAGAGGGTTATATTCAATATTTGATTGAATTTTAATTTAATGAAACAAAAATTTGCAAATTTTGAGGAAATTTGAGTAAAATATAACCTCTACGTAAAACGCATTAAATTAAAAAGTACTTTAGTTATTTAAATATAATTTGCATGCTCATTCATTAGACCATCTTGCAGGTTTTTAAATGAGGTCTAAGCTCAACTGATAATATTTTAGAAACTACACGGTGACAAACTTGTGTTTCTTGAAATTTTTCACACAAAAAATATCTAAGATTGAAAAGTTCATAAATTAAATTATATAAGTTATTTTACTTTGGTCCTTCTTTACAATTATGTGTTAACTTATAGTAAACACACCATAAAAATTACATTACATCAAGTACTTTTTGGTATAAAAACCAGGTTACACCAGACTTCGAAACAAAAATTGCTTACCAAAAATACAGTTCTTCAGTAATACCTTATGAGGACAGAAGTTTCGTATACATTACGTGCATTAGCATCCATTAAGGTTACTATACCTTTTGTTTAAATTATCTTAAACTCAAAAAGTTTACTGCATTGGAAACTAAAGGTTACTTAACAATTCTTAAAATTTGTCCCTGCCAAGGTAGGAGATATCTTAAAGAAAATATCTTTTATTTGAGAAAAAGATATATGTCAAAAGGAAAATGCAACATTTTCGCATAATAAGCGCATGGATGGATTAATGCATGTGGTAGAAATGAAGCATGGATACAGACATTGGAGCTGGGATAACTGTAGTTCTAAGCAAAAATTTACAGCATAATAAATACTTGCTTTTTAATAAGTATTGAATGAAACGAGGAACTACATTACCTGAATATTATTAGAAATTGCATTACTGGGAAAACTAATGAAGAAAATAAATACAGAAAATAGTGGAATTT
This sequence comes from Hylyphantes graminicola, assembly GCA_023701765.1. Taxonomy (NCBI): domain Eukaryota; kingdom Metazoa; phylum Arthropoda; class Arachnida; order Araneae; family Linyphiidae; genus Hylyphantes; species Hylyphantes graminicola. The sequence continues at coordinate 24,472,728 of CM043113.1, read as the reverse complement.
ACTGCCAAATTGATATTTCTCCTTCTTTGCTCATCTTGTGTCTTAGAATGTATTAATCCCAAAAGTACCAAACGTCATCTTCACCAAAATCGCTAGCTATTGATTACATGCTTGCGATTGTGACTAGCCGGAGATTTTCCGATAGTGGTGCTCCTTTTACCTTTAAAACTGATTTGTACTTAAAGTTATGATGGTTGGTTGGTAGACATATATTTTCAGGTTCGTGGGCTTGGTCAGAGACCCGCTTATAAACGTAAGTCAAGTAAGACACACACATATGTGACAGGTGCTGCCATCTATCGCCACCCCCCGTAATTTAGACATGTCCCTGAAGGAGAGGGAAATAGTCTCCAGGGACCTATACCCGTTTGAAAATGCGGCATGACCGCTGCCCACAGGACTTTAAGATCCACAGATTTCCCGAGCACGTACTACGTATATACTCAGTGGGTCTTCAGTGGTACTGGGACTCGATCGCATGACCTTCCGAGACCTTAACCACAAGGCTCCCCACCTGTCCCTTAAAGCTATGGAGTACTGTTTAATATATTGTCAGGTAATATTTGTCAATGTGTGCTGCCAAAGACAATTTCACATTACAAGCACAATAAGTCCAATAACTTAATTTTAAACATTCTGTAACACAGCATCTCGCTCGAAAGATGGCTGTAGCATTTTTTGTTCAGTAATTTGCAATGTAAGGTATTCGTTGAAATATTTTTTTATTTCTTTGAAACTATGGTTTATGGACTTACGGGTTTTCTGAAACAATTTATTCATGTATAAAAAGTTAAAGCTAAAACTTTAGGGTAATTCCATGCAAAATTACCCTGTCTGTGGTGAAAGTCACGTTTGTCTGTAGTGTAAGTCACGTTTGTCTGTAGTGTAAGTCACGTTTGTCTGTAGTGTAAGTCACGTTTGTCTGAAGTGTAAGTCACGTTTGTGGAACAGTTGGTCTACACTTATTATAACTAAGTAATTTAATGTACTTAATTTAATTTGAATTGTTTTTAAATTTTAAAAAACTTTTTTAATCTCCTCTTAAATCGTGACTTACACCAGTTACATGGAATTAGCCTTTAGAAGACCAGACGGAATTTTTGAGATAGGGTTTTGATGCTTGGTTCCTTTATTTAAACGCAAAATAAATGATTTTTTGCGCTCAGGTGTCATTATCGAAGTGAGAAGAGCTTTCAAAACCGTACACAGAAAAACATCCACTCAGAAAAATGAAGCAAGTGGAACTTCAGATATTAGTAAGATAAGGGTCAAAGTATAAGTATATTCGCTTGGTCCCATTCAGGCAAAAGACATTACCTCCAGTTATTATTAATAGAGAAACATATTTTATTGACTCAATTTTAAACCACTGGATTAAGAAAATAAAGTCCACGTTTTTAGTTTTTAAAATATTCTTAAGACATATTTAAAATATATTATAAAGTTTCATGGTAACATGATAATTTTAAAATTTAATCTTAACTTACGATGTACCAATTTATTAGAATGTATCTTTTGGACACAATGTTTAAATTTACCATTTTTTAATATAAAGACAATTTTATATTATAATAATATACATATAATAAAGCTACATAAAGAAAAAATATAGCTTAACATCTTATTATATACAAAAGATACTGAGTTATATTAAATTCTTCATCTTTTTTAGTTTCAACACATGTAAACTAATACATTTATTTTTAGTGAAGAAATAAACTTTAAAATTGTTTTGCTTGTACTTGAGAATTGATTAAAACGCTAACAAATTGAAATAAAGTAATTCAGGCTTTCAATTTTGATTTAAGAAACTAAAACCAATATTAAGGAGCATTAAAGTAACTTTTTATACTTGGATAAAAGAAAATTTTATTGAATATTGAAACTGAATGTATTAAAGTACTATAAAGAAACTTGGATATACTAATGTTAATGAAATTTTGGTAAAGTGCAATACCGAGGGATATTTATTTTCGTAAAATAAACTGTCTAATAAAATTGGAAATTTTCTGAAGTATTGAAGAATTAATCTTTATAAGTCCTCTAACAAAGATTATACATTTTCATAAGTTTTAATGAATTATATAGAGTAATAATTCTTAAGGAATATATTACAAAAGTTTTGGCAACAAAATTTGTTTTGTTGATTCCACGCAGACTTTTGTTTTTAAAAACTATTCGGTTTTTACTAATCTCTTTTGCTTTTCATTGTGTTGCAAAGAATAATAATATTGTTTATTTTAAATAGGGAAATTTTGTAGGCAATATTCGCAATTACTAACTAAAATATTGTGCTTCTAAAAATACAAGCAAAAAACAGGAATATTATCGTTGCTTAAATTTTTATTTTTGTTCACAAAAAATATTAGCTTTGCTAAATTTTATTTTAATCTAAGGATTTGTTAGAATTTATTGTTATTCAAAACTTTTTATCTTAAAGAATTTAATTTCTTTTGTGCTTTATTTTATATTTCTTAAAACTAGATATTGACGTTTGTGATAAATATTTAAACATGTTTGCAACTTTATAGGTAATATTAGATTATCAATATTCTACAGTAAAAATATGATAGTGGAAATTAATTTGAAAAGACATGATTGGATATTCCAAACAACTTATGTAATTAAGTTCATGTTTCAAAGGAAACACGATATTAAATTTTAGGGATAAACAAGATTATTGGACCTTGGCGTACTAAGATTATCTGCAATAATCTTCAAGTAGTTTTAGGTAAACCTGAATTTTTTTACTATTTACATATTAAACTTAAAAAGGCTTATTTTCAAATTAAAATATAAAAATTCATACTACGTTGCAACTGCCAAGATGGTAATCTTCCTCGCCGTTTGTGAGTGACAGGCGATCGATAGACACATAGTCTGGGCATACATAATGCGACTGGTGTGACCAATACCTTCCCCAGTCAATGTCAAGTCTCCCTGCAAAAGAAGATTTGCATAACACACGCGTGTCAAAAAATTTTGTTATTTGAAATTTCAAGTTATAGTTTGGTTAGGTTTGAATTATCGTCGCACTAGAGCTACACGAAGGCTATTGGCGACGGGCGTCGTATTTTAGAACCACAGTTAAGTGACGAGCCGACACCTGAATAGGCACCCAACGCAACCGTTAATTGCGATATCGTACACAGCGTTAGGACTTTGAAGGATATTCAACGTGTACTCCCTTACACGGGGTACCATTCGTCGGACATTTTTGGCTGCACGGACCGTTTATAGGTCGGCAGAAATTTTTTCGCAATGCCCGGACCCGAACCTGGGACCTTTCGCATGCTAAGCGAGTGCTTAACCGACTGGGTTCCCCAGCCCCCATAATGAGACTGGTGTGACCAGTACCTTCCCCAGCCAATGTCAAGTCTCCCTGCAAAAGAAGATTTGCATAACACACGCGAGTCAAAAAAATATACTATTTGATATTTCAAGTTATATCCCCACAAAAGCATTGGCATATTTACTTGCTTTAAACGAATCGGACATCCGTAGCAAAGTGATTAAGAATTGTTACGGACTTGAGTTCAAACATAAAGGATTGTTTTTTTACAACAGAATAAATAAAAAGTATTTTGAAACACTAAAATTTTTAAATTGTATAAAATGTTTTGTATTATTTGAATACGAAGTTTGAAGAAGGAAATCAGCTCAATGATTCTTATATTGCAAGTTTTCGGCTGCAACGCTGCACATAATTCAAAGAAGAATTTAAAGCAATATTTTTTTCTATGTTTTTTTTCCTTCTATCTCCAATTCGTAAATTCACTTTGAGGTAAACATGAATTAAACTTTGTATACTGAGAAAAAGGCTAGTTTTTTCTCTCTACTTTCAATGGGGGCTCGGGAGCCCAGTTGGTTAGGCAATCGCCTAGCATGCGACAGGTCTCAAGTTAGGGTCCGAGCATCGTCAAAATAACTGCCGATCTATAAATAAATGGTGGCACACTCGTTAGGATTCTAGCCTTTGAAGCTGCTGGGGTCGGGTTCGAATCCAGGTCAGGCATGGATGTTTGTGACAGTCAATAAATGTTGTTATTTGTCTATGTGTTTGTGTCGTCTCTTTCTTTGTGTGTCTCTTGTGCTTGTGTCATTTCTGGGGCTTAGTACAATAGACTTAAAGTCGCAGTGCTTGGCGATCTTGCCCCCCCCACCAAGAAAGTCAAAGTCAAAAAACTGCCGTGCAGCCAAAAATGTCCGCCGAATAATACCCCGTGTAAGGGAGTGCACGTTAAATATCCTTCAAAGTCCTAACGCTGCGTACGATGTAGCCCTTAAATGTCGTGTTCGGTGCCTATTCAGATGTCGGCAGGTCACTTGACTGTGGTTCTAAAATACGACGCCCGTCGCCAATAGCCCTCTTGCAGCTCTAGTGCGACGATAATTTAAACCTAACCTACTTTCAATGCTTCATTTTAGCTGCAAAATTTTCTTATGCCACATGTGAAGGTTTTTAACTAGCATTTATACTAGTACAGAATAAGTGTACGTAAAATTTCATGAAATAATTAATAAAAAAATATTTAATTTAAAGAATGCAAGGAGTGCCTTTCCCATTAATGACGTTTTTTTTTAGACAATGAAGAATGATGTGTTAAAAACCTTTTAATAAATAAAACTAAAGTCTGTATTAGAGGCATTCCGTTGTAATAAGACAAATAGGTTTGCCCCAGTAAATGTCACCTAGAACCGATCCCACTCACTCACACAAACCAATATGAATTTCAAATGGTATGGATAATTATATTTTGAACTATAATCTAGATAATGTGCCCAAATCAAATCTAAAACCCAATACTACTTCAATTTTTACTCTTTGTTTGTCTGATAACTCGTGAAGTATATTCGAATTTCTCTTATTTTTCTATATAGAAAACTATGTAATAGTTAAGCAATACTTTGAAAGTTCTTTGGATTTCAAAAGTTTCAATATCTTAAGTTTCAATAGGCATTAAGTGCATTATAGTGGTCAATCTTTCAAATATTAGTTTAAGCTCATGCGCGATTTGATTTAATAGATATCCGTTAAAGAAATACTTTAAACGAAATTATTTTATTGAAAAAAAAATTCTCTTGTAAAATATTGTTTAAATAAACTTAGGTTGTTTTAAAAATCTTAAGCGAAAATGGATTTTGTTTATTGAATTGTACAATGAAATATGTATTTTTCATATTTCATATTCGATTTTCAATTGTTCAATTTCTTCAATAAATTATAAATTATCTACTTAACCGTAACACTAAACATAAAAATAAAACATTTATAGAAACACGTGTTCTTGGAGGATCTTTTTGTAATAAACGGCGCATTTAAAAAAAAAAAAACATTCTTTTTTGTTCCCAAACAAATAACGACAATCCATCGATCATATATATTTTCTTAGAAAAATTTATATTTTTGCTAACTAATTTATAATTTGCATCTTAGAAGAATACTTACAAACCTTCAGAATTTTGGTTCTTAAAAAAGTTCTTTTATGATAAAGAAAAAATAAACAATGTTAAAATAAACAATGAAAAAATAAACAATTATCATATTCAATTAAACAATTTAAATGTTTTTAAACATGTAAATGATGCAACACATTTTATTGACATCATATTGCTTCATGCCCTACTCAGTAAGCATTTGAGACAGTTAAAAAAAATGTTAGCCGCAAAATTTTCCAATAGATTGATAATTATACAGCTGTATTAATCAAAAATTACTTAATGTTAGTTAGTGAACCTTTTATTATCATTTTGTCGTTTGTATTAAATTCTTTTACAGTGAAATCATGGGGTTTCCTATTCGAAATTTCGAGCTGTGAACTTGAAGTTAAATTCGAATCTTATCGTTAAAAGTATTTTTTTTTAACTTTGAACGTCTCGGATTTGAAAATATACCAGAATTACCCTCGACTCACATAAATCAATGAAAACTCTTCAATACATCTTTATAACAACTTGTACTAGATTCAAATCATTTTTAAATAACCAATTTGGCTCCAGGTAAGTGTGATAATGAATTGTTCTCGCTCCATCGTAAGTGTTCTCTCATTGATTTTCTGTAATGAATAGAACAGTAAATCTTAGAGGACTTTTGATTCGCTAGTAATTGTTCCGAGTATCCTTCTTCCATTATAGTTATCGACACTTGAAGACGTTTATAAAATAGTAAGATGTACAATTTAATATTACGAAAAATTGAAAGAGCATTTTTAAAAGTTAGTTAAGGAGAGTTTGAGTTGTGTCTAACAAATAAATTTTTACTGAAATATTGAAGATATAAAAAAAAGTTTAATACCTCACGAAGTTTGAAGAAGTTTTTCCATTTTTTTAAGGTTATTACATTTTAATAATGATAGCAACTCATTTAAACATCTTACGTTTTAATCGTATTGAAATTAATTTGTAGAAAAAAACAAAAAAGTAATCTAATAATCTTTCAAAGCCTGCTATATTATTGCCACCTAATTATAAATAAAATATTACCTTTTATTATATTAAAGTAAATAAAAAATAGCTTTAAAAGTTACATTTCAAGTTACCTAAAAAAATATTAAATGACCATAGCATTTGAAAACTCCATAAAATAAGTAGATCCTATTTTTGGTAAAAAGACTAAGGTTTTAGTAGAGAGAATAGCGTTACCATATCGAAAAAGAAAGACAAGATTAACCATAAATAACGGGAAAACTATTTCAACAAACGTCTTTACGTTGCCAAACCAGTCGAGTTTAGTTTATTCTTCTTTGAATAATAAAATGGACGGATAAGATTTTAGATCTTTTTGTACAGTGAGGTAAATGACTATATTTAGTTTTCTGACGTTGAATTGTTGAAAACGTACTTTTTATGATCTCTTCATTCTATTTTTTTTCTGTTTCGTCTGATTCAAACGTTCAGTAATTTAGTTGAGTTCATTTATTTTTGAGGTTAAAGTGACTTAAAAAAATAAAATAGTTTTGAAAGAATATCTTTCGTCACCATACATAAATCAAGTGTGAAACCAAATAAAATAATTTTTTCTTCCAAGAGCTTAACTATTTTTAAGAGCTTAAACTAGAAAAGTAAATTCAAACTCAAGCGTAAAAGTACCTGCGTTAAAAAAAGATTATTATGGTATCTTCCAGACTATTTGCAGTTTAAAAAAACCATTTAAAACCTAGTTTGACTCTCATTAATATTTTTTCTCGCATTAATATTTGTCAAATATTAATGCTTGGCAAATATTAATGCGAGAATATGGAGTGGCAATGGCCTCATGAGCATTGCGACTCCCAAAAGTCGTCTTCCTCTCGCCTTCGCTTTTCTTATTTTTAATATTTATGGCCTTTAGATCCTACTCTACCTACCTTTGCCCTTGGGCAGGTAAACTGCAGTATCCAGACCACGGGTTCCCTAACCAGTGGTTTTCCAGCGTACCACTGGTGGTACGTGGAAAAATTTCAGGTGGTACGGTTGAGTGATATGAGCAACATGATCCTACTATTTCTGATGCCATTTGATACTAGTTACTTGGATCTATTTGAACTCTTCTACGTATTTTAATCACAGGCAAACAAAAAGGTTTTCACTAAAGACTAGTATATTTTATATGATGATTTATTTTTTACTTGTTAAAGTTTTTACTTGTTTTGTATTTGTATGTTTTTAGACCTACAGGGAAAAAATAAAACTGTAAATTAATACCATTTTAATTTGTTTTTGTTTCTTCTTTATTCTAACCATATTATAAATAAGCAAATATCTACACTCTTAAAAACGAACGAGCGATTTTAACTCAGTCTGATTAATTTTCACTCCTCCAGTCTGGAAAAGGCACCTCTCCCTTTGGAGTGGATCCTTTGTGTGTTAAACCTCCGACAGGATCACTTCAAACGATTGATTTTAACTCAGTTTGAGTTAATATTCATTCCTTTCCAGTGTCGAAAATGCACTTCTCCAACTGGAGTGGATTTCACTCTTTTGTTTTAAGAGGGTAAACATTATAAATATGACATTTTCTCATGAATTTCATTCAAAAAGCCTTTGAACACTTTTAGAAAAGTAAAATGCGCTAGAAAGTATTATGCGCTTATTAAAATATTTAGGTCTAGTGGTCCGCCAAAATTTCTCAAAAAGTCAAATGGTACGCAGGTGCAAAAAGGTTGGGAACCCCTGATCTAGACTAATAACTTTAACCATTGTTGCAAGCACTTAATAACTCTAATATGTGAAAACTGGTTATTTGAGAGTAAAAATTACTCAATTCATTGTTGTTGTTACTGCAGTTTACCTGTCCAAGGCAGACCTCATTCATCCATCTTTTTTCTGTGTCTTCCTCTTTTCTTTCTCCTTGGCACCGTCACTTGAAAATATTCTTTATGCCTCTGTCATCGTCCATTCTTTCCATATGTCCAGCCATTGAATTATATTTGCCTTTATGATACATAAATAATGTCTTTCTCTCCAAATTGTCTAGCCCTTTATATCGCTATGTTATAAAATTACATTATTTTCATACCTTAGACAGCTTTTAATATTTCGTGAATCACTGTTTAAGGGTTAAGTCTAGATAACTGAGAACTTAATCAAATGAATGACTGTCGGTCATAACGCAGTTCAAATTTATTCGCATAATTGACCCTTCACCAATAAAATATTCAGCTCTCAATTCTTCCTATTATTTGCACCACTGGCGATTGCCTTGTTTAAATATTAATTCACCTCTAATCTGAAATAGGATTATCTACGAATATATAATAACTTATAATATAATTAACTTGTCAAATATGCCTAGCACATTGACTTACGTTACTGGTAAGTATCTTATTTAAGCTTCAGTTAGAATTAAACGCACGCGCGCGCTCGTTTGGAACTTGTGTTTAAGTGGCCCTTAAAGACAGTTATTATTAAATTCTATATGTGTTAAATAGGATAAGTGAAATTTGTTAATATTTTTAAGCTTAATTGTGATAGGTTCGTTTGCAATCTTACTTATGTAATCACACTGCTAAATTTTCTTCAGTATATATATTTTAATTTAAAAATATTACTACTATTTAAATAACATTTTTTCAAATTCTTAAAAAGCAAAACCTAACTTTAAAAAAATTAAACCTTTGATTTGAATGAATATTAAAAAATTAAACAAAAATTTTAGATTAACTTCTTCTGCAAACTGTTTAAATACAGGATTTTTTTGCCACAAGATATTATTAAATGTTATTTTAATGATTTCCCTATAGCGATATTACACTTAAAGAAAATATTATATTGCTAGTGAAAAAAAAATTTAATACGATAATTGAAAATTTTAGTTGCAAAAATCATATTCTCCAAAGCAATAGCAAGATATATAATATATATGGTCCGGCCTGTAATTTAGTTACGTTGTAGTTTAAAGAAAAACTAGGGGTGTGTAACATCACTACACGACTTTCAATTGCCACTCAATAAATACATAAATGCATTTAAAGGTATTTATAGACCCTATAATGTAGTTTCTATAACTTCAAAACCTAAAAAGTTCGTCTGACAGAAACTGGAAAATCGGTACCGAATTTTAAACTTGTAGCCTATTTTGCCTTTCAGCAATACCTTTAAAACGAAAAAGTTCTATAACAACTACCTTTTACGCTTGAGAGATTATCTCGAAAATCTTATTATGACGTCCGACAGGTACTAGGAAGTCGTGTACCAAATTTGAAGTTCTTAGCTCATTTAGTTCGAGCAGTAGAGTGGTTTCAGACAGACGAACCAATGTTCATATATCTTTTCCTTTTTTTTTCAGAATCATCACCCTCCAAAACATGTATAAAACACAAAATCTCCATTTTGAATATAACCCAATACTTTCATTACCTTACATTTCATATTGGGTAATTGAAATTATAAATTTAAATTATAAGGATATTATGAAATTATAATGAAATTATTAAATCTTAATGATATTATGAAATGATAAATTAAATTAATCCTTATTAAACATTGACCTTCTTATTAATGTTTGTTTAATTTAGATATTTTCCGAAAGTTAAATACGTACTTTTTTCCATTTATGAATGAACTTTTTCAGAAATAATTATTAGGGTGGGCCGAAAAAAACTTTTTATTTTATTTCGGATCGCTATAGTGCGGAAAAGTTGCCATTGGTAAAGACATGAAAAATGCACTAATTATTACTTTTTTATTACCATATCTTCCGTTCGAGCAATCCCTTCAAAGTTGTCGAAAAATTGTTAAAAACAGTAATTTTTTTAAAACAAGGCAGATGTTTTTAATTACGTTTTTATATCATGAATTAACTACTAAAAGTATGTAAAATCCAAATATTATAGCACTTATTAATAATAAATGCTATAATATACAGTATAATAAGTTATTATACATTTGTGTCAGATCTTCCGACCACTCAACGTAGTATAAAATTAAGGAAAATTCGTATTTTTGGCTAAATTTCAAAGTTTTAACTTTTTGTAAATTTTAATCATACAACATGATATAGGAAAGCAATTAAAATCATATATCGGGTTTAAAAAAAATTATGAAAAATTACGGTTTTTGACAATTTTTGCCAACTTTGATGGCATTGCGCGAACGGAAGATTAATTAATAAAATAATAAAAAGTAGTGCATTTTTCATGTCTTTACCAATGGCAACTTTTCCGCACTATAGCGATCCGAAATAAAATAAAAAGTTTTTTTCGGCCCACCCTAATAATTATAGTATTACACATTTAGCAAATAAAATATGACATTTAATTGAAATTATATTACTTCTAGCGCCTGCTTGTTTGAAAAGTAGTTAGATTAAATCTATTTGTGTTGTAGTAAGGTAAAATGTAACAATACAAACATTCTTTTACATTGAATGAAGTTAAAAAGCTATTATTATCCTGAACAAATATTTAAATATCTATGAATATGCAAAACAGAATACTTATAGTTTGCGTTTTAAACTTCATTGCGGAAATTATTTTCTCTCAAGATTTAAATTTTAAAAGGTAATTAATATTAACCATCGTTTTTTATGAAAAGTAACGCTTTTGGCAAAAATTGTGCATTTGACAAAAATTATTAACAAACCATAATTTTAATATTTTGATATCATTTTTTTCCTTTTGCTGAAATTTGGTAATAAAAAGCCTGGGTGATAAAACTTTAATTACACACTAACTAGCTTTTTTGTAAGTTTAGTTTTCGAGATAATAACTTTTTTAAATATAATTTTTACGCAATAAAAAGTTAAGAGGTGAACATACTCCTAATCAAGTTTTCGTGCATATTAAGAAAAAAATTATAAATATTTTTACCCTTGTGTTTAGAAAATAATTAATTCTCATAAATTTGGGATCTGAAAACTTTAAGAAGTTATTTCATACATTTTTAAGGGTTTTAATGATAAACGACACATGCCTATTTGACATGCAAAGGATAGTTATAAAATAACTGTTTTTGAATCATTTAATATATATTTTCATTTAAAAATATATATTTCAATGTATTTTCGATGAACTTGATATTCAAATATTGAGTTTTATTGAAATAAAACTTATCGAGCGACATTTTAATCAATAGAATAATAATAAAAAACATTTATTTTGATGACTTGATAATCTTACGTTTTCTTATCAAGTATGTAAAATTTATTTAGTATAAGGTATGATAAATTATAAGCAATTAAAATTAAACTAAATAAGGAGGGTTAGTAATAATATTAAAGTGTATTATAATTATATATAAGGTGTATTATATACACATAAGGTAACATATACACACTAGAAATAACAACAACAAATGACTAGTGTAAAAAAAAATTTCATTGTTAGAAGCTCAAAATCAATTTTTTAATTGTACTAATTTTAAATTTATACTCCGTTTCGAAAAAAAATTACAATTTGCGTTTATTCCATAAGCTTTGAAACTTGTAGATTTTGTCATCTTCAAATTTCTTAAAAACTGATTTTCTTTTTTGCATTTGTTACTTTGTTTAAACCAGGATAACTCATATTTAAATTGCCATTTTGCTTAATTATTTTTAATTAAATCTGTAATTAGATGTGAGACGTTGAGAACCTCAGAAAAAAAAATTAAAAAACTTTCTTCTGTTAAGGTTAAAGTTAAATTTTCGCGAAAAAAGGGTTTTTTTTAATTGCTCATTATAAAAAATTATAGTTGAAAAGCTAAATAAGCAACAAAAAATTAATTTGAATAACACTGAGAATGATTAGGGGGTTAATTTGCATAGTAATTTTATTTATCTAAGCTAATTAGGTATGGATTGATGTGAATTCAAAAAACACGGTAATTGGTTTATGAAATACTAATTAGTACTTATTTAGGCTATATTTTTTAAAATATTTTTTCAAAAATATTCATTAATTTATAATTTTATTCAAACATAAAAATATTGGATTTGTTAATGAAGAAAACTGAAGAAACATGTTCAAGTGCGTAACTTAATAATTTTAAAGTAACATAAAAGAATGGATGATGACTTAAGTGGCAAAGTTTCGTACTGTCTCACCGCAGGTCCAGTTTTCGAATCCTGGATTTTGTATGATACAGCCTTTCATCCCGTAAGTGGGTAGATAGAATGACGACCAAAGTATGCTTGGGAACTGAACACTGGATTTCCGAGGTTGACCAAATGACACGGCTTCGTTGTAGATTTTGTCAACTTCAAATTCGATTTTTTAAAAACTTAAATATTTTAGCATTTGTTACTTTGCTTATACTAGGGTAACTCATATCGTTGGTAGTCATATATATTAAGGTTTGTGTGCTTGGTCAGAGACCCGCTTATAAACCTTTCTTCAAGTAAGACAGACCCAACAATTTTTAGAGACAGAGGCCAACCAGTCACCATTAGCGTGCACGGGGGGTTTTGGAGGGCAGCGGGGCTCGAACTCGCAACCTTAGGGGCCATTCTCAGTCCTTACCGACCAGACCATCCCAGCCTCATCTCTATAGGTTGTGATCTTAGTAAAGTAACTCACACTGCATAGAGCATAATAAAATTGTTCATCAATTCCAAACAAAACTTAAATGAGCTTTTAAAAACATAAACTCGTAAGCGATTTACTTATGTTAGGGAATGATTTCGTCAGACCATGGCAGCTTTATTAATATGAAGGAAAAAGGCATGGCAGAGCTTTATTAAAGTGTGAAAAAAAGTTATTCTTAATACTTGTATCAAATAGCTAAATTAGCCTTAACTTTTAAACATTTTTATTCGACATTTGCCTACCATATAAGGAGCTATTCGATATATTCAAAAACCATATAGAAAAAAAGTTTTGCATGAAATTCACTTCCGAAGGACGTGGTAAAGCACCAACTTTAGCAATTGAAATTAAACAAGTATTTGTTGTTTGTGCTCTTGTTTGACTGTTTTTATTCTAGCTTTGATTGATATAAATATTCGAACTATTTTTTTAAATGGGTATTATAGGAAATTTTAAATCAGCTACATCTATCATATAAAAAAAAACGTCTGCTAAAATATTAAATACATCCTTAGTAATTAAGCTTCGAAATCTTTTCCCATTGGATTAATGCAAAGATAATGCTTTAGTTTGGAGACCGGCTAATTCTCCCATTCCCCCTTAAGCCTTGACAAAATTACAAAAGTTTATCTGCGTCAACCGCATACTTTCTTAATTAAAAAAATAATTCGATTCTATATGTTAATTCTATATATTTTTATATGCCTTCCAAGAATTCCGAAGAAAGGGAGAAAGCTATAACGCCCACAATGTCACAGTTTTCTTTCCAAAGTTACGTTTTTCATCAATATAAACGGGGGTGTTTTAACACGATTAATGACTATGATTAGAATGGTCGCCTAGCCTAAAGAAAGCATCCAGCAATTAGTGCTCTTTTTCATCGACTTACGCAAAGTTTACGCGAGTGTTGGCTTTTTGTATGCTGGCTCGTTCCATTGATTGACTCAATGAAGGTAAGGACACCGCTCCGGGCAATGGATTCGTCACGGATAACGAGAAAAGCAATTATCCGGACTCATCGATTATCCGGAAATGCCGATTTCCGACAGAATCCACTCATGGGTATGAAGGAATTTACCGTAGAGATAAGAATAAGGGGGAGGATGCTTTTGGCGATGAAAAAATATTAAATCATTCAGAAAGTCGCCAAAGTAATACAGTTAAACTTTAGTTATCCTAATCAATTAGGACCCTGTTCCTAATTGAAGTGCTTAGTGGGAAAAAAGTGCTAAGTGAAAACGAGAAAATTACCGTTTAAGTTTTTCGTTTGCACTTTGATACGTTAAAAATGGCACATAGGTAAAAATGACGCAATGTTCAATGACACAAAATTTCAATTTTTCAACATTGTCACTTAGCCGTTCTTTCACTAAGCTCTTCAATTGTAAAATAACAAATTCTGAGAGACTGATTTTTTTTTTCAAAAAAAAAATTGTATTTTTTTATTAATGAAGCTGTAACAGATTTTTTATATTTCCCAGCATACAATCATTCCTAGATGTCCCTAGGTCATCTGGTGCAGCTCTATTGCTACGTGTATGTTGAAAATAGGAGGAAAAACTGCTTTTAAAGAAAAGGAGCTTTTAAGAATTCTTTTAAAGTATTACACCTATTCTACAAATTGATTTAATATTTGCTCTAACTTTTAACGCTTTGCCCGCTTAGTTAATTTAAATGTTGAATATTATAGCATTTACAACTCGTAAAGTCATATTTGTCTGGTATGCCATTTTTCCTTGCAAGGAGCGATATAATTGACCTTTTTTTCCCTGATCTATATTATGGTACATATATATTCCACCTTGTGTACTTTTCCTGATGTAAAAAATTTTGTTATGTATTATTAACTTTATTGTATGCCCCTTAGTGTTTTCTGTCCCAACTTTGTTACATGTTTGAAAATAGTGCCAAATCATCCTCTAAGAGATTATTTGGACCTATTACTCTAGTGATTAATGGATTCACTTTTCAAACTTGTTTTGTATAGATTTTCGACCAGGCAGCATCTACAGCTTATTCTAACCAAATTCAAAATATTTTCAAAACCGTACACAGAAAAACATCCACTCCAATAAATGAAGCAAGTGGAACCTCAGATATTAGTAAGATAAGGGTCAGGTATAAGTATATTCGCTTGGTTCCATTCAGGCAAAAAAAAAACTATCTCCGGTTATTATTAATAGAGAAACATATTTTATTGACTCAATTTTAAACCACTGGATTAAGAAACTAAAGTAAAGTCCACGTTTTTAGTTTAAAAAATCATCTAAGGACATATTTAAAATATTTCATAAAGTTTCATGGTAACATGATAATTTTAAAATTTAATCTCAACGATGTATCAATTTATTAAAATGTATCTTTTGGACACAATGTTTAAATTTTTATTTTTTAATATAAAGTAAATTTATATTATAATAACATACATACAATAGTAGCTGCATAAAGAAAAATATAGCTCAACATCTTATTATATACAAAAGATACTGAGTTTTATTAAATACTTCATTTTTTTTTTAGTTTCAACACATGGAAGCTAATACATTTATTTTTAGTGAAAAAATAAACTTTAAATTTGTTTTACCTGTACTTGAGAATTGATTAAAAAGCTAACAAATTGAAATAAAGTAATTCAGGCTTTCAATTTTGATTTAAGAAACTAAAACCAATATTAAGGAGCATTAAAGTAACTTTTTATACTTGGATAAAAAAAATTTCAGCGGGGCCCGGATGGCCGAGTGGTAAGCATCGCAGGCCAGCAGTCTGCGTGCTGTAACGGGCGCGGGTTCGATTCCCGCCTTCGCCCTGGGTGTATTTCCTCTCTTTGTGACAGTAAAAAATCTTTCTGTGTCTGTCTTACTTGACGAAGACTTATAAGCGGCTCACTGAGCAAGCACACAAGTCAGAATATATATGTAAAATACCCTACCCTAGGTAAATTTCATTGAATATTGAAACTGAATGTATTAAAGTACTATAAATAAACATGAATATACTAATGTTAATGAAATTTTGGTAAAGTGCAATGCCGAGGGATATTTATTTTCGTAAAATAAACTGTCTAATAAAATTGGAAATTTTCTGAAGTATTGAAGAATTAATCTTTATAAGTCTTCTAACAAAGATTATACATTTTCATAAGTTTTTAATGAATTATATAGAGTAATAATTCTTAAGGAATGTATTTCAAAAGGTTTGACAACAAAATTTGTTTTGTTGACTCTACACAGACTTTTGTTTTTAAAAACCTATTCGGTTTTTACTAATCTCTTTTGCTTTTCATTGCGTTACAAAGAATAATAATGTTGTTTATTTTAAATAGGGAAATTTTGTAGGCGATATTCGCAATTATTAACTAAAATATTGTGCTTCTGAAAATACAAGCAAAAAACAAGAATATTATCGTTGCTTAGATTTTTATTTTTGTTGACAAAAAATATTAGCTTTGCAAAATTTTATTTTAATCTAAGGATTTGTTAGAATTCCTTGTTATTCAAAACTTTTTATTTCTAAGAATTTAATTTCTTTTGTGCTTTATTTCATATCTCTTAAAACTAGATATTTACGTTTGTGATAAATTTTTTTACGTGTTTGCAACTTTATAGGTAATATTAGATTATCAATATTCTACAGCAAAAATATGATAGTGGAAATTAATTTGAAAATACAAGATTAATTATTTCAAACAGCTTATGAAAATAAGCTCTTCGTCTCAAAGGAAACACGATATTAAATTTAAAGGATAAACAAGATGATTGGACCTTGATGTACTAAGATTATCTGCAATAATCTTCAAGTAGTTTAAGGTAAACTTGAATTTTTATACTATTTACATATTAAACTTAAAATGGCTTATTTTCGAATTAAAATATAAAAATTCATACTACGTTGCAACTGCCAAGATGGTAATCTTCCTCGCCGTTTGTGAGTGACAGGCGATCGATAGACACATAGTCTGGGCATACATAATGCGACTGGTGTGACCAATACCTTCCCCAGTCAATGTCAAGTCTCCCTGCAAAAGAAGATTTGCATAACACACGCGTGTCAAAAAATTTTGTTATTTGAAATTTCAAGTTATAGTTTGGTTAGGTTTGAATTATCGTCGCACTAGAGCTACACGAAGGCTATTGGCGACGGGCGTCGTATTTTAGAACCACAGTTAAGTGACGAGCCGACACCTGAATAGGCACCCAACGCAACCGTTAATTGCGATATCGTACACAGCGTTAGGACTTTGAAGGATATTCAACGTGTACTCCCTTACACGGGGTACCATTCGTCGGACATTTTTGGCTGCACGGACCGTTTATAGGTCGGCAGAAATTTTTTCGCAATGCCCGGACCCGAACCTGGGACCTTTCGCATGCTAAGCGAGTGCTTAACCGACTGGGTTCCCCAGCCCCCATAATGAGACTGGTGTGACCAGTACCTTCCCCAGCCAATGTCAAGTCTCCCTGCAAAAGAAGATTTGCATAACACACGCGAGTCAAAAAAATATACTATTTGATATTTCAAGTTATATCCCCACAAAAGCATTGGCATATTTACTTGCTTTAAACGAATCGGACATCCGTAGCAAAGTGATTAAGAATTGTTACGGACTTGAGTTCAAACATAAAGGATTGTTTTTTTACAACAGAATAAATAAAAAGTATTTTGAAACACTAAAATTTTTAAATTGTATAAAATGTTTTGTATTATTTGAATACGAAGTTTGAAGAAGGAAATCAGCTCAATGATTCTTATATTGCAAGTTTTCGGCTGCAACGCTGCACATAATTCAAAGAAGAATTTAAAGCAATATTTTTTTCTATGTTTTTTTTCCTTCTATCTCCAATTCGTAAATTCACTTTGAGGTAAACATGAATTAAACTTTGTATACTGAGAAAAAGGCTAGTTTTTTCTCTCTACTTTCAATGGGGGCTCGGGAGCCCAGTTGGTTAGGCAATCGCCTAGCATGCGACAGGTCTCAAGTTAGGGTCCGAGCATCGTCAAAATAACTGCCGATCTATAAATAAATGGTGGCACACTCGTTAGGATTCTAGCCTTTGAAGCTGCTGGGGTCGGGTTCGAATCCAGGTCAGGCATGGATGTTTGTGACAGTCAATAAATGTTGTTATTTGTCTATGTGTTTGTGTCGTCTCTTTCTTTGTGTGTCTCTTGTGCTTGTGTCATTTCTGGGGCTTAGTACAATAGACTTAAAGTCGCAGTGCTTGGCGATCTTGCCCCCCCACCAAGAAAGTCAAAGTCAAAAAACTGCCGTGCAGCCAAAAATGTCCGCCGAATAATACCCCGTGTAAGGGAGTGCACGTTAAATATCCTTCAAAGTCCTAACGCTGCGTACGATGTAGCCCTTAAATGTCGTGTTCGGTGCCTATTCAGATGTCGGCAGGTCACTTGACTGTGGTTCTAAAATACGACGCCCGTCGCCAATAGCCCTCTTGCAGCTCTAGTGCGACGATAATTTAAACCTAACCTACTTTCAATGCTTCATTTTAGCTGCAAAATTTTCTTATGCCACATGTGAAGGTTTTTAACTAGCATTTATACTAGTACAGAATAAGTGTACGTAAAATTTCATGAAATAATTAATAAAAAAATATTTAATTTAAAGAATGCAAAGAGTGCCTTTCCCATTAATGACGTTTTTTTTTAGACAATGAAGAATAATGTGTTAAAAACCTTTTAATAAATAAAACTAAAGTCTGTATTAGAGGCATTCCGTTGTAATAAGACAAATAGGTTTGCCCCAGTAAATGTCACCTAGAACCGATCCCACTCACTCACACAAACCAATATGAATTTCAAATGGTATGGATAATTATATTTTGAACTATAATCTAGATAATGTGCCCAAATCAAATCTAAAACCCAATACTACTTCAATTTTTACTCTTTGTTTGTCTGATAACTCGTGAAGTATATTCGAATTTCTCTTATTTTTCTATATAGAAAACTATGTAATAGTTAAGCAATACTTTGAAAGTTCTTTGGATTTCAAAAGTTTCAATATCTTAAGTTTCAATAGGCATTAAGTGCATTATAGTGGTCAATCTTTCAAATATTAGTTTAAGCTCATGCGCGATTTGATTTAATAGATATCCGTTAAAGAAATACTTTAAACGAAATTATTTTATTGAAAAAAAAATTCTCTTGTAAAATATTGTTTAAATAAACTTAGGTTGTTTTAAAAATCTTAAGCGAAAATGGATTTCGTTTATTGAATTGTACAATGAAATATGTATTTTTCATATTTCATATTCGATTTTCAATTGTTCAATTTCTTCAATAAATTATAAATTATCTACTTAACCGTAACTACTAAAAATAAAAATAAAACATTTATAGAAACACGTGTTCTTGGAGGATCTTTTTGTAATAAACGGCGTATTTAAAAAAAAAAAAAACATTCTTTTTTGTTCCCAAACAAATAACGATAATCCATCGAACTTATATATTTTCTTAGAAAAATTTATATTTTTTCTTATTAATTTATAAGTTGAATCTTAGAAGAATACTTACAAACCTTCAGAATTTCGGTTCTTAAAAAAGTTCTTTTATGATAAAGAAAAAATAAACAATGTTAAAATAAACAATGAAAAATAAACAATTATCATATTCAATTAAACAATTTAAATGTTGCTTTTAAACATGTAAATGATGCAACACATTTTATTGACATCATATTGCTTCATGCCCTACTCAGTAAGCATTTGAGACAGTTAAAAAAAAATGTTAGCCGCAAAATTTTCCAATAGATTGATAATTATGCAACATTATACAGCTGTATTAATAAAAAATTACTTAATATTAGTAAACCTTTTATTATCATTTTCTCGTTTGTATTGAATTCTTTTACAGTGAAATCATAGGGTTTCCGATTCGAAATTTCGAGCTGTGAACTTAAAGTTAAATTCGAATCTTATCTTTAAAAGTAATTTTTTTTAACCTTGAACGTCTCGGATTTGAAAATATACTGGAATTACACTCGACTCACATAAATCAACGAAAACTCTTCAATACGTCTTTATAACAACTTGTTCTAGATCTCAAATCATTTTTAAATAACCAATTTGGCTCCAGGGAAGTGTGATAATGAATTGTTCTCGCTCTATTGTAAGTGTTCTCTCATTGATTTTCTGTAATGAATAGAACAGTAAATCTTAAAGGACTTTTGATTCGTTCGTAATTGTTCAGAGTATCCTTCTTTCATTAGTTATAGACACTTGAAGGCGTTTATAAAATAGTAAGATGTACAATTTAATATTACGAAAAATTGAAAGAGCATTTTTAAAAGTTAGTTAAGGAGAGTTTGAGTTGTGTCTAAAAAATTAGTTTTTCTAGAAATATTGAAACAAAAAAAATTAATATCTCACGAAGTTTTGATAGAAGTTTTCCCATTGTTTTAGGCTATTACATTTTAATAAGGATATCAACTCATTTAAACATATAATGTTTCAATCGTATTGAAATTAATTTGGAATGAAAAACGAAAAAATAATCTAATAAGCTTTCAAAGCCTGCTATATTATTCCCACCTTATTATAAATAAAATATTTTATTTTATTAAAGTAAATAAAAAAATAGCTTTAAAAATTGCATTTCAAGTTATCTTAAAAAAATATTAAATGACTGGCATTTGAAAGCTCCATATAATAAGTAGATCATACTTTTAGTAAAAAGACTAAGTTTTTAGTAGAGAGAATATATAGCGTTTCCCATAGATTATGAATACTTCTTTAAGTATTCTTTGTCTATGGCGTTACTCTATATAGAGAAAAAGAAAAACAAGATTGACCATAAGTAACGGGAAAACTATTCCAACAAATGTCTTTACTTTGCCAAACCAGTCGAGTTCAGTTTATTCTTCGTTAAATAATAAAATGGACGGATAAGATTTTAGATCTTTTTGTACAATGCGGTAAATGACTATATTTAGTTTTCTGACGTTGAAATGTTGGAAACGTACTTTTTTCTTATCTCTTCATTCTATTTTTTTCTGTTTCGTCTGGTTCAAACGTTCAGTGATTTAGTTGAGTTCATTTATTTTTGAGGTTAAAGTGACTTAAAAAAATAAAATAGTTTTGAACGAATATCTTTCGTTGCCATACATAAATCAAGTGCGAAACCAAATAAAATAATTTTTTCTTCCAAGAGCTTAACTATTTTAAGAGCTTAAACTAGAAAAGTAAATTCAAACTCAAGCGTAAAAGTACCTGCGTTAAAAAAAGTCTTTGAAAGAAAAAAAGGATTATTATGTTATCTTCCAGACTATTTGCAGTTTCAAAAACCATTTAAAACCTAGTTTGACTCTCATTAATATTTTTTCTCGCATTAATATTTGTCAAATATTAATGCTTGGCAAATATTAATGCGAGAATATGGAGTGGCAA
Organism: Hylyphantes graminicola; assembly: GCA_023701765.1. NCBI lineage: Eukaryota > Metazoa > Arthropoda > Arachnida > Araneae > Linyphiidae > Hylyphantes > Hylyphantes graminicola. The sequence goes on along the minus strand of CM043113.1, from coordinate 24,451,349 downwards.
TGGCCTCATGAGCATTGCGACTCCCAAAAGTCGTCTTCCTCTCGCCTTCGCTTTTCTTATTTTTAATATTTTTGGCCTTTAGATCCTACTCTACCTACCTTTGCCCTTGGGCAGGAAAACTGCAGTATCTAGACCACGGGTTCCCTAACCAGTGGTTTTCCAGCGTACCACCGGTGGCACGTGGGAAAATTTCAGGTGGTACGGTTGAGTGATAAGAGCAACATGATCCTACTATTTCTGATGCCATTTGATACGAGTTACTTGCGTTAGATTGGATTTATTTGAACTCTTCTACAATTTTAATCACAGGCAAACAAAAAGGTTTTCACTAAAGACTAGTATATTTTATATAATGATTAATTTTTTGCTAAGTTTTTACTTGTTTTTTATTTGTATGTTTTTAGACCTACAGGGAATAAATAAAACTGTAAATTAGTACCATTTTAATTTGTTTTTGTTTCTTCTTTATTCTAACCATATTATAAATAAGCAAATATCTACACTCTTAAAAACGAACGAGCGATTTTAACTCAGTCTGATTAATTTTCACTCCTCCAGTCTGGAAAAGGCACCTCTCCTTTTGGAGTGGATCCTTTGTGTGTTAAACCTCCGACAGGATCACTTCAAACGATTGATTTTAACTCAGTTTGAGTTAATATTCATTCCTTTCCAGTGTCGAAAATGCACTTCTCCAACTGGAGTGGATTTCACTCTTTTGTCTTAAGAGGGTAAACATTATAAATATGACATTTTCTCATGAATTTCATTCAAAAAGCCTTTGAACACTTTTAGAAGAGTAAAATGCGCTAGAAAGTATTATGTGCTTATTAAAATATTTAGGTCTAGTGGTACGCCAAAATTTCTCAAAAAGTCAAGTGGTACGCAGGTGCAAAAAGGTTGGGAACCCCTGATCTAGACTAATAACTTTAACCATTGTTGCAAGGCACTTAATAACTCTAATATGTGAAAGACTGGTTATTTGAGAGTAAAAATTACTCAATTCATTGTTGTTGTTACTGCAGTTTACCTGTCCAAGGCAGACCTCATTCATCCATCTTTTTCTGTGTCTTCCTCTTTTCTTTCTCCTTGGCACCGTCACTTGAAAATATTCTTTATGCCTCTATCATCGTTCATTCTTTCCATATGTCCAGCCATTGAATTATATTTGCCTTTATGATACATAAATAATGTCTTTCTCTCCAAATTGTCTAGCCCTTTATATCGCTCTATGTTATAAAATTACATTATTTTCATACCTTAGACAGCTTTTAATATTTCGTGAATCACTGTTTAAGGGTTAAGTCTAGATAACTGAGAACTTAATCAAATGAATGACTGTCGGTCAAAACGCAGTTCAAATTTATTCGCATAATTGACCTGTCACCAATAAAATATTCAGCGCTCAATTCTTCCTATTATTTGCACCACTGGCGATTGCCTTGTTTAAATATTAATTCACCTCTAATCTGAAATAGGATTATCTACGAATATATAATAACTTATAATATAATTAACTTGTCAAATATGCCTAGCACATTGACTTACGTTACTGGTAAGTATCTTATTTAAGCTTCAGTTAGAATTAAACGCACGCGCTAAATAGGATAAGTGAAATGTGTTAATATTTTTAAGCTTAATTGTGATAGGTTCGTTTGCAATCTTACTTATGTAATCACACTGCTAAATTTTCTTCAGTATATATATTTTAATTTAAAAATATTACTACTATTTAAATAACATTTTTTCAAATTCTTAAAAAGCAAAACCTAACTTTAAAAAAAAATTAAACCTTTGATTTGAAAAAATATTAAAAAATTAAACAAAAATGTTAGATTAACTTCTTCTGCAAACTGTTTAAGTACAGGATTTTTTTGCCACAAGATATTATTAAATGTTATTTTAATGATTTCCCTATAGCGATATTACACTTAAAGAAAATATTATATTGCTAGTGAAAAAAAATTTAATACGATAATTGAAAATTTTAGTTGCAAAAATCCTATTCTCCAAAGCAATAGCAAGATATATAATATATGGTCCGGCCTGTAATTTAGTTACGTTGTAGTTTTAAGAAAAACTAGGGGTGTGTAACAACACGACTTTCAATTGCCACTCAATAAATAAATGCATTTAAAGGTATTTATACACCCTACAATGTAGTTTCTATAACTTCAAAACCTAAAAAGTTCGTCCGACAGAAACTGGAAAATCGGTACCGAATTTTAAACTTGTAGCCTATTTTGCCTTTCAGCAATACCTTTGAAACCAAAAAGTTCTATAACAACTACCTTTTACGCTTGAGAGATTATCTCGAAAATCTTATTTTGACGTCCGACAGGTACTAGGAAGTAGTGTACCAAATTTGAAGTTCTTAGCTCATTTAGTTCGAGCAGTAGAGTGGTTTCAGACAGATAGACGAACCAATGTTCAAATATCTTTTTTTTTTTTCAGAATCATCACCCTCCAAAACATGTATAAAGCACAAAATCTCAATTTTGAATACCACCCAATACTTTCATTACCTTATATTTCATATTGAGTAATTGAAATTATAAATTTAAATTATAAGGATATTATGAAATTATAATGACATTATGAAATTATAATGATATTATGATATTATAATGATATTATGAAATTATAATGATATTATGAAATTATAATGATATTATGAAATTATAATGATATTAATAAATTATAATGATATTATGAAATGATAAATTAAATTAATCTTTATTAAACATTGACCTTCTTATTAGTTTTTGTTTAATTTAGAAATATTCCTAAAGTTAAATAGGTATTTTTTCCATTTATGAATGAACTTTTTCAGAAATAATTATAGTATTACACATTTAGCAAATAAAATATGACATTTAATTGAAATTAGGGTAAGGTGGGGTAAGTGGGCCACCTTTTTGGCATAATTCAACTTTAGACCCTCATACCACTGGACATAATCAGCCTAACAACTTATTTTTTTTTTGATCCATTCTCTCATATGTTATTACTGTACCCATGACAACCTTAATACAAATTGGCAAAAAATAAATATAAAAAATATGTTTTTCATTTTGGTCAAACGAGTGGCCCACTTGCCCCGCAAGGTGGGGTAAGTGGGCCACCCCCCTGATATATTTTTACACATAACTGGTGGGGATAAGGCTGGGCAAGTGGAATAACCTACATGATTTTTTGAGTGTTTGAAAAAAAAAAGTAATTATGCATCTTTAATATTCCCCCCATAGCAACTTTTTCTGGCTTGCAAGCTTACTACAAGAAAAAATACGTTCATTTTCATCTTGTCATTTTTGTATGTAGTGTAAAAAAAATGTTAGGGCTACAGATTTTAAACTGGCCTATGTCAATGAATAGGACTATGAATAGTGTATATGACTAACCCTATGAATCAGTAAATATGACTTTTTTTAAGTATTTATAAAGAGTTGGGGCAAGTGGGCCAGGGGTGGCCCACTTACCCCGCCATTGTGGTGGCCCACTTACCCCAAACGAGGGGCAATTGGGCCACCCCAATTTTCTTTTAACTTTATCAACATCACAAGTACATGACACTACAAAAAGATACTATGTTTTATACACTTTCAAGATATATAACATTTTGTTTTGTATCATGAACCGTTTGGAAATAAATTTAAAAATAGTATGATGGCGTGAATTACGAAAAGATGTAATTTTAAAAATTTTCACAAAAAGGATTGTACCTTGTTACATACTTAAGTGAAAATGATGCCATAATGTTTCCTGCATCTATTGGGGTAAATACGTAAAAATATTGCAACAGATTTTTTTTTATGTCCATAATTCGGGAAATGCCAGGGGGTGGCCCACTTGCCCCAATGGCCCACTTACCCCACCTTACCATAATATTAACCATCGTTTTTTATGAAAATTAACGCTTTTGGCAAAAATTGTGCATTTGATAAAAATTACTAACAAAACCATAATTTCAATATTTTGATGTCATTTTTTTCCCTTTGCTAAAATTTGGTAATAAAATGCCTGGGTGATAAAACTTTAATTACACACTAACTAGCTTTTTCGTAAGTTTAGTTTTCGAGATAATAACTTTCTAAAATATAATTTTTACGCAATAAAAAGTTAAGAGGTGAACATACTCCTAATCAAGTTTTCGTGCAGATTGAGAAAAAGTCTCAAATATTTTTACCCTTGTGTTCAGAAAATAATTAATTCTCATAAATTTGAAATTTGAAAGCTTCAACCTTCGGAAGTGAATTATTTCCGAAATTGACCTGTTCCCATAAAAGAAG